>WOFM01000600.1:511818-727300 GCA_011428145.1 Ericerus pela | reverse complement strand
TTCCTTTTTTTTAAATTTTTTTTGTAAAATAATTTGTTAGGTTCTCCATATTTTTTAAAATGTTTTTCAAAATTATTATTTTTATATTAGACATGTTTCTCGTTATAATGAGTTCATATACTAGGTTCACTCATACATACATGGTGTGACCTTTCGGGCAGGTGCGGGGCCGGTCCATGGTATGCCACTTGGGAAGAGACAACGACGGGGGACGAAGTGGGTGGGGCGAAGTCCCATTCCCTGGAGTTGACCCTGTCATTGTCGACATACAAAGTGGCATGTCTTGACCGAGGGCCCTCCCGCATTGTCCGAAAGATCCCTCCGCCGGTACTATACTGACGTCTACTATGCTCAAGAACACACGAGAGAAACAGTAAAAAAAAAATTGGCTCAAAATATTTCCTCCTCATATGGGTGTATATTTATAGGCATGTGAAAGGCCTATGTCCTTCTGGTAAATGTGCAACCGACCACGGCCTCATTAAGTCGCACAGACCTACACCAAAATTATTGACTAGCGGTTATTCAAAAATATTCAAATGAACAATTTCATTAAGAAAGCCGAACCAGTCAGTACCATCCAGCTGCTGCAGCTAATTAACTAGCCTGGTGCGAACGACTGTATATATTCGGATTGTTTAATCTGAAACACCAAAATTTGTAGATGGTTAGCCTACAAAATATTGAATGAAAAAAAAACAATAACAACTATAACAAAAATAACTTGAAGTTTCAAAGGATGAATGATAACCATGTAGCAGGTACAATAATCGGAACTTCACGAAAGAAATCAAAATAGAAAATATAAAATAAGGGGTGAAAAAACGGGCCAACGTATACAGAAATGACAGATTCCTTCCACACATCCTTCCAACCTGAAAAAATACCACAAAATGAAAACGAGAAAAAAACGACGTCGGAAAAGAAAAGAAATGGAATTTTTGAAGCATTCTTTCGAGGTTAAATCAAACAGGTGTCACAAAATGTGCGAAGCCCACCATTACCCCCACCACCCTAGATACGCAAGTATTTTAAAAAGGAACGAGAAAAAGGGAATGCGGAAGAAAAGGATGAAGAAGAAAAAAAAGGTCGGGATACACAACCAACGAAAGAAGAATGAATGATAGGTAGATAGGAAAGTATATATAATATATCTATACATGCATATAAATATTTTATATATATATATATATACACAAAAAAAATGTGTCATGTAAATATGCACTTTGACCTGTGATGCGGATTGCATCTACAAAAAGGCTAACGGATAAATGTGTTTATTCAGGTTTATTCATGTTTGTGTATGTGTGCATAATGTGTACGTGTATATATATATATATATGTGTGTGTGTGTGTGTGTGTGAGTGTGTGAAAATACGAACGACGTACAATGTTTTTATTTACTTCCGCCCGTCAGCATCATCATAGTGTAGACAACATATTGTCACATACACGCGCCTATACATATATATTTGAATGATAGTAAGAAAAAAAAGAGAAAAAAGTAATAAATTAGATCTACATTTTACGTCATAGTCGCGTGCCAAGCGCCAATCACAGAGCAGTTGTTTTGAATACTAGACTTCCTATGCACAAGAGTTGGAAACGTACGCGTCGTCGGCATGGGTAGGGATTTTTCTTTTCGTACTTTAATAGACGTAAATAAAAGATGAGAGAGAGTTGAAAACAAATATAGGGAAACAAAACGCGCAAGAAAGAAAATGGAAATACTCTGGAAGGGTTGTAAAAGATGGCGTTACCTGCGGTGAAATAAAAAGTGAGTGTGTCATGGGACAAGCGGTGGAAGTGAAACTTCTTATGAGTTGCTGAAATACCTCTGAATTTATGTAACCTTTCATTAAAAATCAATTATGACCTCCAAACCTCCATTTTTTTCCTATATTAAAATACAAGATACATATGTCAAATTCAAAATTAGAGCCTCTCAAACAACATACCTGATGATATATCATACAATAAAATATGAGAAATTAAAATCTGGTCTCTTTTTGAAGCCATCTGGTGCTGGAAGAATAGGTCGAATGAAAAAAAAAAAAAAAGGTCAAACTCAAAATTAGCGTTTCAAAAAACATACCTGCTGATGTGTCACACAACAAAATATGAGAAGTCAAAGTTAGACCCCTTTTGAAGCTCCTGAGTGTTGAATAATTAGTTGAATAAGAAAATGACCGTCAAACTTAAAATCAGCGCCCTAAAAAACATACCCGTTGATGTATCGTACGGCAAAATATAAAGAAGTCCATTTATAATTGACCATTAACCAGTGTACAATGTGCATGAAAGATTTCGTTGAAATTGGTTGAGTAATTCCAGATAAGTAGAATTGTTAAAATTTGAAAAAAAGCTTGGGAATAGAGCTAAGCCTTTGAGGCTTCGTCTTTTATCTCTGCGGCATACCTTCTTACCTTCTTTATTTAGATTTTTTTGTTTAAGAAAACCTACATTTTCTAACATGGCTTGCTGCGCTCGAGTGTTTTTTAAATAACTATTTTTTAAGCATTAGTGCCACCAGGCAGTTGTATAAGCTAATAATAAAGATTGATTTTTTCCAGTTTTTCCAGAGTTTTGGAATTTTTTGATAAGATCAGAATATTTTGAAAATCTGCTCATTGCAGAGCAGCTTACATTAAATTTTCGTTTCTGTAACTTATTTTTTTGCATTTGGTTAAGGTCCCAATGGGAAAGATACGAAAGAAAACCCACGTGTAAACTATTTTCAATCTTTTCTACTCAACATTTGGAGTATCGTCCAGTCTGTAGGTGTTTAATCGAGAAAATTGGTCGGTGGGCGATGTAGAGTGAGGCAGAGAGACAGAGAGGTAGAGAGAGAAAGGAAGGGAGAATTGCGAGACTGGAAATTTTAACGATCTTCGATCGTATTTTAGAGAAAGGAGATGAAAAAATTGCCAACATTTTTTTTATTCTATCGTTTCATTTCTGATATGTGTTTACTCAATGAACAAAAAAAATGAAGATCAACGCATAAAAATTGATGATCTCGTAAAATTATTAACTACTCGCAATATAGTTTTATGCATAATAAAAACCGTAGAGGTGTTTGTGGGCGAATATGGCTGTGCGGAAATGAAATACCAGCGGATTCATTTGGTGGTCAAACTGATGATCTCTTTATTGATATGGTGTGAGGGCTAGCAGTAGTCAAAGGAGGAGATATACATTCTGGATCAGACTACAAATAGAGCGAGGTAACCTATTGAAAGTTGGAACAATTAATAAATTAATAATAATTATTAATTAATCATTAATTCATAATTCATTCATTATCACATATCATATAAACGAATTTCATATATATTCGCGCTCCAAACAATAATAGAGAAATAAATTTTATTTTTAAGGTTGAAAAACACAATATAAAGCTAGTTAAAGAAAAAGATAACAAACTTGGTGATTGTAGTAGAGTTATGTTACACTTCGTGCAGAAATTATAAAAAGATAAGCACTCTATAAGATCTCTCCCCATTGACTGTCTGTAGCCTATTCTCCATAAAACAAACAAGACCTTATTATCATTGTATCCAATAATTTCTCAAGAGAGGGTGACCCGAAGAAAACTAATCTGAAGGATGAAAATAAGATTAGCTCCTCTTTCCTCAGTATTTATTTCAGGGATTAAGAAACAAAAACAGAAACAAAATTTTTTGAAAATGGGAACCAAATTGGAAACAATTAACCAATTAGTTTCAAGACTGATAACGGAAATGTAACAAAAACCAAATGATGAATCATTTCTGTGCTTGTCATTTACATTTCTGTTATTTCCATTGCTGTTTCACCCTTCAATAATTTTTGATCTGGAAGAAAAGATTTGAAAAAATATAGATATTTTATGGGAAATATTGAAAAAATATCAAAAAAATATCGATATATTGATATTTGAACAGGATATTGACAATTATAAATACAGGAAAATTTAATGAAAGTAGTTCCCAAAATGGAAATTGAATGAAAAATTTTAGTAAAACCAGGAAACATTATGGAAACAGAAAACAAAATGATGGTAATGGAAACAAAAAATAATTAACAGTATGGTAAATTTCATAAATTCAATTAATGGAAACAAAATGGAAAAACGTATCATTTTCAATCACTGATTTATTCAGTTCGAAGAAGACTACATTAAAAACACAAACCTTTCCTTAACAAGACCTTGTGCTGTTCTAACAAAAAGTCAAAATTTTACACACCAGTTTTTTTAAATATTTTACTAGTCCCAATAAAACAGTACCACCTTGTTCATTAACTATGTTCTACTTAGAAGTCATTTGAAGAGAACAATTTCAGGAAATAGGAATTGAGACCTGTAATGGTTGAACTAAGTGGTAATGGTGGTACAAAGGAGCAGGGATTGAGAAATGCTACCTTTCTTCAGTTTGTTTCTGTTGTAACGGAAATCCCACCTTCTCTCTTTCTTCATCATCATCACGAACACATTATATATATATGTCATATGTACACTCTCATTTCCCTACTATTCTCGATCCGATAACGCTGTTGCTTCGCCATTTCGTATTTCGTTTGTGAAACATAATTCAGTCGCTAATAAAATGTCATTAAAGTAAAAAGTTTCAAGTTCTTTCGATCCTCGTTCTGTACGCCTCACATCATGGTAGCCATCGCTGAGGTAGAACTTTGAGGAGAGACTTAGAAAATTTAAATCGATGAAATAATAATTTTTTCTTGAATTAATTTGCTGCTGTGCAAAAATTTTTTATGTTTTCTGTTGAATAATACACGAAGTAATTACCGTGTTTTTCAAGAAGTTTTAACTCGAATGTTAATTTATTTTCAATTTTGAAAAAAATTAAAAATTAAATCGAAAAGTAGAGGCTGAAGTTCCAGACTTAATAACGGCCAATCCTGGAAGTCATCGAACGCTAAATCCAGTAAGGACTGCCAAAGAGATCGAGTGAACAGCCAAAGGAAACCTGTTCCCGTCATCGAGGACTCATCGTAGATCCACAAATCGAAGACCCAAATTTTTTGGCCAACTCAGAACAAAATTCAAGCAGGAAGTACAGAGGTAGACAGCGAAGCATCGAAGACATAAATTATTCATCAGCACAGCGGAAATTATAAGGAAAAATTTTTTGTAAAGGTAATATTTGTTGAAGTAAATTATTTTTCGTGTTTATGCGATTGTGTTTGAACTGAGGCTATTAAATTAAATTTTTTTTAAGTTATTTATGTCCCCTACAATAAAATTGTTTGAAGGAAAAATTGGTGAGTATAATATTGAGTAAGAAGAATTAAAGGAATTAATAAAAAAGTTTGAAGGTGAAAAAGTTGTTGATGTAAAGATAGAAACTTATAATTTACCCTATGTTAGATACTTCACAGGCGAGATAATATTAGAATCGTTTGTAATAGATATATCAGGAAGAATTGAAGATATTAGCAGTTTGAAATATATTAAAATTTTAGAATCTTCAGTAAATTATTTTTCGAGCAGAATTTATAGTTCTGATAAATCGAAAGACAAATTTATGAACAGATTCTTTAATTAATTAAATAATAAAACTAGATAATATCGAAAAAAGTAAAAAAGAAAATAGTGAAAAAGAAAATTTAATTAAGGAAATTGAAGAAGAATCCATAGAAAATAAGAAATATATAGCTGTTATTAATAGAGAAAAAAGTGTGTTAGGTTTTCGTAAAATTAAAGAAAATATGGCATCCTAGATGAAATTAAACCCATACAAGTGCCATTGGGAAAGGTATTTATTGGAAAATATTACTTAGACTGGCGCAGGATGATTATTTCAGCTATTAGGGGAGCCAGATATTACGATATTTTTGGGGAACACGAATTCCTACAATTATATATTAATCATATAGATGATTTAAATTTCCAACCCGAAAAAGATATGTTGAGTTATTGCAAAATGCAAGACAATGCTAAGGCATTTGTATTAGAAAGAGTATCAAATGAAATCACAAAACAGATAAGGGACTGTAATACAGCAATATTAATATTAAAAAAGTTAGATAATATTTATGGCACAAAAACTTCGGTCACAGCAAATATGGCAAAGGCAAAATGGATGGAGTTCAGATTTCAGCTTGGTGGAAATATGAAAGGTTTTTTAAAAAAATGGGATGAATTAGTAACTGACGTAAGAGATAGTGGCAAAGAAGTTACTGAAACAGAAGAATTAGAGAATTTGCAATTAGCTTTATGCTACGAACAGGCAATTGCAAAAATGCAATATGAAAATTTACCTTCAGATGAAAAAAATTTAGATAATTTTAAAAGAATATTGAGAGAGGACTCTGACCAAAAATTTAGGGATCAGACCTTAAAAAAGCAAAATAATAATAATAATCAATCGAATAATTATAGAAATAATGGTAATAACAATAATAGATATAATTATAGGGGAAGATATAATAATTATAGAGGTAGGAATAATTATAGAGGAAATGGCAATGGTCATAATAACTATAGGAATGGTAATAGAAATAATTTTAATAATAATGGTGGTAGTAATAATGGTAATGGTAATGAAACAAACCAAAACCAAAATAATAAAATGAACAATAGTGGGAATAGTAATAATAATGGAAATTATAGAGGAAACAATTATAGGGGTAACTCAAATTATAGAGGTAATAACTATAGAGGTAATGGTAGAAATTATAATTAAAATAATACGAAATGTTACAAATGTGGGCAATTTGGGCATATAGCACAAAATTGTGGCAATAATAACCCACAACAAAATAATAATAACGATAATTCTAATAATAATCAGGGAAATTATCCCCCAAAAACGAATGCAAGTCAACCAAATACTAATAAAAAAGATAGTGCAGAACAGCAAGTGAAAATGTCTTGCATGATCAAAAAATTGAATAGGAATAATAATGAATGGTTATTGAATGAATTGATTAATAATAATAAATATAATAATAATGAGAATTATACAATGTTAAACCACAAAGCAATTTTGGATGGAGCTGCAGAAGTACATCTAACGTCTGATTTTAATAAATTAGTAGATGTTAAAAAATTTGTAACTCCAATAAAATTGCAATGTGCTGGGAAAAATACATTCTTATATGCCACTCATACAGGAAGAATGGTGATCAAAGTCGAAAATTCCTATAAAACTCAGTCATTGATAGAATTGAATGATGTCCATTATGTACCGGATCTAAACCTAGATATTATTTCAGCAATAAAAATCACAAATACAGGTATAATCAATATCGACCAACAGAAAGATATTGCGAACATCTACTTCATTGAAAATGCAGAAATAATTATGACTGCAAAAAAAGAGGAAGGAATTTTTTACATATATTATAATGTCGAAAATAAGAATAAAAATATAAATAATAATATTAATAATGATGAACAAAATATAATATGTGCCCCCGTCACTCAAAATATGGATGATGAATGGGATGATTTTACAGTAGAACTGGAAGAGGATATTAATACTGAATCACCTCAGGGAGGTGAAAATAATGAAATAATAATAGAAAATAATGAAAATAATAATATTAATACACCACAAATAAACAATAATATAAATAAAAAATTACTAATACATAGAAGACTTCGGCATTTAAATGCCAGATATCTGCAAAAATTAAAAACTTTAGCAGTTGGCATTCCCGATAATATAAATTTTAGGGATGAAGATTTTGTGAATGGTCAGATATGTTGCATTGATAATAATTCAAAACTAGGTCATACTGGTATTAGGACGAAACCAACAAGGAAATTAGAGATAGCGTCCTCAGATATTATGGGTCCGTTCACGCCCTCTGTGGCAAATCAAAAATATATTTTAACTTTTATAGATAATTTTTTGAAATACACTTTTGTCATGCCTATTGCTAATAAAAGCCAGGTGACAAATGAATTTAAAAACATTATAATATCTATGAAAAATAAATTCCCTGAATATCCCATAGGGACTATAAGATGCGATAATGCAAAGGAATATACCGATGCAAAAATAATAAATTATTGTAATGAGGTTGGCATAACAATGGATTATGTGGTGCCATATTCTCCAGAATTGAATGGTGTTGCCAAAAGGCAGAATCAGACTTTAATGAGGACAGTACGAGCCATGTTGATTGATGCCAATCTAGACATAAAATATTGGTCATATGCTGTAGTTACATCAGCTTACCTAATTAATAGATCCCCCACAAAGGCAAATGAAGGATATAAAACGCCTTATGAATTATTCTATGGAATAAAACCGAACTTAAAAAATCTTAAAGTTTTCGGAGCATTAACTTATAGACATATACCTATAGAAGTTAGAAAACAAAATGCAACGAAAGCAAAAGCAAAATCAAAAAATAAAATAGATCCAAAGTTAGCACACAGAGCCGAAAAAAATATAATGATGGGCTATACAAATACGGGATACTGTCTGAAAGACCCTTATAATACAAAATCCTATATTTCATGTGATGTGAAAATGGATGAAACAAAATATAAAATCCTTATTAATAAACAATAAACCCCTAACAATAAAATTAGCGAACTATGAATATGATTTAGGGATAATTAACCCAGTTATTATGAATGTCAATATTAGATATAATAAAATATATATAGAGGATAATATTCCTAAAACTTTCTCTGAAATAGATTTAAACCCTTTTAGGGAGGATTGGATTAGGGCCATAAATGACAAATTCAATTCTCTCAATGACATGAAGGTATGGGAAATAGTGGATTATGATTGCCAAAAACTTATAGATACGAGGTGGATTTTCACAATAAAATTTGATGAATTTGGAAATCCAAAATCCAAAGCGAGACTTGTGGCAAGAGGTTTTAAAGATCGAACCGAATATGGTATTGCCAAAACCCATGGCCCAGTAGCATCGATAGGAACAATAAGATTATTATTATCTATAGTTAATAAGGAGAAATTAATAATGGTACAATATGACGTGAAAACCGCATATTTGAATTCACCAATAATAAAACCTATTTTTGTAAGAAGACCTGAAGGAATAAATATAAACACGAATCAAGTACTTGAATTAAAAATGTCAATTTATGGATTGAAAACATCCAGCAAATCGTGGTATGACTTATTGGACATGAAAGTAAAGGATATGGGCTTTACCAGAACCAAAAGTGATAGATGCTTTTATACAATAATAAATAATAATGAAAAAATTTATTTTTTAACATATGTAGACGATATATTAATTGCATCAAATTCGCAATCATCCATCACTAAAATAAATGAGGAGTTGTAGAAGGACTTTACAATTACTATAATAAATAATCCTAGATTTTTTGTAGGTTTAGAAATAGTTAGAAACATCGAAAATAATACAATAATACTTTCACAATATAAACACATAGATAAAATGTTGAAGAAGTTTGGAATTTCGGAATTAAAAAATACGAATACCCCTATGGAAACGGGCTTAAAAATAGATAGAATAGAAAATGGTAGAGATGATACTGAATATAGGTCAATGATAGGAGGGCTATTATATTTAGCGAGACTCACAAGACCGGACATATTGTTCCCAGTCAATTTTTTCTCGCATTTCCAAAATAATTCCAATGATACACTCAAGAATTACGTAAAAAGAATTTTTAGGTATGTTAACACAACAAAAAATTATAATATAATATATAAATCGGAAGGGGATGGAATACAGGCTTATGTTGATGCCTCATATGCACCCCAAGTTGATGAAACAAATATAGAATTATGTAATCTAAAAAAGGGAAAATCAATAACTGGATTTATGTTATTTGCTAATGGAGACTTGGTGGAGTGGAATTGCTCTAAGCAGACTATTCACACCTCATCAAGTACTGCAGCAGAAATAATTGCGGTATTTGACACTTTAGATACCATAAAAGTCATACATCATATGAATTATGAAATTTTTGGAGAAAAATTGATAGTAGAAATAATGGAAGATAATATTTCGACACAAAAAATATGTTCAGAGGGTAGCCAGAAAAAATCAAGAGCCCTAATGATTAAATGCTACTCGATTTTAGAGGCATTAGAAGAAAAAATAATATTTTTTAGAACTGTAAGCTCTGAGAATCAATTAGCCGATATTTTGACTAAATCATTAGATCGTTCAAAATTTGAGAATATAATTGTCAAAGTATTGAATGACACTAACATATACACATAATAATATAATAATTCGTTTATTTTAAAGTCATAATATGTTCGAAAATTTTTCACTTCAAAGTACAAGTCGTCCCAAGTCCAAATATAAGTCGTAACATGAAAATAATTGCTGAAAAATTAACCTTCAATTATTGCAAAAAGAGTACTTAACAATACCATTTTACTAGAAAATTCTTGCAAGAGATAGATACTCGATTTCTCAAAAATTGCAACAAAGAAAACGGCATTAAAATCGAGCAAGAATAAACCCTACAATTTGTATAATAAAAACCCTATACATTTTCAAACAAGCGTAAGAGAAATACACGAAATATTCCCACACAATTTGATGAAAGAAAATCCTCTAACAATGAACACAATAAAGATTAAAACCCATTACATGACCGCAATTATGATAAACCGAAAGAAGGTTGCCTTTTCGTAAAACATGTTAAACGCCAGTTCAAATATAATAGCAATACACGAAAGATAATAAACGATGCAACGTATATTATGTTGATTTATATGACTCCTTTTTGGCTTTACGAATGGATCCAATTCCACATCCGAATATATTTTATAAATGACGTATATATTTTGTCTGTGATAGATATATTTATGAAAATACCTTTTGCTCAGTAACATTGGTTTTGGAACTCAACGTTTTTGGGTCTTCCAATTTTTTCTAGTCTCTTCTATTAATTAATGATTTTCAATTTGACGAATTTTCGCGATCTTTTTTTAATGTGTGTAATACGAATCGATTAATTATACGATTTATGAATTTGTTCTTGGTTCTTCAGTGTTTTAATAATTATACGAAAACCGATCCTACGCTAGAAGAAGAATAACTCAATATAGTAGCAGAGCGTGGTTACTGAGGAACCATTGTTGACGTGATCTTTTGTCTAGATTCTCACTGTGGTAATTATTGAACTGAGCTGCGATTTTAATTAATTATTTTTGACGTTTGGTTTCCAACAATCTGGCTGATTCCAACGGTGAAGATCAACGAATCGATTTTCGAGAACTGAGATCAGGTAGAAGAATTCCTATTGTTCATGACCAAGCTGAAAACGTGGTAGATCCGGTGAATCCAGTGATCAACGAAAACGAAGTGAACGAAGTAAACGATTTGATCGATTTAAACGATTTAAACGGTGTAAACGAAAACGGTAATGTTCCAATTATTCATATTTTAAACATAAACGAAAGTATGGAATCTCAAAACGATCTGGTATTAAAAAGTCAGATATTCAATGGTAAGAATTATACAGCATGGAAGAAATTAATTCGTGTGAATCTGAGAGCTAACGGCTGGCTAGATACTCTCAGTGAGTACATTCCGAATAATGAAGGAAATGCTCAAGTTGCTTTGACAGCAAGACAGATGAGAGAAGGAAAAGCATTTGCGTATATATATAACCGTTTAGATACTGTGAGACAAACGACTGTAAATGCTGCAAATACGCCTTTAGAATTGTTTCAGATTCTTGATCCAATGTATGAACGAACTGGTCCAGTTGACGTGATCGCTGTACAAACGAAAATTGGTGCAATGCAATACGATTTGAAAATTCCATTGGAAGATCATATAGCAGAATTTGAAAAATATTGTGCTATATTAGAAAATGCGAATGAACGTCTTCCATTTACGCTAAAGGTTGCTTGGCTGCTAAAAACGATGCCTGAACGATGGTCACACGTAAGGACGGTAGTAAATTCACTGTCAGGTGAGCAAAGAAACTTTCAATATATTAAAAGTTTATTGTTGACTGAAGAGACTACGTATAAAGACAGTCACGAATATAAAGAGGTTGAAAAGCAGGCTATGTATTCCAAGACATTTAGAAATAACGGCGGTTATAGAAACCAACGAAATGATCAACGAAACGATCAACGATATGGTAACGCTAACGTGAATCAAAACTATAGCAACGGCAGTAACGGTTTTAAGAGATTTAACGGTAATTCGAGAAACGAGAATATTAAATGTTTCAGATGTAATAATTTCGGTCATATTGGTAGACATTGTCCTAAATTCGGGAACCATGTGAGAACCAACGACGATCAACGCTCCAGTAAAACGAATAATCAGCATCAAGTACGACAAGCAAACGAAGCCACAACGAATCCAACAAAAACCAACGTACCAGCTGTAAATAGTGAAAGAATGAGTAACGTAAATTTTGCTGAAGTTAATTTTAATCGTGAATGTAACGAAGAACGGTATGCTTTAAATTTGTGTTCTAAATCTAGTAATGAAATAGAATTTGTTCTAGATAGTGGAGCTTCAGACAATATGTCCGGTGATGCTTCAAATTTTATTCCAGACAGCATTTATAAAAATCCGGTTACGATAAATAGTGCGAATAAAAATAGTGCGTTACATTCAAGTGAAAGTGGCGATATTAATGCGATTTTTGTCGACGGCGATTTAACGCGAAATCTTGTAATAAAAGATGTTTTATATGTACCTAATTTGCGAACGAATTTACTTTCAGTAACTAAGCTTATGAAAGGTGGCTATACGATAGTTTTTCGCGACAACGAAGCCTTAGTTGGTAAAGGTGGCAAGCTGATTCTACGAGGTCAACTGGAGAATAACTTGATACGAGTTCGAGTAATGGTAAATGAGGACGTCGATCTTAGAAAATCCTACGCTCTTGTAACGAATGTCAACGAAGTTGCTGAGTTATGGCATAAACGAATGGGTCATCTGAACGTAACATACCTGGAAAAGTTATCCAACGTCGTCAAAGGTATGAATTTTAACGATTTCTCTTCCCTCAAGGACAGAACGTGCTCCGTATGCCAAGAAGCGAAGCAGATGAGAAAGCCATTCAACGCCGAACGTAGAAAAGCAACGAAGCCTGGTGAGATAGTCTACGTAGATCTCAACGAAGTTTCAACTCGCAGTAACGTGGTGCCAAAGAAATGGATTTTGGTAATTGTTGACGATTTTACACATTACGTAATAATAAAAGTTTTAGATCGAAAAAGCGACGCAGCCGATACGATTCAAGAATACGTTGAATTGATGAAAACGTTCCATCAGAATCCTGTGGTGGAAATAAGAGCAGACAACGGTGGTGAATTCACATCGAATTCATTTAAAGAAATGTGTAAACGAAATGGTATTCGCAACGAGTATGCAGCACCATACCATCACGAGCATCAAGGACGTGTAGAACAGTATAACAGAACATTATTAAATTATACACGTGCGTTAATGTTTGAATCAGGAGCAGCTTTAGAATTATGGCCATATGCGGTAGAACATGCGAATTATTTGCTGAATCGAGTACCAACGAGAGCCAATGACTTTGTAACGCCATACGAATGTTGGGTTGGCAGAAAACCGAACATCAGTAAAATACGAGTTTTTGGAAGTTTAGCCTACGTCAAAATTGAAACTCCAAATACAACGAAGTTAGATCCTCGCAGTAAGCTAATGTTTGTTGTAGGTAATACAGACACTGGTTATTTGCTGTATGATCCAGTAACGAAACGCTACGAGAGATCATCAAACGTTGAAGTCGACGAAACGAAAACATTCAAAGATTTTAATCCGGTTCAGTTTGGTAACTACGGTGATCTGGAAAACGAGATCATATCCAACAACGAAGAACTAATCCAAGAAGCTGAATCGAATTTCGCTTATGCTCTGCACGTAAACGTAGAAGTGGGGTTACCAACGACGTATGCAGAAGCGGTTAATAGTCCTGACCGAGAAAGTTGGTTGAACGCGATTAACGCTGAATTGAATTCATTAATCGAAAATAATGTATATTCTGAAATTAAACGTAACGACGCGAAAACGAAAGTGATACGTACCCGGTGGGTGTTTGCGAAGAAAAGTATTGAAAATGTTAATAGTTTATTTAAAGCTCGTTTAGTCGCACTTGGTTGTATGTTAAATAATCACGATTTAAAAGACATTTACTCGCCGGTACCTAAATTAGAGGTTGTGCGTACGTTTTTATCGATTATTAATTTTTATAAGTTGAGACTTAAACAATTAGATTTTGTAACGGCATTTTTAAATGGAAAATTGAACGAAGACATTTATGTAGAAATACCTGAAGGGTGTAAATCGTATAAATATTGTAACACGAATAATAATAATGATTATGTTTGGAAACTTAACAAAGCCCTTTATGGTTTAGATACTGCCGCGAAAATTTGGAACGATACTCTAGAAACGTTTTTAGAAAAGAATAATTTTTACGCATTAAAAACTTGTCCGTGTATTTTTAGAAACGAAAATGAAAATGTATTTATTTTAGTTTATGTAGACGATATTTTGATCGCGAGTAACAACGAACACAAAATCGATTTTACCATAAATGTATTGAAATCTGCATTTAATGTAAAGGTTGTAGATGTGCCTTCTAAGTTTTTAGGTTTGGTTATTTCACGAGATATAGAAGGTCAATGTATCCAACTTCATCAACGACCGTATATCGAAGCTGTTATTGAGCGGTTTGGTATGAAAGACTCACGACCAGTCAGTACGCCAATGGAGTTTGGTTTGAAAATCGAAATCGACGAACGCGATATCCGTCGAGAGCTACCCTATCGCGAGATTATAGGTTGTCTGAATTATATTGCGCATGGTACGAGACCAGACATCATGTACGCTGTTAACGTCTTGAGCCGACATCAGAATACGCCGACGGAGATGTTGTTCAAGTACGCGAAACGAGTGCTACGTTATTTGCTCGGCACAATCGATCAATGTTTGAATTTTGGGACTGGTGCCGAGGAAATCATCACTGGCTACGCAGATTCAGATTGGGCAGGCGACGCAAATGATCGCAGGTCTACATCTGGTGTTCTACTCTGTGTACATGGTAATCCAGTAGTCTGGCGAATGAAAAAGCAAAGTAGTGTCGCACGATCATCATCGGAGGCAGAGTATGTTGCTCTGGAGTTAGCTACTACAGAGATCAAGGGCCTACTAAATTTAATGGTGGAAATGGGCTACGAGCGCAATGATTTGGTTCCAGTTCCAGTCTACGAAGACAACTCCGGCGCTATCGCAATAGCTAAGACCAGAGAAACGCGACGTACGAAACATATTGACATTGCCTACCACATAACGAAAGACGCTGTCCGTGATGGGGTCATCAAACTTGTCAAGGTGTCAACGACCGATCAGATAGCAGACGTGCTAACGAAAAGCCTTAATGGTCCGCAGCATCACAAGTTAATGTCGAAATTATTTAATAATTTGTAATGTTTGTAATTAGCGGATCGTTAATATAATTGTGATCGGATATGGAATTGAGGGGGGGTGTTGATTTATATGACTCCTTTTTGGCTTTACGAATGGATCCAATTCCACATCCGAATATATTTTATAAATGACGTATATATTTTGTCTGTGATAGATATATTTATGAAAATACCTTTTGCTCAGTAACATTGGTTTTGGAACTCAACGTTTTTGGGTCTTCCAATTTTTTTCTAGTCTCTTCTATTAATTAATGATTTTCAATTTGACGAATTTTCGCGATCTTTTTTTAATGTGTGTAATACGAATCGATTAATTATACGATTTATGAATTTGTTCTTGGTTCTTCAGTGTTTTAATAATTATACGAAAACCGATCCTACGCTAGAAGAAGAATAACTCAATATATTATTCTACAATCTTTTACATGTCATGTTATTTAGATAAGATACAAAACGTAACGTTCCTTTAAATTCAACGAACTCGTAATCGGAAATACCTTTGTCAATTTTTTTTTCTCTTTTCCTTTAACGTAATATGTGTACGTGAATATTTTTTTCTTTTTCTAATTTTTTTTTTTTCACACTTGAAATATACGATGAATGAATCATCCGTTACTCATAATATCTTTGCATGTTACCAATTTTTGTATTTTTAATAATTTCTTTTTGCTTTTCGCATATACCATTTTTATATCATATATTAATATTGAATATTCCATGCATGTTACCATATTTATATTTATTTATTTATTTATTTATTTATTTTACTCAATTATTTTATTTACTCTCGAAGCACAGCACAGCAAAATTTTTTCAAGAACCAAAGTTACCATAATAATATTCAAATAATACAATGTCAATATTTTTATTTTTTATTTTAGAAATTTTTTATTATGCATATATCATTTTTTGTACTTAAAATTTTTTTTGAAATAATAATAATTCGTTTACTTTCAGCGTACAATACAACGAAGAATTCGAACGGTAAAATTTCAGGGGGGTGTTGTAACGGAAATCCCACCTTCACTCTTTCTTCATCATCATCACGAACATATTATATATATATATATATATATATATATATGTCATA
This sequence comes from Ericerus pela, assembly GCA_011428145.1. Classification (NCBI taxonomy): domain Eukaryota; kingdom Metazoa; phylum Arthropoda; class Insecta; order Hemiptera; family Coccidae; genus Ericerus; species Ericerus pela. The sequence continues at coordinate 710,797 of WOFM01000600.1, read as the reverse complement.
TGTACACTCTCATCACGAATTGCTTCCCCTACTATTCTCGATCCGATAACACTGTTGCTTCGCCATTTCGTATTTCGTTTGTGAAACATAATTCAGTCGCTAATAAAATGTCATTAAAGTAAAAAGTCTCAAGTTTTTCGATCCTTGTTCTGTACGCCTCACATCAGTTTCCGTTAGTTGAGTTTCTGAAATTTTCCATAATGTTTAGTATATTAAACACTAAGGTTCAAAAGTGAGCAATTACATGTGAGCAGGGATGGAATCCCACTACCACAAAGGATAACAGAAACACTATTTATCACTATAAATGACAATACAAGAAATATAACCAATACCAGAAACTCCTACCTTGAAAGTAACATAACAATACTTCACACAATACCATTGTTTCCCAACACTATAATACCTTATAATATTCAATACCACTACCAAAACAATACCTACATAAAAGGTTCTGGTAGTGGTATTTGTAAGAAATTCAAATATATTATGGGTGCAGTAATTAGAATTTCAGTCATCAATGCCTGTTTTAGAATTCTTACTACATTTACATTCAACAGTATTGTTAATGGAACTTAATTTGAGGGTGGCTTAATACATTTTATTGGTGTTTTTTTTAGGGGTTGGTTAAAATTTTTAGGCAAGAGCCTAATTGTAAATTAATATTTGTCAGCTTGAGAGTTTTTTTTGGGGTGAGATTTGACTCCAATTGTCACCCTCATTCCTAAGCCTCTAAACTTTTTTCAACTTTTTCAGTTTCACATGTTCATTTTAATTGTTTATAAAAGGAAGAGGATATAAAGAAAATTAAAAATAAATACCTAAAACAAAATCAAATTTTCAATATTGCTACACAAACATCCTCTGTTCAATTATTTGAAAATTGCTTTGACTGTATAGTACTGAACTAGTAAAACTTCATAAGACCAATATACTTTTTAATGTCAAGACATGCTGGCATACAAGTAGGCAAGCCCAGAGTACCTTCTATGTATTTTCAATATTTTGATGAAGTTCATCAATTTAGAATACAATTTGATAAAGACATCCCTTAAATTCACAAGGACGGTGTATAAAAACATAGTGCATACAAAGTACATCAAGTGGTACTCAATTGTTGCCCATTTAGTCCAGGCATGTCTAACTGGAAATCATCCTTTTCTACTGGTCCAGTACGATATAGATATAGTCAAAGATAAACTGTAATTTTAAAAAGGAAGAAAAAAGAAAAAAAATTGTGAAAAATACCAGAAACAAAACAAAACTTAACAGTACCTTTACATAAATAACACCGATACTAGATACTGAAACGCTAAAAGAAAAAATTTGGAAACCAAACCTGAAATAATATCAAAATTACTAGTAACAGTACCAGAATACTAATATCATAATAAGATTTGAAAATGGTAAAATACTAAAAACTAAAATTTTTTTGTAGCGGTATTGCATCTCTGCATGTGAGAGAGTTTGCAAAATAAGCACAGAGAGTGAGTAATTCCCAGGTAATGTAAAATCACTTTTGAATCTTGTTGAGGAAGATATCTTGTATAATTAATGATCAGAAAGCAACAAAACGTTAAAATTCTATTATAATGATGAGTTTTTTTAAACATTATAAAAAATAGAATAAAATATCAACCTTCTCATTGTGGCAAATTTAACGTTTCATTTAAAAAATGTAACCTCTATCTCAATACAAACTGAACATGCTTCTATATAAAAAGATACTTCACGTTTTTATATGGAGGTGCGTTCACTTTATTTGGGGATTATATTCATCAATGATATGAGCTACTTTTCACTCGAAAAATACTAGTGTAATAAACATTGCCTTTCTGATCATGTATTAAATAAAGTTAATTGTTGTTTCCGTTTCCATAATTTTAATTTCCATTTTCGTTACATTTCCTGATTTTAACAAAATTTTTCATTCTGTTTCCATTTAGGGTTCCATTTTTGTTTCCTCTCAAAAAAATTTTCCTACATTCAAAATTTTGCAAGTCCTGTTCAAATATCTATATTTTTCTATTATTTTTATAAATATATCAGTATTTTTTCTGTATTTTTTCTCCCTGATCAAAAAATAGGTGAGAAACGGTAAGGAAAATGAATCATCATTCAGTTTCCATTATTTTTCGTTATTGGTTTTGAAACTAATTAGTTAATTGTTTCCAGTTTCATTTCTATTTAAGAATTTTGTGTTTCCGTTCATTTCTGTTTCCGTTTCTCAATCCCTGCAAATGAGACACATGTAACATGAACGCCTGTTAAATCACCGCTATGGATCTGTCACGGACCAATCCCTTTCCCCCCCAAAAAAAGCTCCAAATCCGCCATCGAGTTAATGATTCAAATATTACCAAAAATTTTCATTTAACGTGTAGAGTTTTAAAGACTTTGAATGTCCATTATTGCCATTATAATCGTTTAGCATATTCCTGTTGTTAAATATCAGAGATAGAAAAAACAAACACTTGAAAAACCCCTGATATCTTAATCCTGAACAGGAACCTGGAGATTTGAAAACTATCTAAACTTATCTTTAATACGTAATTTTTTAAATTACATATTAAAGATGTATTAATAATAAATTAAAAAGTCCTGTAAAAACAATTAAAATTAGGTAATTTTTATGAAAAGTTCTTGATTTCAAATGAAAATATAGCCAAAGTAAAAACGCTTGGAGTGGTCAATGGTTTGTAGTATTATGAAAATTCTGCAAACTTCAATTTCAGTATTAAAGAGTGTCATAAATTAAATGTTAAACAGGCCTAAAATTTTCTATTTTTCTTCGAAAAACCCAGCAAATAATATTATATTTTAAATTTTTAAATAGATTCTGCAAAGTTTGTAAAATTGGCATTGATCGTGTGTCGCCTTAGCAGTCTATTTCTTTAGAAAAGGAATCGCGAATAATTAAGAATCTTAACCCTTCATTCGCAAATTTTCAATTCACAAACCAAAAAGTTGTCTTTGCCGAAGCCGATTTTCAAAACATACTCTGTCAAAAAATGAAAATAATCGTTATTCAACTAGCTCCGTACATTTCCTCTTCCGATTCCTAACAACGACTAACATGCAACAATTTAAACACTTCTTGCATGAAAAACGTGCGTGCAATTACTAGTAATCACGTGATCAATTTTTTGTTTCTCTTGTTATTGTAGTTCTTGGTCTTGGCTACTTTTTATTTTTGAATTTTCTGTTCCTTGCACTGCTCCCACAATCTACACTGGCTAATTTGGTAGAACACAGTAACACACTCTCACACACATACGCACACTCACACATACACGACAAAACGTTTTTAATGTTTGAAAATTTTGATGAAAATAGGGGGAAAAAAATTTTTGGTATCCAAAGAAAACGCAGCCAAATTTCTATCCATTACGCCTTGGTAGCTAGACTTAACTTTTAGTATTTCCTTTTGTAAAATTATCAAGTCCATAGCAAGGGCGTGCGTCAAGTGTTTCGAATATTTATTTAAAAAGGTTTCGATTTTTGTATTCGAAATTTTCGGCGCCATATTAGAAACGAAATCGGGTTCTTACAGTCGCAGCGAAAACAGCTTTCTCCTTGCCAGTGTTGCCATTATGGTAACAATAAAAGTAATTTTGTTTTACTTATTCTTACACTGTTTATTTTCTTCGACGACAGAGCAAGAAATGAGAAAAATTTACTTTCTTTTCTTTTCTTTGTCAGCGATTTACCCCCTAACTTTCTGTTCATCGTAAAAGTCTTCAACATGGACAATACAGAAATCAGTTAGATAATCAGGTAATGCAATGAACGAATTCTGTGGCCTAAACAGGGACATAGGTAAGAGGGAAAAGGAGTTTCGTCCTTAAACTCCTGGCATTCAAAAATAGTAGGTAAAGGTAGAGCCCTACAGATACAAGTACGGCAACACGCTATATTTTGAATTCACATTTGAATCACATAACCTTTTCAGATTTTCAGCTCTATCTCGAGTACCAATGGTATGATTTCAGCGAACTTTTCAAAAAATCTTTACCAAAAATATATTAATGTTTCTGAAGAATTGCAGCTTTCTACAAACAATGGTTCTCTTGCAATTACATTTGATAACTTTGATTGTATAGGTCACGTACCCTGCACTCAGACATCTATTATTGAGTAATCTAAAAAATATTTCAGAAAAATATTTAATACCTTTTGACTACAAATTAAGTAAAAAAATACCAGAAATTATAAATTACAATTAGAACAACTAACAGACAACTAATAATTGACTTTTTGACCCTCAATACGTAGTAATCAACAAATTCCCAAATCTTTTTATAATCATCATAATGTTAATAAAAACCGATCACAAATTTGTGAAAAAGACGTATTAATTTATTTTTTAATAGAAAAAAATAGAAAAAAATAGAATCTAGAAGTTGAAGATGTGGATTACAAAATAAAGGTAGGGAAATAAGGGTAGAAAAAATGTTACTGGTTTTATGATAGACCTCTAAAAATTGTTGGGGCTTTACTACTCTATAATTTGAACTGCTTACAACTGAAATTGGACAACTTGAAATAAAAATTAAGAAAATATGAATATAATATGGAAACATTTTCCTTGGAAAGTAGAGGCAAAAGATACGCATTCTGGCGGTGAAAATAGTAATCAGATGAAAACAAGAAAATGGATGAAAATAGGTATAAATCTATTGATCTTGTAATGCAAAAATTTCTTTTAAAAATGAGTTTTTATTGTCACAATTGGGTAGGATTTAAATATTATCCTCTGATGATTAATGATCATCTATATTAAAATCTTTCCCATTCTCAGAAAATCAATTAAAACTCCTTTCTTTTCTTATGGAAAAATATAAAAAAAATACATTGTCCTGTTTTCAGTCTGTGATAATATACAGCAAATTTAGAGCTCCTTATGGAGACTCCACTTTCCAATTACCCTAATCAATAAACCTGAAGTAGAGAAGATGTTAAAAGAAGGAATAATTGACAATTCTATAGGATGGCCACATTTTGAGATTTCACCACTCTAAAATGGAAAATACAGCACACACATATTTTGTTAACATATTTGGGAGTTGAACTATTTATAAAATTTTCAATACTAAATATGTTACTTATTTCAGGGAAGATGAGAATGAGTATTAATACAAAACTAGTAAAATTTTCAAAATAAGTAGAAACTCAATTAAGTATATTCTAAGTTTTAAAGAAAATGAAGCTGATTCAGCATTTAAAGGTTACATAGATAGAACATATTAAAATATGAACTGTGTAATTTGTAAAATGTTATTAAAAAATATTAAATGCCGATCATTGGGACAATACCAGGTAGAAACAAGCAGAAATTTAGTATTCCAAACAGGACAACTCTCAAGAGACAAAAATACATTTTCTTACTTTTTTGAGTTCTCCTATTTACAATATATTCCATTAATTAACTAACACTTAAATCATTTTAGTCTTCACTTTTTTGATGAAAACCAGTAATATATTTTAGAAATGGAACTTATTAACTTTTTGATAGAAAAAAAAAGAGTGTGTACCTACTGGGACACCAGGAGGAAGTGAAACTTGTTATGCTGAAATTTGTATTTTGAAGAATGAATGTTTTATTAGCAGTGTGATTTTCTGTCTTTTGTTTTGTATAACTTTTAAAATGTAGAAAATGTTATACTTAAATTTAAAAAATGGTTTCCACTAATTGGTGAACACTTCAAAGTCAAAATTAAAAAATGTAACCTTCATTTCACTGATAAGAAAGCAATGAATGAAAATATGTAGAGAAGGTGAAAACAAAAAAATACATAATTTTCGTATAATTATTTGCATATTTTGTCAATTTGAAATAAAAATTACTTCATCACAAACAGCCTAATAAAATTTGAATTGTGAAAATACAGAGCTGTGAATAGAATCATTTCATTTCTCATAAAAAAAATACATAATTTTTGCATATTTAATTGCGTACTTTGTCAATTTGAAACAAAAATTACTTTTGCAGTAAAAGTCTAATAACTTGGGAATGGATAAAAATATAGTCCGTTGTGAAATTCATTTCACATGCTTTGTTGTATTACCATTTTGTTCATTTTGTTTCATGACCATTTCTATTAGTTTACTACCCAGTGCAAGGAAGTTTCACTTCAAAATAATTATTCCTTTAAGTTGAGATGTTGATTAAAAATTAAAGGTAGGGAAATAAAGATAGGAAAAATGTTAATAGTTTTATGATAGACCATTAAAAATTTTTGGGGCCTTACTACCTACTTTATCAGTGGAAATGCATCTTTAAAGTGGAAAAAGGTTGTTATAGAACAAATGCATCTTACCAGTTATCTGTTATGCATCTTCCTTGCAATGCATCTTCATGTTGCACCCCATATGCACGAAGGCAAAAGTGCAAAAAATTATGTAGGTTTTGTTGGCTCGGGGAATTGAACCTGGGACCTACATATTTGCCAGCTAAAAGCGGTGAACTTAACCGCACGGCCATCTCACCGCCAACTATAACTGGCGAATGTATTTTATATTAGACAGGGTATGGTGGTTCCCACACACTCCCCCCCTAGAGAGACTCAACACGAGTTGAACGACATTAGATGCTGTGGGAGGTTGGGTGGAATCAGAAACGCCTCTTATACCTATACACACAGGCTTATACTACCTATACGGGTTCTATTTCCACTATATAGGACGCCATCTACCGGCAACTTAAGTTACGAAGGAGAGTTGTGAGTTCCACCATGCACGACTCGGGTGCGTGCATGTCCAGCACACGTCGAGGTCACCAGATGTAGGTTTTGTTGGCTTGGGGAATCAAACCTGGGACCTACATATTCGCCAGCTAAAAGCGGTGAACTTAACCACACGGCCATCTCACTGCCGACTATAACTGGCGAATGTATTTTATATTAGACAGGGTATGGTGGTTCCCACAAATTAATTTTTTTGACAAAATATTTTTTAATGATCTTTCACATTCTCCTAGGGGACACCACTGAATTAGGGTGAAAAATTTACCTGGTCTATAGGCGCCAAATTTATAAATCCGCTTTTGCCCTATATATATACAAAATATGTTTGTGAATTATCTGAAGTTTAGGGTAGTTAAAAAAAAGCACAGGTTAAGCTAAACTCTAATTTTACCAAGCTTTAAAGAATTAATCAGAATTAACAGACAATTATAGCGGCACTGCCCTAGTAAGTTGTACTCAAAGACATATAGCTAAAAAGATGTCCAATTCTCTATATGAGCCGTGGTACAAAAATGTGACAAAGATCTTTGACCATTGTCATCATCGTCATCAATAAAACATCTACTTCGTTCAAAATTCTACACAGTTAAATCCGCGCATATTTTGTAGTGAAAACAGACATCTTTACACCAATACACACACAATATCAAGCTACGACACATGCGCAGCAATAAATATCGGACTTCAAAATGTTTTATAACATTAGATCTTTGTCATGTTTTTGATCAGGCATTGGACATCTCTTTAGCAATATGTCTCTAGTTGTACTCATCAGCGGCGCGTTCAGAAACTTTACCAGAGAAAGTAAAAGTTCCACACCACATGACCTCATATTTACCCTCCTTGGTAAACACAGTTTAGACGAACTTGAGGAGATTTCATATCATACCAACGAATTATATGAAGTTACCTCGGGAATTATTTTTCCTATCTCCAGAATTGGGGGAAAAAATTACTCTCTCTGAACAGTTTACTCGGGAAAAAATTACTCTTTCGAGTACAAAATTACCTTTCTGAAGCCATCGGGTATAACTTTTCCCTGACTGGTAACCTTTCTGAACGCGCCCCAGGCCCAGGCGCTTGTGAGGAAAACGCTCGTTGATAGGGGAGACTATGCGCGCACAGCTGTTATCTTGCCCATGGCCCCAGTTTTCCTTGGAGTTTTATGCATTTATTTACATAATCTGTTGACCCGTTTGGTTACCCTAACAGCCTTTCGAAATTTTTTAACACGTTATTTTGGCATGAAATTAATGTAGTCAGAAATCCGTTGAAAGCGACGAACTTCGTTATCTCACTTTTAAGTATTCTCAGTTTCCTTGTTATTTTTAATTGTTTTTTTCACCACAATATGGTCTCTTGTAGTCTTATTAAATTTCAAAAAAAGGTTGTAAGCGAGAAAGAAAGAGTCAAAGAAAAAGATCAATTGGTCATTGAAAACACTGAGTAAGTAGTATATTTATTTGGTGTACGTCACGCGTACGTTGAAGAAATGGAAAAATTAACGCCAGAACGTAATACTTACTGAACAAAGAGAATAATGGTAAGAAACAAAATTCTCGAAACTATTTTCACTTTTATGTGAAAAAAAAAAAAAAGGAGAAAAAGTAAAGAAATAAAAAAAAAAGGAAAAAAATTTGTTTCTTTCCGCTCAAATGTTGGATGGGAGAAAACCGGGCTCTGTAAAGGGTTTTTCTCGTCCACATTCTCTCTAATTCTTTGCTTGACGAAAAACTTGAGCAAAAACTCTACCTACCTTACTTCTCGCACCCTTCCTTCTTCAGCTTTTCATTTAAAATTATTTGGTTGTTTTGTTCGTTTTGAAGGGTCGAGAAAGAAAAATTTGAGTTGTATTTTGAATACTAAAGCTGTAAAATTTAGTTCAAATTTTAGCGTATGGAAAGAGACAGTGAAATTGAGATAGTGAGAGTGGGAAAGTGTTGTACTATAGGTGCAGCATGTTGCTTTGTTCGCGCTTTTCATGAATAAATTATACGTTTGTTGAAAAGTGGGTCCGAAGAAAAAAACATTATTTGTCACAAGCTTTATTAGATGGATGTAAATCCGAAAAATCCTGCTAAATAAACATTATAGAATTCTTCCCTAATGTCCCTAAAGATGAACATGAACTTCGTTTTCTACAACGAGCATTTAGCTCTGTGTGAAATGACTGAAATGTCTCAGAAATGTACTTGCTGTTTTTTCCAAAAGTTTTATGGATTTTATTAGTGAAAATTCAGACGCACACGTATTTTGAAATAGGTGGTGCAAGTTTATTTTTGAGGCTTTTTTCAGCCACAAGGCCCCTTTTTCCCGGTTGATTTTTGCTTTAAAAATTTTTTACGTTAGTGGAGGAGGGGGTTAAATTTCTTTTGCATTGAAAATTACATTCGCCTCATGTTTTTTTGAAGTCCGCAATTTATTTCTTTTTTAGAACTTTTCTTTCATTTTTTCATTTTTTATTTAGATATTATTTTGGATTTTAACCTCTTAAAATTACAGTTCGTATTAGTCCAGCAAATCAAGATCCTATGAAAAATTACAATTACTTTTTACTTAATATATTTCAGAAAAAAAAATTTCCAACCCATAGACTTATTAATTAGGTTCGTAGAAACTATGTATTTTATCAGCTTTGCATAATTAGCAGCCTGTAAGAAAAAAACTAAAAATGTAAATTCTTCTCAAGGAGTGGACTGCTCCTTGAGAAGATATTAATAATCTCCTTATAATCCAAGTTGATGTTTCATTCTGTGCAGGGGTGCAGCCAGGGGGCAGGGGGGCTCAGCCCCCTGGCATCCTCGTTTGCCCTCTAGCAAAATTTGCCCCTTGGGAAAATTTTGGCCTTCGTGTGGTATTCAGAATTTTATTTGACAAAATATAATTTAAAATTTATTTTCTTTTATTAAAAACTTTTTTCATGTTCCCAATTAAATAGCTCAAGGCAACAATATTAAAAATTTACTTTTACACAATTTAATTAATGTAATGCAGCTGACTGAACAATATTCTGCAAAAATGTTTCTTCAGAAATGAAAATAAAATTTTGGCATTGTCTAATTGTTGCTTGAGCACTTCAATTTGTGCATAATTTTTACTTTTTTACGTTTGATGTACGAGTAGCTTTCTAAATAAAACTTTGAGAAAATTGTTTGAAAAAAAAAAAATTCTTTTTAAATAATTTTACAGTTTTTAAGCTGGAATACTTGTAAAATAGCCCCCCCTCTTCCTCCTAAACTGCGACAAAAATATGTTAAATAGGGGGCTTAAAAATTAACTGCCCCCAAGAATCTTATTTGCTCTCCCTATCGGAACGCTCTGGCTACATCCCTGATTCTGTGGCAATTATGAGAGTCCTTCTAATCGATCATCAGCCATTGTAGATCTAAGATCTGTCTATACTCGTTTGAGTTTCGAAAATGATCGTTGTACACTTCTATAGTGAGTTATGTCGTTATGGACTCTAAGGCAAAGACTGAAAGCTAGCTGAAAATCAAAAGTCAAAAGTCAAAAGCCAAAAAGCCGGTCAATTCTTGAAAGCCAAAAGCAAAATCCAAAAGTCAAACAACAAATGAAAAGTGAAAGTTTTATTTTTTCAACTTAAAAGCTTGGCGATAGCGCTGATAGCCCTATGAGTCTCTAGTGCCCTATTTAAAAAAAAAGAAGAAAAAAAGCTGAAAGCCGAAAGCAAAAGCCAAGAGTTCATCAATTTTTTGGAAGCCAAAAGCTAAAAGTGAAAGTTTTATTATTTGACTTTCAGTCCTTGCTCTAAGGTGCGTTACTGTTGGAAATATGTCAAGATAAAACCACGCCTTATAGTGTTATACTCAACTATTAATGCAATGCATCACTGGCCAAATGTTCTTTCTTGAATTTCAATTGCATTGGTGCATCTAAATTTTCTTTTTTTTAGTGCATTGGTGCCAAGGTAGTAGACACCAAAGTACCAACCAAAGAAAAATCACTATGAGGCTAGCAAAAGTCACAAAATTCAAAAAACTAATGAGAAACTCAAGTACAGTAATATTCAATTGTAGGCCAGTACCATAGTTTCTACGCCATGAGGTATGATTGAAAAATAGAGGATAGTTTACACTCTTTCCCATTTGTAAAAATATTAATTTATTTCAATTCTTTTTTTTTTTGGTTTTTTAGGGAGGGGGCTGTTGCAAAATATAGTGTGTAATACACGTGTATATAGTAGGTGATTGATACTCGTGTGATTTGTATCACTCGCCTTTGGCTTGTGCTGAAAAAATCACACTCTGATCAAAATCATCTACTTTATACACTTGTATCACAAATAACTATTATGGATTAATTGAGTTTTAAAAATAAAATATCTCCACAGTCATCAACCATGCGTATTTTCCAAAAGTGTCAAATTTTGTAATGGCTGCCATTCAAAAACAAGTCGACTAATTTCTCTCAAATTCAATACCAAACCAGTCCCTAATAGTCTCCATCGGCTATAAAAATTTCAAGCCAAAATATTTTAATTTACGGGAGTTATGGTGATGACAACATAGTAGGTTTGCAACACTTTGAAAACCTCTACCTTCGAAACTAGCAGATGAATTTCAAAAATTTAAACAGGAATATGTATCTCATGAAAGATTTTAACTTTACTCGAAGTTTAGTTCCCATAGGTCAAACAGAGGAGGCTCCATACACTCCCAAAAAGTGACAAAATGAGCAAAAAGTGGAAATATATTGTACAGAAGAATTTGAGTGACCTATATATTTGTGATCTAAGACTTATGATCGGCGCTTTTCCACAGGTCCCACCAGGTCCCACAATTGCACTGAATGCAATAGTTGTATTTTCCTTTGAAGAATAGATTAAAATGAGACATAGAGACTGTTTAGCTTTCCACTTATGGATAATTACTGATAGTTCTGGTTCTGTTATGGAAAACTATCAATAGTTTTCCTCCCTCCTCTACCTAGAGCCGGCTTTAGAGCTTACTTGGGCAATGATCAAGTGGAGGAGAAAAAAATGTTCCTAATATATATTATATATATAAATAAATAAATGCTTAAAAATAGAAAAAAAAACATTTGAAAATTCTGTCAGCAGCATAATCTAAATGAACAAATAAAAAAATAAATTCCTACAACTATATGGATGTTGAATTTGGGGAAGAAATAGCAAAATTGAAATAAGAAAAAATCTAATAAATAAATTTTATTAAAAAAAAAAAAAAAAACTGTTTTAATTTGAATGAATAATTATTTTTGTTGGATACAGCCAAATTTATGACAGCAATTTTTTCAATTTTTAAATTCCCATTTTCTTCAATTACAACCTTCAAGTTTTTTAATTTTAAAATATGAATAGCCTAGGACATTCTCCGGATGGTTAGGAACATTTGGAGTCTACTTTCATTAAAATCCATAAAGTAGGACACTTGTTCTGAGAAAACAAAATTCCTTTAGTTCAGGGGATAGATATACCAAAGGTATAACCTCATCCCCTTGCAGTTGATAAAAATATAAATGGGGAGGGTAAATATCTTGACTTCTGACTTGATGAGAGTGGGTGGTAGGGGGATTCCCCCCTGGTGTTTTCAAGGAAAAAGAGTGTAGGGGTATTACTGGTATGAGGTGAAGGGGCTTGAACCCCAAATGATATTTGCTGCTAAAAGGCTGGCTAATATTCATCTCTATGACATAAAAGCAATGCACGGATTATGTTCAATTGTAATTACTTGTATGTACGTGCAAGTAATGTACAAGTACCAAACAGTGACTAATCAGACAATTATGGTGATGTCACGACTCAGTACACAAACTGATCCACCATGTCCACCATTTCTTATCAATACAATAAATGACAAACCAACCCTTATACACAAATGTACATAATCAATACATATGCGTGTATGTGTGTGTGTAAATAAGCCCCTATATAAACTGTCTAGACTGGCTCTAAAATCAACAGTGTTCACTCAAGTTTTGGCTTATCCATAAGTGTGTACATATGAAGGGGCAGAACATGCAATAATCTGTTGATTACCATCTTGTGCAAATATTCTCTCACAACAAAGTATTCCACAAAGAGAAAAACAAGTCATTTGTCATACAAAATCTATTGAAAAAGCCTTAAAAAATGTTTAGTTGCCCTGTATGCAAAATTGGCTTCTATAATATTGGAGAGCCTCTCCCACAGATAAATCTTAGATATGGCATTTAGCACTGATGTAATTTTCCATTTTTTGGAAAGTCTAAATTTCCTCTTCAGGTTCCTTTCTGGCTTTGTATTCTATGTTGCTTGAGGGCTCCCAACACTTCAGGCAAGTAGAGCTCCAACCCTAAAAATTCTCAAAAACAAACAGGAAAAAACAGAATAATAAGATAGAAATCTTTAAACATTCACATCGGTTTCAAGTTAGAGTAAAAAAACAATACATTCTATAATGAATACAACTTCATCTTTTCCCACTTGAAACTAACAATTTTAACTGGAAAACCTGTAACAGCATCGTTTATCAGTGACTAATGATAGCTATTCTTATTGATAAAGATCGATAACTATTAAAAGAAATCTCATCCTTATAAAAAATAAAATTTCAAACAAAGAAAACAATAACAAAATAATATACTTACTCTTCCCAATGAAAATATCGAATGATATTTTATATTATCCGATAATTAGAAAAATCCTATTAGATATTTATATATCTTGGAAAAAGCATGGTGAGTCAGTTATTTAAGTCCATCGCAACAAAGGTAATTCTCCTATGGTGCTTAAATAACTGACTCACCCTGTATATAATAACAGGTCAAAGTGATTATTTAAAAAAAAAACTGAATTTTATCACAGTGCCTAATTTTGCTAGATATTATGCATAATGACCATACTTATCATTTGATTCATAACACATAAACAGGAAAAAAAATTTGCTGCCTATTTCAAAAAAATTTTGTATTGACTCATAGTACACAAATTATGTACTTGGTTATTTGAGATCAAGTTGCAGGGTCTGTGGGGTCTGCGGGTAGCACTTGAAGAATTTTATAAAACAATACTAACAGGATGATTGTGGGGAACAATTTTGTATGTAGTTAGATGACTAGCAAAAGTACACTTACTGAAGTAGCCATCTCATGATAGTGTTATCAAAAATATTGATATTTTGTACATTGGTGTTTCCTCATAATTTCCTATCCTATACTATAATACAAGTAATAATCGTGTGTCTATGTTTGTATGTATGTATGTATGTATGTATGTATGTATGTATGTATTGAGAAGTCCGAGATCTGGACCTTAAAATAAAAATTATTTTCGACAAAATAAGACAAAAAAATGACGTCACAATTTCAGACAATTTTTCGAGAGACAAAATTCGAATTCGGACATTATATTATCCAAATTCGAACTCGTATTCAGATAAGACGTGAAGACAGAAATAAAATCTGATTCTCTTTCAGGCAATTATAATGCATTTTATTTCAGTAACAACTCTTCCAAATTCAGACAATTTCAGACAATAATTTGGTTCAATCCGACAGACTGGCGCCATGAGATATATATAATATGAAGACGAATTGAATGGAAGTAAAAACCCATCGACAGACATGAATGCAGCCAACCTTTTTGCTTTATCTCTGGTCTTTCCATGCTTTGCTTGCGGTTTGCAGTCATTTAATATATTTTATTATATTTTATTTTATCAGTCATCTATGTGCACTTTTGCCTATTAGATGTCGACGTATATATATTTCTGCTATCTGTAATTTCATTGGCTGTAAATATTTGGTAATTCCTCTCGCTTTTTATTATCAACATCACATGTTTAAAGGCAATTAAGAGGACAATACGTGGGGAAATTTCCTTAACAAGAAGAACTGATTTGCAAACACGAATTCTAATTTTTAAATCACTCTCTTCTTTGCACTGGCGACACCCGGTACTAGGTTCATCTTTGCAAATGAGTCCTTCTTGTGTAGGCGGATAGTAGCAGGTCCAAGTCACAAGTCGTACATTTAAGTCCTCACGTTAGGCAATTTAATAAGTGTATCATCCACGAGATGTTGAAGACAAAAGGCATATTAGGGATGTTCTTTTGTCATGAAGGATCAGTAGTGACAACACACAAGTCATTTCTAATTTTGCCAGTTTCCATGTCGCACTTCAAGGTGATCTTTTGAAAACACCTGCGAGGTGAAGTTATTAGTCATCAATACGATCAGATGGAGTTCCTGACATCTGTTAGGAGGGAAATTTGGTGTGTTGAAGACAACATTAAGACAAGCTTGGTTCAAGATGATTGCCTTGCTCTGTCATTTAAAGGCCGCGTCGAGCCTTCTTTTTGCGCATAGTGGATTTGACTCCATCTATGTAAGTTATTTTTTTCACCTCACCCTCACTTTTTCCAAAAGCTTTGAGACCTAAAGTTTCATATTAGGAGTCTTTTAAACAACAAAACCATCACTCATGAAGACACACAATTAGGTGAAGACACAACAGCTTTCTGATGGTTTTCCCTACTTGTTGTCTGCAATAGCTTTTTTTTAACTTTTTATTTTTCCACTACACACTTTGCTTTGTTCCGCTTTGTTGACACTATGGTTCTTTTGTAATTATAGTATTTAACAAAATAATTCTGCTGTTCGTTTTTGTAAGTTTCAAACCTTATATGGACCGAAACTTTGTTAGGTTCTTCGGTCCGCACAACTTAGCTTATTGCTGATTTGTCATATTAATTTGCTGAGGTATGAAGACAAATGTAAGCTGTGTTCCGTCGTGTCCAAAGAAGTTTAATTCAAGTCAAGAAGAATTCAGCCATAGGACATAGTCAAAGTCAAAAAAATAAAATATCTTGAAAACACAATTCAAGACCCCTCGATTCAGTGTTTCGGCTGCATGATGCCCTAATTCTAGGACATTGTGACGTCATTAGCATTTAAACACCACTATACATTAAAGGTTGACTTTATGAGCTCTCGATTTGAAATCGCCTTTTAAATCAAGGCAATCAATTTCGGATGCCTCAGTATGTATGTATGTATGTATGTATGTATGTATGTATGTATGTATGTATGTATGTATGTATGTATGTATGTATGTATGTATGTATGTATGTATGTATGTATGTATGTATGTATGTAAATGCATCCTGAAGAATTTGACCAACAATGTTTCTGAAATTTAGGTGTTCACTAGCATACTGAAAGATTTTCTTTTGGGTTGTGTACCAGGTGAAAATTCTGACTGCTGGGTTACATATCCAAAGAAATTGCTGAATATGTAGAGAAATAAAACAAATTTGATATAATTTTCGGACTAGTTTGTAGATATTAGGGGGTGTGACACACCCCAAACCCCCCTTTAGTATGCTCCTGTATGTTTTGAAGGTTTTAGGGTATGAAAAAATAATCAAGATATGTCTCAAGTTTGAGAAAATTTGTTGAACAGAAATATGAGCACCACAATCTATCCATTAGCAATAAGTGATAACAGCTAGTGATAAAAAATTTTTGGCTAGAACGTTGACTATGTATAATTATATGGACTGAGCTTGATATAAGTGGTGGTATAGTGCGAGTGAAGGGAACATAATAAGTACAATTAGCAGAAGATGATTTTTACTACAAAAAGTCCAACACCTTTACTATGAATTGAATACCAAAAACTTTTCAATTTGGTTAAAATTACTTTATTTCACATTTTTTATAGAACTTTCAAACACTAATGAAGGCAAATCTTAAAAGTTTGGGTAGTTTTCAAAAAAATGGAGAAGAAAAATTTCTGGAAAAAATTTTGTGTTCATAGTTTTGAGAAAACTGCCAAACAGATAGGGCTGAAAATTTTACGAAAAATAGCTATTGTATGGGAGCAGATCTGAAAGAAGTTTGGTGCTCATTGGTTTAATAGTTCTCGAGAAAACTGGGAATAAAAAACTCTAGAAAGTGATTTTTAGTGATACAACATCGATAGATCGATATTTTTGTTAAAAGATATGGATAATAATTGTCCATAGTTTTTTGTAATTTCTTAACCTGAAACTAAAAATGAAACATCGATATAAATATGAGAAAACTGGGTTTTCTAGTGAAGCATTGCAGCACTAGTTTTTTTTTTTTTTTTGGCTTCATGCGAAATAAAATATTATTTCGTTCAGAAAGTTGACTGCAGTATTGGTATATTTTAAAATCGCAGAAGTGAGTAGAATAAAACTTGTAAAAATAGATCCTTGGCTTCAGTTACGCAAAATTTCAAAAATCTGTTTTTTTTTTCAAATAAATTTCAAATTCCAGAAAAAAATGGTATTTTTTTCCAAACTTTTTTTTAAACGTTCGAAATATATATAAGTATATATACGCATAATATATATTTTATTTTTATTTTTTCAAAGCTATTTATCAGCCTGCGATATAATAAATACTGCAATAAATAAAAGAGCGCGATGAACGTAAATAATGGCATCACCGTCGGTTGGTCGTACGTTCGCCAAAGTAAAAATTCTTTACCCAAACTTTTACCCCCACGAAAGTAGAAATAAGGGGAGAAAAAAACGACTGGGGAGCGATCTCCTTTTTTGCGTTGAAGAAAACTCTACGATGACGTCATTTCCCCCTCAGTGTACGCACGAAAGCACCACCAGCGTGGGCTATATGTATACACGTGAAAGCGCCAAAAAAAGAGAGGAGTGAGTGAGAGAAAAGAAAAAAAAGAGAAAAAATAGTGAAAAAGATAGAGCAAGAGAGAACGATAAAGAAAGATTGCAGGAAGGGAAGCGGAAGAGGGAAAAAGATAAAACCTTTTTTCGGTGCCGTACCCGTCGCGTAGAAATGAGACTCCCCTCGAAAAAGCGGGGCCAAAGAGTGGGAGCAAGATGGCAAAAGAACAGACAGAAAGAGAATGAGATACTGGCGCAGGGAAGAGTCATATTATCAGAATAAAAAGCTAAACACAGTGAATACAACCCCTTGTAAACCTCGGTTGCACGATTCAGCAGCCACCCCATCCCCGCCCTTTCATCTTTGGAAAACGTTCCATTTTAACGAGAATTCACTACTATACAGCTACCCTCTTCGCGTTCTTCACCCTTGTTAATATATTACAGTACATATACACCCACCCTCTATGTATCTTTCTCTTTGCTTTCACTCTTTCTTTATGCTTTAGCCCCCCTCTTCTTTGTGTCGTTCTCTCGTTTTTGCCTTTTTATTTATTTTTTTTTTTTTTTTGCAAGCCATCACAATACCTCTTCTCCAACACTTCACCAATGTCGTACTCCGTCAAAATTTTCAAAATTATAAATCGTAATTTTTTTGTGCCCCTTCAGTTTTTCGTTGACTTTTACGAGCACAACTTGTTTACTTTCGTGCCGAAAGAAAAAGACGGGAGAAACACTTTTTTGGTGGAAAAAGTCTGTTGGGTTTTGTAATTGATGAAATTTTTGGGCCGAGTTCGTTGAGTTCATTTGTCGATAAACGAAACGAACTTGTTGAAATGAGAAATGTTAGGTCAAACAATGTTCATGGGGCTTAGGCTGGCGCTCTCCACAAGATTCTTTGGATAATGATTGTTTGTCCAACTTGATGACAGAAATATCCACTGATCAAAATTTTATTGTACTTGGAAGGTGATACATGCAACTGATGCAGCTCCGTAGCCACAGTCGGAGGGAGTAAAGTGTGGCTCAGCCACAGTTAGCCAAATATAAAAACTTCAATTCGCTTGCATTCTTTTTACTTGACTTGTTGATTCCTCTTTTCTCTCAAAAAATGCACTCGTATAAAAATTTCTTAATTTATGTGAGCCATACCCGAAATAACCGTAGCCACAGTTGACCTTACATGCGTGGCATACTTGGAATTTGCCAGAGCCGGATTTAAAGCTCCAGCCCCCGGAAAACAAAATTTTTGCGCCCTCTTATTTTTCAATTGTTACCGCCTACCTCCCTGCCGAAATTTTTTTATGGATTTTTATCAGTGGTTTTTACCAGATTAATAATTTATAGGTTTAATTGAATTTTACAGTCATGCTTAATAAAAAAACAGGTTGTCAAAAAATTTTATTCTCATATTTTTTTGTGCCGCACTTTAAAAATCTGCCTAGTACAGCTGTACCTTTGCACCCCCTTACATCCGGCCAGGGATTTGCTCTCTAACTTACACTTTTTTTTTTTACACCTCTTGTGTCTGTCCATTTATGGATCCTTGTACACAATTTTTAAATTTAACGCCATCTCTCGGGAAACATACTTATTAATTATTTGAAAGATTTGTTTGTTTTTGGCACAGTTGTAAGGTGTTGGACTCGGACTGTCATTCATGGGGTGACGGTTTAGTTTTTAGTACTTACCACATATGGAGGAGGTTATATGTTTGGTTTATCTATCATGGGAACTAATGGAATCTCATTTGCTCAGAACAAGTGTCATATAAGTACTTTATAGATTTTAATGAAAGTAGGTTCAAAATGTTGCTGACCATCCGGAAAATGTCATAGGTGTAACGCATATTTTTGTCTATTTTTAAATATGACGAACATATTCGTCTACACGTTTTCAAATACCAAAAATGTAGGAATTCATCAATAATGAAAACATCCTTTAGCTCTTTATAAACAACCACTAAATTATCCGTATGTAATTTTACATATATAGATATAATGTCTGTATATTCATGACCCAATTGTGATTGTCCCTCGAGTATATCGTGAGTCAGCACAACCTTAATAACAATCCCCTACCTTACTTAGCCTATCTGACACGTACACGTACATACCCCGAACGAGTACATAAACCCTCAATTTGAAGGAATCTTGACTCAGTACCTAGAGCCTCTCTTACAAAGCTACTAGTGAATAGACAGTCTTGTCTAAAGGGTACTAAACCCATACATTAAATTTATTTAATGTACTGTTGTCGTACAAATTATTATTTTATTAAAAGTGTTAATTCAACCTTGTGTTTTTAAATATTATTGAGTCTCTCAAATACGTTAAGGTCCACGATAATTTTGGATGATAAATTGAATATTTATATTATTATAGAGGTATTAATGTTTGTCCAGTGTTAATTATCTCGTGTATGGTGTAACACTGAAAGTGGTTCTAATTAGGTACATTACCACTTCTTTTGGCCGTTACAGTAGGCTATTCATATTTGAAAATTAAAAAATTAGAAGGGTGTAACTGAAGAAAATAATTTAAAGATTGAAAAAATTATTGTCATAAATTTAGGCATATCTACCAATAAGAGCTATTCATTTAGATTAACACAATTGGTTTGTTTTTTGATTTTTTTAAAATAAAATTTAATTTTTTTCCCTACATATCAGAAGTGGCGGATCTTGAGTGACACTTTAGGGAAAAGGAAATAACAAAATTTTTTGCAGAGTTATGTAACGATATATTTCCTCTTATTGAATTCACGTCAATATATCGCTGAACCCCTTATAATCATTTGCCGTATATATCATCACAATCTACACAATCCCCAGACATTCCAAACTATCTACTTCATTCATCGGATGACCCCATGTGACATTTCCATTTTTTTCTAATTAAGACGAGAACATACCTTTCTAATATTCGTTTAATACTATTTCAAAGAACGAACAATTTCTCGCACATCGGCAAATCACCTTATCTTCACTCATTTTTAATGGACCACTTCAGTCCTAATTACTTTGTATTAACGATCGTGACAATTTGGACATCGATTTCATAGATCTCAAAAATGATAGAGATCATTTCTATTGTAAGCATGCAACATTAAGAGTTAAGGAGCTCAATCGCTGAGTCCCCAATGTACACTAAATTATTATTATATCTAATGGTTATTTTGAAGTCCAATACACAACTTCAGTAATTTTGGTTAAGTTTTTCATTAGTCAACCAAATTTCCCTCACAAGTTGAACTGTTTTTTTTTGTTCTTCAAAAAATTTTGACAGTTATCTGAATTCTATAGTTAAACTTTCATTTTCCCTTAATTTTTTTTCTCTTTTCTTCTTTTTATAGAGTTCGAGGAAATTTTTTCAGTTTCCCCCTGGACTGACCATTGCATATCAGTGACTCGTGACTTCATAATCGGGGAATGATGGAGGCATTCGATGTCGTTTTTTATGATTTAAAAAAAAAAAATTCTTTACTTACATATATCTCATCCTCTATCGCAGTCTGTTATGAAAAAAATGTGTGGAAACTTTTTTTTTTTCAAATTTTATGCAAGTACATTAACTTTAAACCGAAGTACGCTGAAGTATCGAAAAAAATTGACAAAACTAAAAATAGTAGCACGTTCTGGCGGCCCAGGTGGAAACACGCAGAGTATGTAGGGGTGAAGCATTATCATCACTTATTGGGAATCCAATTTTCAGCGTATTTCAGGCGTTAAACATTTTTAAACTATTAATTCCATTTCAACCCCGTAGTTTTTAACCAAATTTTGAATGGGCTAGAAGAGCACGGGGGAAAATCCGTTGGAAGGCGTAGGTTGTACAAGTGGGTGAAGAGAAAGAGCTGAAGTAAAAGCGAACAAGAGCTACGGACGTAATAAAATCCAAAATAAAAAAACATATAAAATAAAAGAATCAATGAGAAAAAAAAAAACTGAAGCAGGTTTAATGAGGAGGGTATTTGGTACGGTGCGGAGTATACGTCGAGGTTACAAGATATCTGTTATCCACGTAAATCGTAGTCGTAGCTCAAACTGAAGAGTTCTTCACGCTACTAGTCACTGTTACCTTCGATACCAGTTTAGCAGAAAACACGAGACAAAAAAACCCAAAGGTGGAGAAAAAGGAGAGGATGAAAAAACGAGACGTATATTATTTTGACCATTAACAACGGGTGTTGCATACTTCGTGAATTACAGTCGCTTACCCAATATTATTCTTCGTCGTAGTCGTAGATAGTGAAATTTTTTACTCCAACCCAAATATTGTTCATTTCGTACATACATACTTGTAACCGTGGTAGGCTGACGACTGAGGAAGGAAAAAAATTGTGGCCTATATGCTACATAGAAACGAAAAATTGTTGTCTGTTCGTTCGTTGAACTCGACCTCATCGTTATGATGTATTTTTTCTTCATATCTTTTACCTGTACCACCGAATTGAGGACGTGGGCAGGGGATGGGGAGCGACACTTGTTTTTGGATTTTATTACGTCCGTAGCTCTTGTTCGCTTTTACTTCAGCTCTTTCTCTTCACCCACTTGTACAACCTACGCCTTCTAACGGACTTTCCCCCGTGCTCTTCTAGCCCATTCAAAATTTGGTTAAAAACTACGGGGTTGAAAAGGAATTAATAGTTTAAAAATGTTTAACGCCTGAAATACGCTGAAAATGGGATTCCCGATAAGTGATGATAATGCTTCACCCCTACATGTTCAATTTTCAAAAATTTCTGGAAAACGCCTGGCTGATAAATTTTTTGGCTTCGAAGTTACTAAAGCCTTAAGAAGTAGAAATTTAAAACCATCTGAAGAAAAAAAATTTGTATCTGAAGCTACAGAGTGTTAACACGAGCCCTATCATACATTGATAATTGGTTTGATTTTGAAAATTCTTTATTCCAGCACTTCCGATGTCTTAATGTCAAGAAGAGTATACCATACTTATTAGATTTGCAAAATTTGGTTGAAATTTTGGCTATTGATACAGATATGAATCGGTTGTATGAGGAAACAGTGGCTTTGTCAACATATTTTGAGAACAATAAATTGAAAGAAGGTTTTTCTGAAAATTGCACTTCTAAATAATGGGCTGATTTTTTCAAGTGTGCAGAGAAGAATGGAGCACCTTGATTATTGGAAATTTATGAAATTGTTTTTTCTATTCCTTGTAGTACTTATGTTGAAAGAGTTTTCAGTAATATGTACCTTTCTTTCACGATATTTGAAACACATTAAGTGTAGAAATGTTGAAGGCTGAATTATGTATTAAAAGTAATCTTAAGTTGGATTGTAACGAATTTTACAATTATGTTTTACAGAACAAGGAAATTCTGAAGAGTTCCATTAATAATGCTAAGTATGATTTTAAATTTAAGATTAACCATTAAAGTAAACAGTCATAAAAATTGATTTTTTTTTCTCAAAATTTTGAAAAATTTTGAAAGCTGGTTTTTTGATTTTGGAAAGGTGGTCACACTGTGTAAGCCCTTGCCCCTAATAACAATATAATGGTTAGTTGTAACCCGTGTGAAATTTGAGTGAAGATGTGCAAACCATAACCTGCAAATAAAAAAAACCAAATAGTTCAATGAAGTTTGCTTGAAGTAATAATAAGTGATTAAATTTATTGAAATTCTCTTGCTAGTCTCACTCCTATCGATGGTTGTTTTTGGGTGCAATCAAGTCTAGAAATGAATGTGAAATAAGTTTATGCATTTATTTATTCTTATCTCAGTGAATCATACATGTGCCAACTTCAGTTTATTTCAGTGTTGCCAAATTTTGTAAGTGTAATTTGTAAATTATTGGAAGCTGTTAATTGGAAAGGAACAAAAAATTAGGATCAGGAAAATGAATTTTCAGTGTTGCAGTTGTACCTTGTGTGTAAGTTGGCGCATATGTTGAATCATTAAATTTGATAAGAACTTAATTCTGAAACTGTATTTTGAAATACTAATAAACACTTCAGGTTTAAGCTGCATAGCCAAAACTTTGTTAAGTGTCAAGAGTTAAACTCAGAGATGTATTACCAGAAAAGTAAATTGAGAGAGCTTATTGCTGATAATAAAAAACTTGGCATAAATAGAACATGTGTAGAATTTATCAAGATACAAACAATTAACTATCAATATAATATTGATTTTCCAGAATGTTCAATGAAAAACTGTTGAAGACATTGTCGCCATATTAGTTCTTTATTATGAATCATTCGTTGTACAATAAATACGATGTAGTCAAATGTTTGTACATTATTCCAATATGATACCACAGAGCATGGTTTAATTATAAGTAATTGAAAAGTATCAATTAGTTATCTGTGTGACTGAAAGGTAATTTATGTCACTTATTTAGTTATGTATTGTTATGTAAATGAAAAAGATAATTAAAGTATTTTCATTTGTGTTTTTGGCAACATCAAGCATGCTGGCATCCTATAAATTGATCTCCCCACACTTTGCTTGCAGGTTACCTGTAAGTAAAAATCTTATAAATTCTAGTTATTTAAAAGTATTATTAGTAGATCAATGAATAGGATGAATGAAATGAAAGAATAATGTATGTAAATAATTGTTACATAAATAGGTACGTAAATGTATGAACATGTGCTCGAAACTAAGATTGCTATATTTGATATTAATGAAGACATTAATGACAAATAATTATTGTAGCTTTTGGCGTTAGACATTGATTCCAAAGAATTTGTAAAGTTTTAAGTGGTTGTAATTACTGAATTAAAACAAAAATAATGATTGATCCTAGACATGTAAGTAATGATTTTGTGATAACAACATGTACTATATGAAACTCACTGGAGATAAAATATTTAAAAAAAATCCAAGTCTTAGACATAAAGTTGCTAAGTGAGGTGCCATGACATTTATAAAATCCTACTATGAGAACATTAGTAGGTTATGGCAAAAGATTGTAAGAAATTAATTGTTTGAAAATAAAGCACATGGGTGATAAAAGATGTAATAAATCTTGGCCAAGTAGTAAACATCCAAGTCCTTTTAATATAATTAAAATATTTAGAAACGTGAGTAATTTGACACATAGGAAAGGCATGTGAACCCATAAGTGCATTTCAAGGAATGACACAACTAAATTTGAATGAATTTATTACGACCCAATAGCTAGAAATTTATATAATAGAATTATATATATTTGAATTCCTTGACAATCATATAAAATTAGACACTAACAAAATGTATGTTTGAATTGTTTGAACAGAAAATTGTGAAAGAGTTGAAAGAAACTCAGACATACATGGTGATGACACCCGATAGTAAAGAAGCAGTACAAATAGATACGGACACAAATAAGTCATTAAGTGAAGGTGTATCTGATTTTCTAGATGAAGCAACCAGAGACTAAGTAGCGGGGATTGAAGATACGCGGCAACAGAATTTAACATTTAATCAAACAACAGGTACAGATATTTTTGAAGACCTAGTGAGAAAATACTTATATATTGATGAAGAATTAGCGAATAGGTCATGTGAAAAGAAAACTAAAGGTAGGCAAAAGACAACTGAAGTTAATAATTCGAGTTTGAACACTAGAAATATAAGAGAAATAGAACCAAAAAGAAATAATTCTAGCAGGGGAGAGAGAGATCATAGAATTAAAATTAAAGTCATACCAAAGAAATTAAGTTTAAATGTTGATTTTAGAATTAGGTTAGTCATTTAATATGTTTGTAAGTAGATATGGTTTTTCAAGTGTTTGATTTAATAAATCCAGTTATTATAAATTTTGATGATACAGGAAATAGATGTGATGGAAAAGCAGTGTTACTTAAATGGTTAGATGAGCCTGCAAAATTAATTTTTGGTTAACTATGTTCCACAATACAACAAATAAAACTGAAGTAGTTAAAGCATTAAAGGAATTTATTGAAACTATGAGAATAAATTTAGGTGATAGAAAAGCTAAAATTCTGTACTTAAGAATAGATGGTGGAGGTAAATATTTAATTTTTAATATGAAAAGAATTGTAAAAGAAGAAGGAATTGTTTAGGAAATTATATCCCCTGACACCCCTAAATTAAATGGAACTGCAGAAAGATTTAATTTAACAGGTATACAAAAGACTAAGGCACTTATATTAGATAGTGGATTACCTCTGGAATTTTGGAAATTAGCTTTTCAACAAGTCACGCACATTCATAATGGACTGCCACATAAGAAACTTAAAATGAAAACTTTGTATGAAATGTTAAAGAATAAAAAACCAAAAATAGCTTTACCACCAAGGTCTTCAAAATGGGGCCAGATATCTATCCATAAACATATATAGATATAATTTTGTTGAGTGAAGTAATTCGCAATTTACTGTTGATTCTTAAGTATCATTCCTACATTTGGCCTTAAGTGATGATTATATACTTGAAGGTTGAGATAAAAAATTATTTGCAATAAATATTATCAATAAACTGATAGTTTGAAATAAATAACAAAAATAGTACGGAGGCTAAGTTAAATGCTGCAGTGCATGCTTCTAAACCTATTATATTCCTTTATAAATGATAAAATTGAGTGGCCTTTATATACGAAGTATACTATTACTTATCTATGGTCTCAGTTTCTCCACGTGTCTCGTGAAACACACATATTTTTCTTTTTTGTCTTCATTGTGAGCTAGAACTGAGTTAGAAGTTTGGGACAAATAAATTTGAAAAGAATAAACCTTCACCTACAAAACAAAACTAGAAGAAATAATTAATATGTGATAGTTTTTTCTAATTCCATCTTGAAGGGGGTAATATTTTTTGTTACATGGTACACTATCACAGTGTACCATGGAACTGAGGATGGTGTGTCATGGTGCACAGTTAAATCCTAAAATAATAAATTATTTTTAAACCACAAAATTAAATTTTTTTATCTAATACAATATGAAGTGCACTGCATCTAAAATTAATTATGTTTAAAACAGCTATCTGCTATTTAAATTGTAATATTATAATTATTTTAGGTATTCAGGCAATATTATTATTAGGAAAATTGATTTTTTTTTCAATTATGATATTTTCTTCATGAAGTTCCTGATTTAAAACTTTCACAGTATCCTAAACTTTCTCAATACTCAATGTTTCAAGTTTTTGGCAATGTTAATAAGGAAAATTATTTTGCAATAATATTTGAATTATCAACTGGATAACAATAGTAAATGCATTAAGTATTTATTTACCTAGTGTATGATGCATAATGCTCTGGGACCAGTATATGCAAAAATTAAATGGAAGTCAGTTTTGTCTGTGGTACACTTATTCCACGGTACCCTGGTCTCCCCTACCATAATTTGATTTCAGATTAATTTATTGAATACTGAAGATAATTAATTTTTTTTTTTTTGTAAATTTGAAGACAAATACATCTAAATATTGTTTTAAAAGAGAAGACAAATTCAAAAGTTGTTGTTTTTTAATTTTCATTAACTTTGTTTAAATATACTATGTTTGTAACATTTTATTATCATTATAGTGGGAAATTCTTTACTTTTTTTATTCAATACCTAACAAAATATCCATCAGCAGCCACTAAACAATTAACAGCCGTTTTGCTGCTTCATCATTTATATAGAAATGATCCAATAATAGTCACTCTGTTTGATTCAGATTTTGGTAATATATATTATCTAATAATATGAAACTGAAAATCAATACAAACTTTGATTGAAATATTTTGATATATTTTCAGAAATCTGTTGATACCAATAAAACTGTTTGAGGTAAAGCTGGAGAATATAAACACAATTTAATTTTAGACGAGTGGAAAATACGTCATATAGACGATGTTTTTGGATTAGAAAACAGTAAATTGCAGGCCAGCAATATGTAAGAAACAATAGGTTCCACACCTATGTGGTAAACAAACTTTCCCTACAATTAAATAATCAAACGTAATTACGAAGCCAACAATTATTGAAGTTTAAAATTGAAAATAGTATACGCGACAGGATTGGATAGTATGCGTTACCGTGGGCAATTATGTCACTCGGCTTCACCTCGATTCGCAAATTTTGCCCTCAGTAATCGCATACTTTCCACTCCTGTCGCGTAATTTACTATTACCATACAGCCATTAACAACCAGAAATGCAAGAGGTGAAACAGCTCGATATGTTCATTTTAAGGTTGATTCACAGAATTACACTAGTTTATTGGAACTAATTTCAGTCATTAACATACTTGGATCAATTTTCAAAGGCACCTAAAGAATTTCTGTAATAATGTAGTTAGTGCTGTTACATAAGAGTTAAAAATGAAACATTTAGGATGTACTGCTTATAATATTGATCTTATACTTTCTGGTGGTTTAGAAGTCATAGAGCTTGTTGAAAAAAAAACATTGTTAATCATTTTCAACGAAGTCTAAAAACAACTAATTTTCTTTGGGAAGAACAACTTAAGGAAAACTTGAAGTCAAGAAAATTGATTAAAGAAGTTAAAATACGCTGGAATTTCACATTTTATGTTAAATGGAGTTGGAAAAAGTTCTGAAAATGGGCTATGTATTTTTGGATCTAGACATACTGGGAATTTCAGATCTCATTTTAGATGAATGGCGAACAATTAAGATCTATGGGTCATATTAAAACCATTTGAACAGACCATAAAATTAATTTCCAGCGAAAAATACCTCACTGCTTCATTAATTTCAATATTAGTAAATGGGTTGTTAAACATTTGCCAAACATTAAAAAATAAATCTTTTAATGTAGGTAAATATCAAGTTGTATTGAAAAAATTAAATGTAGATTAGCAGACTGGTTTAAAAACATAGAATATAGTTTTACTTTACAAGTACTTTTTTAGATCTGCATTTCAGACATAATATAGGCTTTTCCAATGAAACAACATTTGAAAAAGATTAAAACTCATTGTGTAAATATGATTGGTCAGTATGTAGAGAGCAACTAATGCAGAACTGACTACTGCTCCCTCCATTCCAGTATAGCAGGAGTTGATACAATCTAGAGATGTGTCGGTTGACCAAGAACTAATTCATTTGAACTAATCTTTTGAAAGACCTAAATGAACGAGACCGAAAGATGAGGATGAACTAGTTCATTTTGAACT
Source organism: Ericerus pela (assembly GCA_011428145.1). Taxonomy (NCBI): domain Eukaryota; kingdom Metazoa; phylum Arthropoda; class Insecta; order Hemiptera; family Coccidae; genus Ericerus; species Ericerus pela. Next base: position 682,327 of record WOFM01000600.1, on the reverse strand, counting down.
AAAAGATATTATCAAATCAAAGTTATATTGTATAGACCTACAAGCAAGTTCACTCTTATACGTCACAGCATTGTTGTTAATCACTGGATGAGTGGAATTTCTTATCAATCAACAAAAAACAAAACGAAATAGTAAGCGTTTTTGGGGAATGAAAGCGCTTTCTATGTATGAAAGCAACTACGTATAGAAAATGTATACGAATTGCTCTCCATATGAAATAATACATACTCAAAGGTTTGATTCATGCAGCTCATTTTGTTCATTTTGAACTAGTTCACTGAACTAGTTCATTCTAAAGACCGAGACCTGTTGAACTAAATCCCCAAATGAACTAAAACGCACATCTCTACTGTACTTCGCCAGGCATAATTAATGCTGCTGACGTAGTATCAAATGATTTTCTACCTTCAACATCAAAAAATTGATATGAGAGATGGTACAATGATTTGGCAATTGGGAAATGAAAAATAAAGCTTCATCTTCCTCAGAAAGAACACTTGTGGCATATTTTTCAGAACTGTCCAAAAAAAATAAATCCACAACCTTATGGGCATATTATTCAATGTTGAAAAGTACATTGCAGTTGAATGATGGTATAGATATATCAAAATATTAGAGGTCTTGATCAAAAATCAATCACAAAAAAATTGATTGATCTGCAGCAAAAAAATTGATTTTTTCAATCTTTTAGAAGGTTGATCTGATTGTGATCAATCACATTTTTGGGTCATGATCGAATGATCAATCATGTTTTTATTTAAATTTTATCAATTAGTACTTCTAATTACTATTAGATATTGATAAATTGATAATTATAATAGTTAATAGATAGATCCCTAGTGGCTAATTTGTTTTGTTCTCGGTTCTCATCTTGTTAGAGGTTAATTTATATTTATTTATTTACTTAATCGATATTCAATAATAATAATCAATTTTATTTGTCGTGACTCGTAGTTTCTTAAATCAGTTTGATGAGAAAGAGCATCGTTTGGAAGTTTTTTTGTAAAGTGGACATTGGAAATACAACTTATGTTTGCACCAAATGTAATGATAAAGTCAAAACATGTGAGAACACAACCAATCTTTAGCGCCACTTGTTCAAACACCATGAAAAATTGTTTTTGAAAGTGTTAAAGCATGAGAAAGAGGAAGAAGAGTCATTCGAATTTAAAGATGATGAATCTGAAATTGATTTTGATGATATTAATATGGATACCAGTGATAGCGATGTTTCCTCACATTTGATGTTGGTATTACCTACTTTCATTGTTTTGCATCTATCTACTACTTAATTCATAATTACCCTAGATAGCAGATAATTATAATTCTTATATAAATATGTAGGTACAGAAAAGAATGAGATTGAGATCTGCATCTAGAAACAGTTCCAATTTGAAGGACATTGACGTAACTGCTCCTGCTAGTAGTAGTACTACTGCTAGTAGCAATAGCAGCACTATATCATCTGTTCCTGTTGAGATTTATCCAAATTTGTCCTCAGTATTGCTATCAGTAGCTTCATCTTCTGGATCTTTGTCATCTCCATCTTCCCCTTTGAAAAATAGTGCTTCCTTTTTACCATCTGATTCTATTTTGTCAACAAACAGTCAGAAAGAGCTTCAAAAATATTTTGCAACCATTCAAACTAATTGCAAATGGACTTTGAGAAAACAAAGTACTATGGAATCATGCCTTGAAGTTCAATGGTTCTTCGAAGGTGATAATCAAAAATATTAAATTATTTTATTACCTACTTATTTTGCTTCCAATTTAAACAGAATCTATTAAAGATGGAAGCATCCGAACTAGGTATTACTATTTGATATTTATGTCATTTGTATATTTACAATAACGCATTATCATATCCACTATATATAACAAACGTAAAATTGCAATAAGTTACGGAATATAGGTTGTGTTTTGTTTCAAGGATCAACATTTGCTGGACAGTGTATTAATAAATAAAATTTCTTCAACTTCCTTCTCTTTTTCATCTTATATTTCTTATTTCACTTTCTTAAAAGTGTTGACATATCTTGTTAGAATCAGGGATTGAGAAACATTACCTTTTTTCAATTATTTCTGTTAGTTGAATTTCTGAAATTTACTATAGTTATGTTAGTTATTTTTTGTTTTCCATTTCCATCATTTTGGTTTTCATTTCCATTTCTCAATCCCTGTTTTTTTCATTAAATTGACAATTTTTTTGTCACATTACCCTTGTTAATTTTTATTTATCATCAGATTTAATTTTTTGTTAATAAGTTTTTTTTTTTTTAATTTTCTATCATTTATTTCTTGACATTACATTATTTTTGTGTTAATTGATTCAATATTTATTTTTGAAATGGTACTACAGTGGTTGTCGCCTTATGTGGATTAATTGGGACCAGAGATAGTTGTCCAGATTTGGCAGAATACTAAATAAGCAGTGGCTTTGCAAAAAATTTAGGGAAACTAAAGAAAATTTGGAAATTTAAAGCCATTCATCACGATGATCAGTGATTTAGTTAGCTGAGAACATATTTATTTGTTAATTACTTAGTGCTTGATGTAATTTACTGATGCTTTAAAAAAAATTCAATGATCTGGGGCTAGTTATGAAGTACAGCAAGTCAGTTTAATAATTAATTAATCAAGCAGTTTTAGATTAATCACACATCACTTACATATAATACATTATTGCTAGGGATGTAACATTTGACAAATCAAAATGTATAAAAACTGTTAATTCTGAAAATAGGGTTAACATTTATCTATAAGTAGCTCCAGTAATGTAAATGGAAACTTGAATCATAGTAATGTAAACTTGCTTAATAATGTATAATATGATAAATTGGAAATATTTATATCAATGAACCTGATTCTGATTAGTGATGGGTAGTTTGTTCACGAGTTAGTTCTTTTGAACTAATCCTAGAAGTGAACTAATCGATCATTTAGTTCACTTCCAAATGAACTAGTTCATTAGTTCTTTTTTTTTATAGTTCTTAGTTCTTATCGGTCTACTATACTCGATCCGTTGATGGAACTGAAATTGAAGTAGCAGTAGATGAGTGAGTCAAACAATTAACCAATAGTTCTACCATGAATTTATGAATACAAGTCGATCATAATATCATATAATAAATTAGTTGATTTAAATGATATGAGCCAATCATGAATCAGTTGATTGAAGTCTGAAGTGATCGAGTTGAAAAATTTACTGAACTACTGAACTAACTGAACTAGTTCACTTTGGTGAAGCAGACTCAATGAACTAAATCTGAAAACTGAACTAAAATTCCCATCTCTAATTCTGATGACTTGTGTCATTACATATACAGTGTCTTTAACAAGTTTCTAAATAATTTTGAAGAAGCAGAAGCTTTAAATGACAAATTAGAATGGGAGATCGCAATTACCAAGGAATTAGAAGTGTGTTTTGTATCACATTTACCTTTACTCAGCACTTTTTAAAACATCTTCATATGTATTTTAGACCACTAACCATTTTCAAATGCGTTCTCGCTACTCTCGATCATACCTGTAGGCACCTGCCATTATTTATACCCTTAAATTGATTTCACTTTATTAATGCAAACTGAGAGTAATGAAATGTACACTTTACAATATGTCAAGGTTGACCCTTTGAAACAAATACTTTCGACTACTGGATTAACCAGAACACCTACCGTTTTTCCATGTTTTTCCTATATTATTCTAATAATACAAATATAAGTAGAAACAGAAAAACAGTAAATAAAAAGCTTCTTAAAATTCAGTCAGTCAAATATCGAGTACATTCCTGATGGAATCTATTGTATTCTAAAATACAGAAGTACATATATTCACTGGCATCCTGTGTGTTACAGCCACTCGATATTCACCCCAAAACACCAAAATTTGTGGAAATTGTCCCATTAAATCAATGGTTTTGATAGCCTCGCTTAATCCCTTCAGGGAAGTCACTGCACTTTGCCTGCCAAAACCCCCAAACCCAAACCAACTAGTAATCTCAATTTCTAGAGAGAAATCACTTACTGACTGGGCAGGATGTCCTAGCATCAAGATCTTTTTAGAACTTACTGGCTATTTTACAATCAAGACCTCTAAAATCCAACTCATTTTTGGTCAAGGTATAAAAGCCTATCTTGTTTTCTCATTGTGAAAATATTCAAAGTTAATGTTTATTAATATCATTTTAACCAACAGTTCAAGGCAACTTTATGAATTTCAGTAATTTAACTTCCTAATTTTGAGGAAAATAAAATAATTGTTTCAGTTGCCATCAAAATTGTCTCTGGTTGAGCTTCTCTCAATACAGGACAAATGACACTGAAGTTGCTCCCAAGCAAGTGCTTCATGCTAATAACATTGGATATTGATCGATCAGCTGACTAATATAAAGCCAATTTTGTCAAGATGGCTATTCAAAATTAAAGAAGGCAGCTCAGAGATAAGATTACTTAAAGCTTGGTTGCTTGCAGGTATGAGGTATATAAAAGTTTGGATTTCAAGGAGTTATATGCTCCCATAGAAAAAATGAGTACCTTTGTACTTTGTTAGTAATTTGTGTGAAATTTGGATATGATATTTCTCAGATAGATATAAAGAACACTTTTTTGAATGGAATCTTAACAATGAGTACCTTGAAATACTTGATGGTGTTTATACCGAAGTCGACAGAAGGAAAAAGGTCCTAAAATTAAATTGAGTTCTTTATGGCCTCAAGTAAGGTCTTAAAGCTTGGCATGTTAAATGGAAATTATTTGTCGATTCTATAGGGTTTTAATGCAGTAAAAATAATGAGTGTTTATACATCAAGAAAACTGAAGAAGATATCGCATTTCTTTTGGTATATGTCGATGATGTTCTATTAAGAGGACCAATTGAAAAATTAAGAAATAAAAATAAAATTGAATACTACCTACGAGACGCATGACTTGGGCATAATTAAATCCTATTTAGGATTACTGATAAATTACAATCAGTCCCATATCGTAATGAAATTAAATCAAAAACATCTGATCGATAAAGTAGCATCAAAATTCAAAATAAAACTACTAATTCTGTACTCACACTACTAAATGAAAAACTATATTTAAAGATTGACAAAAATAAAATAAAGACAAAAATTCTAACTACAAAGTATAAGCAGTTGCTAGGTTGCTTATGTATATTATGCTGCGTACAAGATCTAATATTTGTTATGCTGTTAGCTACTTTGGACAGTTTCAATGCAATGCTGGTACTTCGCTTACTCTCACTTATAGTGCATACACAAGTACTTGGTTTCTACTAAAGACCATCAACTTGTTTATCATATTTCCCCCAATTCCAATACAATTAAATCATAGGTACATGCTGATTTGGCAAATTGTCCTATATCTCACCAATCCATGAATAAATATTGTATATTTGTATTCAATGCTATTGTTCTTTGATGAAGTAAGAAAATTTCTGATAACTCTCTTGACAACTGATGCAGAAATTGTTACTCTTTGTGACTTTATACTTGATACAATTTCACTACATAGTATTCTAAATGATTTATACATTGTAATTTAAAATCCATGTCTTATTTATGAGGAACAATATCTGTTTCAATTCTGTGAATGGTTGTATGTACAAAAAGCATATTGATATTAGATTATGTAAATTTGATTTTAATTTGTCTGAAGCGTGTAACTACTTCCAAACAAATAGCTGATGCATTAACTGAAGGGCTTGATTGCATAAAATTTACAACTTCCCAAACTTCGATGTTCAACAAGTGATTAGGTTCTACTAATTTGGACACAACCTCAGCACCAAGTTCCTGTTAGGATATGCATTTTGTTGTATTGTATTTATTTCCACACCAGTTACCATTTTTTTATTGGATGTAACCATTTTTGTATCTTGTATGTTTATATTTTTTATAGTTTTTGAGTACTTGACCATCTACATACTTCGTGATAATTTTATTAATTTACTGTAGTAATTTATTACTTGGTAATTTGTCTGTGGTCTTATAAAAGCAGGTTTGGAGGAGGTATTGATTTTGTAATCTGTTCAGGCAAACCTGCTCAATAACCTATATTTAGTTATCACTTTTTTTGTTCAGTTTACTTGGCTGTCACCATTACTGTGTGTAGCTTTACTGTTTATACATTGAATGTATTATTTTTGATTGTTCGATTTTGATGTCCAATAAGGACAAATTTAAATTGTGTCTGGTAAATTTCTCTCCAATATTTTTCATTTAAATAACCAACAATTATTAGCATGCTTGCTAACTTTGGCAGATGAAAATACCAACAAATAAACTTTTCATTGTTGTTCTAGTCCATTTGCCAAAATATGCTACTTCTAAATTTTGCTTGTTTACTCTCTCATTTCACTCTATGCACTGGTAATACAGGCAGCAATGATGAAATATTGGCACTGATACTTCTTTTTTCCATACTAGCAGCAGTGTTCAACCCCACAGGCCCCTCCGTTAAAAATAAGGTGGTAGTAATGCATATTAATATTTTTAAGTGATGGTCAGCATTGTTAACTGTACGGTAATTAAAGTATTCATACGGTTTTGAGGTGCTGAAAACTATGTATGGTAATAACCCCTACCATACATATGATTCATACAGTAATAAGATTTGAAGGAGAAAAAAAATTTCTTTTTTTCCATATTTTACATCATAAATTTGTGATCAATTCAGGAATGATGATGAATGATGAAACTTTCATAGTTTCGTGATATGAAAACCAAAACAATAATGATGATGATGATGATAAAAAAACCAACAGTGCTGCAATTCTAGAAAACATTAAATTTCATCAACTTATCTTCTTTTCTTTCTGCAAACTTGTAGCATAATTGCCAGATTTGTGTTATCACTCATCAGTTTAATTGGAAGTTGGAATTTTATTTTTGAATTGAAAATTGAAAGTTTCAGCCAAATTAAAATTAAAATTTTACTTTTGACTGATTTTCCAATTCTCATTCCATCAGCATTCAGCCATTGGAAGCAATTGGATTAAACTATGAGTGTAAGTAGTCACAAGTCCGAGTTAAATTGACTTGCTTCTTTTTTTTTTCTTTCCTTTCGTTAATTCTTTGTAGAATTTCTGTACCATTTTACCATCTTTCATCGATACCTAAACTTAATTTAAAATCAAAGAGAATATTTTAATAAGAAGATATAAAAGTAATTTTATTATATCGACTCGTTCTTTTTCTGATTTATGGGCACATTAAGATGGCATCACCGATTTTTATACTGATTAGGTATACCAAATAATGTTACTTTTTGATACATTCATTTTGATTAAGTTTTTTGTTTATTGAACACTTTCTTCCATTCCTTTACTAATTTCACAGTTTCATGTCTCAAATAAAAAAATAATTATATTAACATGACTATGAAAGTCTCAATTTAGGTCATAGGAATTTAGGATTGGCTCAGGAAGTTAGGAATATCTGATGATTTTTTTTAATTATAATTTAAATTATTTCCAATTATTTTATCATCAAAAAAATTGTTGTTTTGATTATTTAAAAATAATTAAAATTATCTATTTTCTTCGTACAACAGTGACAGGTAGAAAAATATTGCTCAAAAATATTGTTTGTTTTAGAAATCAGCTTGAAAACCTCTTCATTTTGATACCCATATTATAGCATATTTTTGTATATTTTGTAATTTTAGTGAAGAACTGCATATTCAGGGCATATTTTGCCTTTTTTATTCGCACATTTTGAATTTTTGAGGGCATACTTTCATTATTATAGAGAATTTTTGGAGTGGGATAACAACAGTCAAAATACGGTAATTTTTTTCTGAAAATACGGTAACACTGTTATTAAAAGTTAACATCGCTGGTGATGGTACAAATCAATAATTTTTTTAATTCACTCAATCGATTTTTCTTAAAAAATAATTAATTTAATTAATTAAAATTGATAGTTGCAGGCTTAGACAAAAATTGAAGAATGATAATAATTTTATAAACTTTTTTAGGTTGTTGATCTGTTGAATAATAGATCAGTCGCAGGTTGATGTCATAATGTGGTTATCAGTTGAAACTGTATAGAGAGAAAAGTGAAAAAACATTTTTAAAGGATGAGGATCACAGAGAAATTATATTTGTTATATAGATAGTCTATGATGTTTTGAATAGTACAATTTAAATTGACTTTCTACATATTTTGCTGTTTAAAAATTTGAAATTTTTTTCCATTTTTTGTAACATATAAGAATGAACATGTTTATGATAATAATATTGGTTTGTTTGGACCCAAAATCTTGTATATACAATAGTGATGGGTCGTTTGTTCACGAGTTAGTTCTTTTGAACGAATCTTAGAAGTGAACTAATCGATCATTTAGTTCACTTCTAAATGAACTAGTTCATTAGTTCTTTTTTTTTGACCGTTCTCAGTTTTTATCAGTCTACCCTACTCGATCCGTTGATCAAACTGAAGCTGAAGTAGCAGTCGATGAGTGAGTCAAACAATTAACCAATAGTTCTAGCATGAATTTATGAATAGAAGTCAATCATAATATCACATAATAAATCAGTTGTTAAATGGTATGAGCCAATCATGAATCAGCTGATTGAAGTGATCGAGTTGATAAATTTACTGAACTACTGAACTAATTGAACTAGTTCACTTTGGTAAAACAGACTCAATGAACTAAATTCACAAAATGAACTAAAATTCCCATCTTAATATACAATGCATCTATTGATACATTTCAAAGAGGTTGTGACATTACATGATGTGAATAATCTATTAAAAGATTTAAAATTCAATATTTCTGGTCAACTTGATTTGTGATGAGGGTGTCATCAAAACTAGTCAAAATTTGGTGAGTAAAAAAAACAAAAGGATAAATAGATTATAAAGCATCTTAACCAATTTTATCAATCTTGAAAATAATTTATTATGAATGATTAAGAGTCACAAAATTACCATCACTAATATTTTTTCCTATCGATGGTTTATGATAAGCCCTGTTTGATAGGATTACACTAACTTACACCAACCTACACTGGTAGGGATATTCCCCAAATATTCAAGTAAAACTTGGCACAGACATATAGCATTCCTACATTTGTGGAATCACCCTCATGGTGTAAGTTTGTGTAGTCTTATCAAACAGATCCAAAGTTTATACATTATTGGCTGTTTCAAACAGCTGAATTTATATTTATCGATACTTTTCCTTTAATATCGATATCCATTTGAAATTAGGAATTTAAGTTTTTATGAAGTGAAAACTGTGCTGTATTTTGTTAATCATCAGTTTTAATTTTTGAATCGTGATTAAACAAAGATAATACTCAGCATCTTGTTTCTAAATCCTACTTCCCCTTTTTTTTTTCAAATTTATCGCTAAATAAACGTATGAATAACACATTGAAAAAAATAGCGATATATCGATATTGTATCGATATTCTCACAGAAATATTGATACTATATCGATATGAAAAAATATCGATATTTGGCATCACTACAAAATATTGATATACTTTTCTATCAACAGTATCCATGGTTCATACTTCATTACAAGATAGGACTGTGTAGAAGAGGCAAAGCCCTCTTAAATTAATAATGGTATTTTATAAAGTTGGGAATTTTAGTTCATTTTGCAGATTTAGTTCATTGAGTCTGCTTCACCAAAGTAAACTAGTTGTGAGAATGATAGCAAATTATATTATACGTTAGCTTATTATTCTCGTTGTGGTAACACTGTTTTACTCTTATTTGTAATCTGTGATTTTATGTTTGAAACCCAACTGTGATAATATATTTTGTGTGCCTCTTGTCGCTCATCAAACGTTGATGAATTAACATCTTCACCATCTTGTGTGAAAATAAAAGTTCGTGAAAGTGAATATTTGGTGTATTACTTATGTGTTCGTAATATATGTGTTTGATCTTCTTTCAATGTCTTCGTTCAATTAAAGTCTTTCGTCGTCATATTTGTCTGGCTGGACCAGTTGATAATTCCTATTTCTTCACAGGTTATGGGCCCAGTTACCTGGATGTCAACGTGGTCGCCGTTGTTATAATTCGTCAATGTTGTGCTGTCGAATCCTGATTGTTTCTCCCAAGTAGTAACAATGTCTGCTAATTTATTTTTCGTCTTTTAATATGTTCGCTTCTCGCTGTTCCTGCGATCTCGTTCGAGTTGATTCGTTGGTAGGCGTATCTGATAGTTGCTGAAATGTTGTTACCTGTTTTCAAGATGGACGTTAGGAAGCTGAATAATATTGAACTGTTTAATGGGCGAAATGGCAGAACCTGGAAGTTCCGGAAGGAGCTGTTGTTGGTGAAGGAATCTTTGGGTAATATAATAACTGATTCTTTACCGACTGTTCATAATAGGGGAGATACTTGGTCGAAGGAAAATGCGAAGGCGATGTTCCTGATCGCAAATAATGTGACTGACGAGTACTTGGAGATGATACAAACGTACACAATGGCGAAAGAGATGTTTCATGTGCTAACTACTTTAATTGACAACGGAAATGACCAGACACTGATGGATTTACAAGGAGAATTGTATGCTAAACGGCATGTTTTTGGTGCTGATTTGCAGAAGTATCTTCTTGATTTTCGTGCTCGATGTCATCGTTTGACCGAACTGGGAGACTTGACAACTGTGAAGCAGTTTATCCTGGTGTTGCTGAGATCGCAGCCCGCCGAATTTTGTCCGATCAAAGTTGTTTTGGAGGATGCAGAAGTCGTCACCTGGGATGGAGTGTTCATGAGGCTGAACAATTTCCAGCGTGAACTATCTTCGGATAGCAAGTCAACTGTTAGAGGTAATTCTCTGAATCCCGTGTCACTAAAACCTTCATCAGTACCTGTTGCTGGTGAAGAGAATCTGTTCTTTGGTAACCATAACAATGTCGGTCAAAATTCTGGTAATTTTAATAATCGTTTCAATCGTGGCCAGTCGCAAAATTGAAACAATAATCGTGGTTTTAGTCGAGGAAGATCTCACAATAATAATAGTAATAATTTTCACAATTCATCTTCTAATTTTGAAGGTCGAAATTTTAGTAATAATAATCACAATTTAGGTTCACAGAATAATAATTTTAATAATAATGGTTGTAATTGTAGTAATGATAGTGGTCAGTCTAAAATCAAATGTCATTTCTGCAACAAAATTGGGCATATAGCTCGTAATTGTATTGTTAAGAATAGGAATAACAATAATCAAGAAAATCACAATCACAATCACAATAATAATAATTTTAGTAGATCTGATGATCGTAATGGTAATTCTAATCGGAATTCTGTACAAATGTGTAACGATAATAATAATGTTAATGACGGATGCTCTGAATTGGGCTTTAGTTCCACGATTAATGGTAGTAATAGTAATAAAATTGATGATTTTGAGAGTAATAAAGATGATAGTTTAATCCCTCAAACCACATTTGTTGTCGATAGTGGATGCACAATTCATATTATAAATGATATTAACCTGTTCAGTGAGTATATTGAACTAATTCACCCTCATAATATTGGTGTTGCGAAAAAGGGAGTCTTGCTTTCTGTCACATCTGTGGGTACGGTGAAATTGAAATTGTTAAATGGAATTATAATCGAATTAAAGAATGTAAGGTATGCTTGGGAGCTGCCACAAAATCTGCTTTCTGTGAAACGAATGAGCAGGTTGGGTTTCGATACTCTGTTTAGAGAGGAATCAGTTGAGGTCATCCAACGCTGCAGTGGGAAAATTGTAACCACTGGGGTTTGTGTGGACTCAGATTTGAACAAGATTGATTTTTTGAAAATGTCAAGTCAATCGTGCAATCTGACGGAGGATGAATCAAGCCCGCTGACTGGGTGGCATAGGCGCCTTTCTCATTTGTATGTTAATGATGTTAAGTTGTTGTCAAACTGAGGTTTAATACCAAATGTTGACTCCAACCACAGATTGTTGTGCGAACCCTGTGTTATGGGGAAACAGAGGCGCAAACCTTTCCTGAGGCATGAACGAAAAACTAAAAAGCCTCAGGAATTGGTGCATACTGATCTCTGTGGTCCGATAACTCCTTCATATAAAGGAGTGAAATATTTTATGACGTTTATAGATGATTATTCCAATTTTTGTTGTGTGTACCTACTGACGAGTAAAATGGAAGCGTTCACAAAATTTAGGAAATATCACGAAATGGTTTCAAATAAATTTGGATATAATGTAAAAAGACTCCGCTGTGATTGTGGCACAGAATACACAAATACAACCTTCCAGTCATATTGTGCTGAGAAGGGAATAATTTTTGAACCTACAGTTGGTGGCTGTCCCCAGCAGAATGGGAAGGCTGAGAGGATGAACAGGACACTTTGTGAGAGGGCGAGAACAATGTTATTCGAGAGTTGTCTTGACAAGATCTATTGGTCAGAAGCCATATTGTGCTCTGTCTATATAGTGAATAGATGCCCCACAAATAAGGATTTTGTTCCCTTTGAGAGGTGGTTTGATGAAAAATATGACTACACAAAATTAAAGACGTTTGTATGCGACGCATATATGTTGTCATTCAAACATGATTCAAATAAATTTGAAAGCAAAAGTGAGAAATTAGTTATGGTAGGGTATTCACCCTGTGGATATAGATTATTAGACACAAATACAAAAGAAATATGTTTGTCACGAGATGTTGAGTTCTTCGAAAATAAAATAGGAAATAATAGTAATAAGTACACAAAAGATGATAGTATTTTTAATGAAATTACAGATTCTAACTTGGAGAATATAGAAGTAGATGGGGATCTAAATTTGGATTGTTTACCACAGGAGGCGACTGATTGTGATGGCATTGCAAATTGTATATATGTTGCTGAGGATGGCATCCCTTTGACGTTTGAGGAGGCGATAGTTGCACCTGACAGTATGATGTGGAAAGAAGCTATTTCAGATGAAATTAAAGCTCTGGATTCCAATCAGACTTGGCAGGTGACCAAACGTCCAAAGGCGCCCCCACCATCACATGTCGCTGGATTTTTAATAAAAAATATGATAATAATAATAAAGTCCTGTTTAAGGCCAGACTTGTTGCCAGAGGGTGTCAGCAGAAGAAAGGATATAACTTTGATGAAGTTTATGCACCGGTGGCAAAACTTCCGACTGTTAGGACACTGTTGGCAGTTAGTATTAAATTAAAATTTTATATTGAACAGATAGACATATGCAGTGCCTTTCTAAATGGTATTCTGTCGGAAGATGTATATCTTGAGATACCAGAAGGTATAGAAACACAAATAAACAAACACAATAATGTATTAATATTAAATGTTGATTTATGATTTGAAGCAGTTGTCTAAGGTATGGAACAGATTGATCAACGAATTCCTTGTCTCTCTTGGTTTCGTACAAAGTAAGGCTGATGACTGTTTATATATATTCACAGATAAAAATAATAATTCTATAGTATATTTACTCACATACGTCGATGACGTCATAATAAGCTCTAATAATCAAACACTAATTACATATTTTAAAAAGGAAATTAATAAAAGATTTAAATGTAAAGACCTGGGAAAAATTAATAAATATCTAGGACTAAACATTAATCACAATCGTGACGAAAGCAATTTGGAAATTGAGCAGAGAGGTCTCATTGAGACTGTTGCAAAGCGTTTCGGTGTTGAAAATTGTGCACCTACCTACCCACCTATTGACCCCAAACTCCAATTGGACAGGGATCTCAATGCGTGTGATAGTGTTTTGAATAACGACTACCAGCAACTCTTGGGATGTCTGATGTACCTAATGCTAGGGTCACGGCCTGATATTTGCTTTGCAATATCGTATTTTAGCCAATTTTCCAGTCATGCTACTGATGAACATTTTAGGTATTTATTACGGGTTCTTAAATATTTAGTAACCACAAAAGATAAGAAACTAACATTTACAAATGAACATAATAATAATAACAATATTATAGAAACATATTCTGATGCTGATTGGGGTAATTGTGTGGCTACAAGATGGTCAATCTCTGGATATTGTGTCTTTGTCTATGGCTCGCTGGTGTCCTGGTCCAGCAAAAAGCAGCCAACTGTAGCGTTGTCTAGCACTGAGAGTGAGCTCATCGCCATATGCGACGCCACTACTGAATCTATTTGGTTTAAATATTTGTTAACTGATTTTTGCATTCAAGTTAAAGACAAGGCCACGATTTATGAGGATAATCAGAGTTGCTTGGCGCTCCTGCATTCGGGTAAATGGAATACTGGCAGGTCTAAGCACGTAGATGTAAAGTACCATTTTGTGATGTAGACTTTAAATATTCGTACGTACCAACTTCGCGACAGTTGGGTGATGTTTTCACGAAGGGCTGCCCAAGGCCTAAATTTGTTGTTTTGTGAGATGTTAAAATTGTTGTAACTTTTTGTATACATTTACCATATATGTTAATCTTTTTTCACGTTGTAATTTTTTTGTTGTTGTTGACTTTTGTCATTTTTGTGTAATGACCAATTTGTAGTTCTATGTCGTTAATTTAGTAATTCGTTTTATATTGACAATTCGTATAATTATAATTTGAGGAGGCTTGTGAGAATGAGCAAATTATATTATACGTTAGCTTATTATTCTCACATATCATATGTTGTGGTAACACTGTTTTAGTATTATTTGTAATCTGTGATTTTATGTTTGAAAACCAACTGTGATAATATATTTTGTGTGCTTCTTGTCGCTCATCAAACGTTGATGAATTAACATCTTCACCATCTTGTGTGAAAATAAAAGTTCGTGAAAGTGAATATTTGGTGTATTATTTATGTGTTCGTAATATGTGTGTTTGATCTTCTTTCAATGTCTTCGTTCAATTAAAGTCTTTCGTCGTCATATTTGTCTGGCTGGACCAGTTGATAATTCCTATTTCTTCACACTAGTTCACTGAACTAGTTCAATTAGTGCAGTAGTTCAGTAAATTTTTCAACTCATCACTTTAATCAGCTGATTCATGATTGACTCATATCATTTAAATCAACTGAATTATTATATGATATTACAATGATCAACTCGTATTCATCAATTCATGCTAGAACTATTGATTAATTGTTTGACTCACTCATCAACTGCTACTTACTTCAACTGCAGTTCAATCAATGGATCAAGTAGAAGTAGAGTAGACTGATAAGAACTGAGAACTATTAAAAATAAAGAACTAATGAACTAGTTCATTTAGAATTGAACTAAATGATTGATTAGTTCACTTTTAGGATTCGTTCAAAAAAACTAACTCACAAACAAACTACCCATCACTAGTATTTTACTTAACTAGTTAGCAGAATGAGTTATTGTGGATGAGTTTTGTAGTTGCAGCACAAACCATGGGCAAATAATGTAATCACATAGTTGTTAATTATGAGTGGTCCTCGAGGATATATTATATATATGATGGAGATGACGGAACAGTTTTAACATTGCGTTGAGTGGGTAGATTAGATGCTGTGTGTTGGTGTATGAAGTACCCCAGATTGAACACTCCAACCATTCAGAATCAAAAATTGGTGTAAAAGTGAGGTACTTTGTACGCAAGTGTTTATAAAAAAAATGCACATTGTAAGATTTTTCTCCAATCAGATACTTAATTGGAAGTACATATTTTTGTAAAAGCACTTCTAGGTAGAACACCAAAACTTCCCATGTGTCATCTCCATCATATACATATATATCCTTTCAGTGAGTGGCTAACTAGTAGAGTACAATGCTTTTTTCAACAAATCCACCAGAGGTTATTACTTATTCAATTTATGTCAATGCCTTTAATTAAAAGAATTTCATCAAATAATTAAATAATCAAGGAGAAGTGAAATATTTTGTTTGTAGGGATCATTGCAAAAACCCTCATTTTATGCTAATTGAATGAACTAAACATTGAAAAATACTTAAAATCCCCATTACTAAAAGAAATTGTCAAGAAAACTTAATTTCTACACCAATGAAGAAACAAAATTTTTTTCCATAAGAAAAAAAAACATACAAGAAAAGACTCACTTCTACACTGGTGAAGAAATGAAATTTCTTTCAACTGTTCCCAATCAATTTGGGAATCTTGAACTTTGCTAACCAAATCAATTCAATAATAATCTATTTTTAGTGTATGAGTTTTGAAAATTGAGTTACCTATGCCACAATGAAGTGAATGTTGTATTATTAGAGAATGCTTAGAGATTTTCTCCACAAATACGGTTTACTAATATGATTTAGTACATAATGCATACTATTTTAACGGATTCATTACTTTGTTTTTTGGTAGTAGAAAAAAATTGAAATGAATGCAAAGAAAAAGAATAGAGAATTTATTTTTAATTAGAGTAAAAGTGGCGCTCTCTGGATGAAGCATCCACGTATTGAATATTACCACCCATGTGTTCAACACCTATTCACCACAATCTAACTTAATAACAGAAGACAAGTGACCACAAACTACAAAAACATGAAAGCCTGCTGCAGCGACCCACTCAACAAAATTTTGTTTCCTTTCCTTCTGCATCTGTATACTATTTTTTATTTGATACGACCATCAGCGCCGACTGGCGACAAGTATGTAAAAAATACTAAAATGTGTGGAGCTCCTCAGAGAACCTGCATTCGAATAGATGTTGCATGTTGTGTATGAGTATTAGTGTGTTCATGTTGGAAAGCTTGTGTCTGTGTGTCTCAGTAAAGGCGAAAAAAAAGACGAAGAAAGAATACGAAAAAGAAGAATATCGCCGTCGCGTGAAGTTAGACATTTTCAGCCCGACAACAGAAGGAAGATAAAATGACAAGCAGGAGCCATAAAGAAAGAAAGAGAGAAAAAACCAACCAACGAGAAAAAAAAAGAAAAGAGAAAAACGACGAAAACGACGGCTTCGCGCGCGCTAGAATGAAGAAGAAGGGGAAGGGACTGCGTAGTACCCGAATAAAACTTGTTATTTATCCATCGAAAACGGGTCGACTGGTACCGTGTAGACGCCGTTTCACTTTATGCAGCTGCTAGATGATAACAATAAAGGGCTATAGGACGGCGAACTAAGAGCTGGGGAAATGCCAGAAGGACTATAGGACCGCTGCTAGACGGAGACAGAAAAGCCGATTGCCGCCGCATTAGTTCGGGCGCGAAAAACGGAGAAAGACATACACCTCTCTCCCGTGCTTACAAAAAGTATATATGTATATACCAGTGTACGTACAAATATATATATATTTTCTAAACGAACTTTTTTCTTTTTTCTTTTCCTTTTTTTTTATACTTTCAGCTTTTAGAAAAGGGACTAAATAACGAGGTTTAATACACCATGAGTCTTCTCAGTGTTCGCCAACTTGCTACCATTGCTGCTGCTGCTGGTGCTGTTACTGTAGAGAGCATCACTCTCCCGGTCTCTTCGCTCATTCTTTCTCTTTTTAACCTTCGTTCCTCGTACGTAGCGTCGAATATTTTCATCTCTTCTTATTGAGGGATGATGTTTCTGTCCTCTTCTTTTCAAACCCATTTTTGGTCTCTTTCTCTTTTCTTTTTTTCTTTCTCTCATGTTTGCAACGGCGGAGGATAGGGAAGCTTTTTACCAGCGCTCTGCTTTGCGCTTTTGAAATTAAATTTATCTATACATATATATAGTTACCGGACCTTAATTACCGAATTGGTTGGTAGATGGCGCACTAACAATTGGGCTCCTACACGAAATCGGTTTCACAAATTTCGAGTTTCGACATTCCCGCTTCTGCTCCTTCCAATCGCGTTACAGATTACGATACGTTACGTTACGTTTCTCTTCTCCATTCTCAGGAATATTGCCATCTCTTGGAGGAGTGAAAAACAAATACTCGGGAGGACATGAGGTGAGGTTACAGTTATAGGTCATAGTCATGTTACCGATGTTGAGAAAAAAAATTGAGAAATTTTCTAGGGTAAGAGATACGAATGCAGTGATTTGTAAACAAATTTTTCTATCATCTCCTTCCCCCCATTAAAAAATCAATTTCAATTTTTTAAATATAAATTTCTTATCCAGTTCGCCTTCCTTGTTTCCTTGTGGCGCCACTAAAAATCTGTTGCCCAGTACAGTCATACTTTGTACTTTTTCACACCCCCCTCCCAGGAATATGTGTGGGTAATGTTAAATATTGAGAAGATGGGATGAAAATGTGAAAATTTGTTTAGACAGAATAGGTTAAAATTGGGAAGATGATTAGAATCCAGAGAAATACAAAAAACTGATTAAGGCGTTACGCCATGTCAGTAATTAGTAGACAAGAGGTAGGGCAGGAACAATGGAGATTTGTTTGAGAAAAAAAAAGAGAGTGAAGTATTTTAGTGATTAGCAATATGTGAATCCATGTGTGGAGTTTGAGAGGGAAAGGGGAGTGAGAACCCGAAAATGAAATTATACCCTCCCCCAAATGGAAAAAATGTTTTAATCTAGCAATTTTGTTTGAAAAACACATTAAAATTATACTGTCAGAGGAAGGGTAGATTTCAGAATAAATAAACTTTTTCAGATGGATTCTTGCAGTTCTCAAATTGAAGGTTTTGATTAAACAGTAGAAAAATCATAAATTAGAATGATGCCAAATAAAAATGATCGATAAAGTAATACAGCAAACTAATTGTAGATGTACTCATGTAGCAAATCAATGCTCATCACTCTTTGGTCTTCAGACATAGAGGAGATGATTCTTTTTAATTCACAAAATTTAAGTAATACTTTATATTTTGTACTTTAGTACAGCTATCTTTGATAAATATTTGGTATTTGAACACGGAGAATAGAATATGGAGGGGGCAGGACCCCTGTCCTCAATTTGCGCCTATGGATGTTAATGTATCTTCGTTAACAGATTAACCCAAATGAATTGGGAGTTTCCATTGCCGTTAGGAGCTCTATAGTTAACAAAAGTGATGGTGTATGTTATCAACAATTGGTACGTTTGAAACAAACGGATTCTGTTATGATTCATTCACAGAATCCGTTGTAAACAGACGTTTCCAAATTTTTGAACAAATTCCTTGGTGTTGGCGGTTTTAATATTGTTTCTGCACCGCTAAAAGGACATGTGTCTGCTTCCACACCAATAGGTATATTCAACAATTTCTAGATAAATAAGTTGTAACACTTATTAATTCAAGAAAAAACCAGAAAAAATCAAAGACAAAACAAAACTTGCATAAGATTTACATGTCGATAACATACACCGCATTCCTTTAGTTTGACAGAAATCCACCAGATGTCAGTCACTTTGGTGGAAACTCCCAGTAGGTCAGTAGTCAGTGCAGTCAACAATGACACAACTGTACAAGGGAGAAAAAAAATTTGTTTAATTGGTTGATAGGCGACGGCAAACTCTCTAAATATTGAAATCTCTTTTTATGTTGCAATTTACGCTCCAATTTCCTCAGGCGTTGTTGGAAAACTTTAACATTAGATGGCGATTGTGATGTTTGAATTATATTTTTCCCACTTGAATAGGGAGTTAAATAAAATTTGGAAATCAAAAAAAATTTTCAAATGTTTTATTACAATTGGTGATTTTGGCTGTTGTTGAAGATATAAAGAATGATACTTGAATGAGACTGGCTAGCTGATAACTGATAGGGTCCGTGGCTCGAGTGTTCCTCGATCTTTTTTCTCTCAATAGTATGATAAATGTAGGCGTGAAATGGGGCTTTGGAGACTGTCGATTTGATCTAGATTGAGGGGCAGGCGCAATAGACCTACGCTATTAAGCCTTGTAATCAAAAACTTTTTCTACCTTCTAGATCATATTTAACCTTCATTTTCATATCATCAATAAATTGCTCACCTCGAAACCAATTCCTGCGATAGATGATCTCAACTTCCTCTGTTTCCCATCCCTTACAAACGCCATGAGAAGTCAAAAGTTGAATTTTAGTTTATTTTCAACTTGCGTCTTGTTTGACACTCAAATTTTCGACCTCCAAAAAATAATGAATCAGCCTCCAAAAATGCAAGTACAGCGATGTACGATTTTAGTAAATATACCTACGTAAAGGTGCATCCACATGAGGATGATCAGCTTATTCTGCCTGGATGATCAGCCTGGGCTGACCAGGCGCTGACCAGCCATGGATGAAAAACTTGGGGTGTCCACACTTGTTCAGCTTTCTGTGTTCGATTTACTGATCAGCACAGGGAATTTAAAGTATTTTCTCCTACGTACCATGTCGTAAAAAATAATAATTTAGTTTGAGGAATGATGCAACAACGTCCACACTCTTTCATCACCTTTGACAGACCACTACCCAAGTCGATCGCAGATGAATGGCTGATCGAAGCTGATCAGCTTCAGTCAGCTTCACTCAGCTGATCATCTCAACGTCCACACTTCTTTCATCTTCGAATGATCATCCAGGCAGAACAAGCTGATCATCCTCGTGTGGATGCACCTTAAGAAAGTAACTTTTGGCTATTTGAAGAAACTATTCTTGTTTTGATGTATATTTATACTATTTAAAGTGAATTAAATCTTATAAAACCTCTCTTTTTGTAATTGGCTTAATGTGTTGCCTGCAAGTTGCTGTATCAAACGTTTGAGAATGATAACAAGTACGCTTAATTTAAGTAGACTGAGTTAGGTTTCATCATTTTGTTCTGGAAAAGATAAAGGAATTATCTATCTTCCGTATCATCCCTCTAACTCCTACTTCCTTCCTTGGCATTTAATGTTGGTGAATTTATTAGCCCACGAATTTTTTGAATTATTTCAACATTGCTATCAAGTTTAGCCTGGCCAGTGAGTAAATTGTAAAGGTTTTATTTTAATTTTTTTTTTGTAACATTTGATTAATCAATGTTCAACCCGCCACTCAGTGCAATGGTTGGACCTGTGGAAAAGCGTCGATACTAAGTCATAGATCATGAATATATAGTTACTCAAATTCTTCTGTACACTATAGCTCTGTTTGATAGGATTACACTAACATACACCAACTTACAACAGTAGGGATATTCCTCAAAGATTCAAGTAAAACTTGGCCTAAAGTCATATAACATTTCTACATTTGTGAAATCGCCCTCCTGGTGTAGGTTGGTGTAAGTTGGTGTAGTCCTATCAAACAGAGCTTATGTATATATAAATATATATATTTCCACTTTTTGGTCATTTTGGCAATTTTTGGGAGTCTGTGGAGCCTCTGCTGTTGGACCTATGATAATGAAACTTGGGGTAATATTAGAAGCTTTTATGGGCCACACATTCGTGTCAAAATTTTTGAAATTCATCCGCTGGCTTTGGAGGAAGGCGTTTTCAAAGTGTTCCAAACTCACCATGTTGTCATCACAACTCCTGTAAATTAAAAGATTTTGGCTTGAAATTTTTATGGCGGTTGGACACTTTCTACCATTACAATCACAACTCACACATACAAACAAAATTCTGCATTAAAATAAAGATTCGGTCTTGAATAATCTTTACTATACTTTGTTTCAAAAGAGAAACGGAAACCACCACGTGCGTATAATACACGGAGCATGCGGACATTAGGGCAGGAGGAAATGGTACGGATTTGCACTTGACGCGAACGGAAAAGTGCGTCTGTCCCTTGAAATTTTTCGTTTTGCTAAGAAAATTGAATTCAACTTTTGTAACATTCATTGGAGGCCGCCTGTTTGCGCCTTTAAGAATTCTTGAACTTCTTTTTCGGTACAGAGCACAGATCAAGTAATAAAAAAATATAAATAAAATGAATGTCAGCAAATTTTTGGGATGAATCGGTAAAAATTTGATATTTGAAAGCTAATTTGTTATTGAGGATCATCCTCACGAAAAAGATCCAAGAAAATAACTCAAAAACAAAAATTTTTCATAAACCCAAGAAATTGTTACGCTACATTTTATTAACAATACCTACTAACGAACAGTAACGGATGTTTGTTTTAGTGGTGTAGTCAAAAGGTGGTACTAGGAATTGGGACCACTCTTTGAATTTTAAAAATCCCCTTTAAGAAGAGAAGCTACGATAAAACTGAAGGTTCTGTCATTTTTTCCTCAACTGAGAATGAGTAAAATTATTTCATTGTTTTCCTCAGCTGTCATGTTTTCGCATTTTCCAGATGGGGCTTCAACAAATTTCGGAGGTTTGATTCTTTCCTCCACTTTTTGATTCGCTTTTCTCAATTCGAACCTCACTGAATATTTCAAAAAATTCTACGAGTTATTTGTGTAATGTGTAGTGAAAGTATTCTCGAACTACAATCATCTTCACCCCAGTGATCAATTTTAACTACGCCACTATTATTGTAAAATGGAAAATTTGAACCATCATGTTTAACAAATACTTCCAGGAGGCTGCATTTAATATGCCTCAAGTAGCTAGCTCTACATAGTCTACATACCATAATTATAAATAGTATAGCACAATACCTAATTTTCTAACATGAATACGAGTTTAATCTTATCAAAGGGAGATAGGGGTTGGGAGAAATTTGGTTACATCAGAGAAGTCTTCCAGAAATAATTATTTCTCTCTTTTTTTGATTTGAGCGTCCTTCCCACACTGCTAGTTCGTGAATCAGCCCGTAGACATTCAAAATAAATATAACTGGTCAAGATTAGAAGAATCTAAGTGAGGTAGCTAAGTTGTTTAATATTTTTCTGTATTTTCGATGAAATAATGAAATCAAAAACGGAAAGGCGAATTTTGGAAGTAGGTGTTGTATATTAGAGAGATATATTATTTTGAAAATAAATATTGAAATATTACAGGAAGTCAGAGAAAGAAAAAATGATCTATTAGGATTTAGGAAGTGGTTCCTGAGGCCAGTACATTTCGGTGCTTCCGTTAATTCACTACCAGATAGTAGAAGATTATAGATCTTATAGACAATAGAAATATCCTAAGGATGGATGTTTAGGCATTTCATGTCTTGCTGTCATTAGATGGACTTGAAATTCAGAAGTAGAATACCATCATGCGAAAGGCTATTACAACCTCATTGACGTACGAAGTGACTGTATTATAACAAATGGCGACTCTCCAGTATTTTCATTATTAAACTGAGAAGAAAAAAATAAAATATTTTTTGGAAAAAAAAAACTTCATTTTTAAAAAAAAATTATAAACATATTTTGATTTTATTTCTTAAAAATCAGGATCAATAACAATTTCAACTTCTTTACTTCCGATCTCTGAAAAGTGTTCTAACAATTGTTTTGTTAGAACATTCTGTATTTCATTTCTAGCAAAAATTTGACCTTTTCTTGATAGTGTTTTTAACTGTGAGGCAATTAGTTTCCCAAATAAATCATTGATATCCTCAGATTCTATAACTTTTTCACTATTATTCAATTTATATACAGTCGAATCTAAGTAATTAAGATTTGAATTATTTTCCCTTTTCCGCTTCAGTGGTATTCTACGCTTCACAATTTCTCTGAAAGGAGTTGAATTATTTTCACTATCGTCTTTGGAATCCACACATGATGATTCTACATCATCATCAATTCTTTCTTCATCCGTGAATGTCTGAGAGTTTTCATAACAATACTGTAAAAAATAAAACAAAATTATAAAATTGAGTAATATTCATGATTTATTTGTTTCAGGTAACTACAGTCCAGTGGAATGGAAGATGGTGAAGCTATTTCAAAAAACGCTAGAATTTTAAGGATGTTCAAGGAGCTATTGATGGCAAAAACAAACAAAAAAAAATTAAATAGCAGCTCTGAATTCTATAAATTATAAAGGGATAAAAACTGTCGAAAAGCATATTATTTGCAGTTGTAGATGTTGATTACTGTTTCTAATATGTGAAAACATTGAAAGAAATGGGCGAGCTAGTGCCAGCGCAATACTAACAGACTATGACTGGAATAATGCCTAGGAAAGTCATTCTTTACATTTTCTTAAATATCATGTTCTTCAAGGCGAGATCCAGCCATATGAAAATTCAGAAAAGCTTCACAGCAAACTGAATAAAGATGAGAAAAAATACATTTTCAACTACAGACTTTCAAGAACAAGGCGAGCTTTGGAATATTGGCCTGGAACTTTTAGATAATTACTAGCCCAATTGGTCGAAAAGAATAGAAATTTACTGCTTTGATCGAGATGCATGCTTGCAAGGACCCTCAGTAAATGGCTGAGAAAAACTCTAACAAAATGCTTACACTTCAACCACTTCAATTGACCAGGAAATCTCAGTACAAGAGAAATCATTCCAGATTTTTGAAGAGAGTATGTATGAAATACATTAAAAAATTTGGAACAAACAATTATCAGAATAAATCAAAGAAAATTAAACTGATTACTTTTGCAATGAGAGCTCGGCAGCTCTATGACAATGGAGAGCTGATGGTCAGTAGTGATGGGCAAAATTCTTCATTTGCAGAACCTAGTTTGCCTGCTCCTGGTTTTTCAATCTCCTCCCTGCTCCGAAACTGCTCCAATCATATTAATAATGAAAACCATTGAACCAAGAATGAATTTAACCCTAACCATGTTGGACTGAGCAGTATCTGTCATCAATATTCTTGCTATGAAGAAGTAGTATCCATTATTCCCATTTCTCTTCAATACGATCAAAGCTATCAAGAGAAATTGAATGAGAATAGAGACATCGAGGTACGTAATATGTTGGCGAACGATTTAATGAAAATTTGTTTGAATACATGTTTTGTTTTCAAAATATTGCTGAAATTCTATTATTTGCTATTCCATTCAATGAAAGTTATCGAGAGGAAGTATGAGAGAATTGTTAATAGTAGAGAGCTGAAATTCATACAAGATATTGTAGTGTATTAGCTGAAGATTCTGTAAAAATTTCAGCTCTCTACAACTAACGGTTCTCTCATAATTCCTCTCGATAACTTTCGATATATATGGAATAGCTGTGCAAATAATATGACCTAAATCTAGTGGCAGAATTTCAGAGATATTTTGAGAACCAAGAGTACGATTTTAGCCAAATTTTCATCAGATACTTAGTTAAAATAATCTCCATATCGTTGAAAATTTTTAGCTCAATCTTACCTTCGGTTGTTGAGATATCGCTGAAATTCTGTTCTGATGGAGTATAACTGAAATAAAGATTCAATCTGGTTGAGGAGCAATATCTTCGAAAATGAAATGTGCGATTGAGCTGAAATTTTCCAAGAATTTCAAGCTAACATATAATAATTCATAAAAATTTTAGCTCTCCACAATAAACATTTCTTTCGTGATTCTTCTCATTATCTTTGATTGTATGAGATGTCAATGGCAAATAATATAAACCGAACTTAATTTAGCTGCTGATAAAAAAAACCAGTGTTACAAAAAACCAAAAAAAATTCGTTTCGGTTTTTGGAGCATCGGAGCAGACTTTATCACACCGGAGCAGTTTCAGGAAGTAGCTCTTTTAAAAAACCTGGTTCTTCAAATCAGACAGCTTCGGAGCAGCCCATACCTATTGGTCAGTGAGAATAATAAGTTGCCTTACAATTAAACAGTAAGCTGAGTTTGATTGAACTACAACCAGCAAAACTGATGCACAACAGTTCCAAAAACATGTTTGATTGATTACGCATGATTGAAAAAGTGCGAGTTGGTGTAGGTACACTGGTGACACAAACTTCTGATGAGGTTTAGTAAAAATAAAAGGAAATAACAAATAAGCTGGTTTTAAGAAAACCTACTTAACGGGGGGAAACCATCAAATTATTACATCAAATGGTCACCGAAATGGTAGATATAATTGACATTTAACATCGTGGTACACAATCGAATTCCTCCACACTGCACCAATTCAATACTCGTCTACACCCATCTACACTGGGTGTAAGTGTTGTTTAATCAAACACTGATAGTATAAAATTCATATTTGTTAATTTTGTTCACGAGCATTATACTTGAATATACTTGGCATTTTATCTGTGTGTTTATGTATAATATATACAAAATAAAATAAATCATATTATGATAATAATTTCAGTCATTTCCTACGCAACTTACCGATGTTAAACTGTAAGAAATTCTTCTTGGACTCATTACTTCATTTAGGAATTCATCTGCAACTGAATACCAAGCTAAAGTGGGTTCATACACAAAACCACTTCCTTGCCCAACTATTTCTATACTCTGCGTTACTTTTCGTAGTTCCTGACGATACGCATCACGAATTGATTTTATTTTTTTTTTAAGCTGTTCTTCATTACATGGAGGTAAATCTGAAATATAAATATTAATTATACCAATTTTATACGGAAAGAAAAATAAGAAAAAACGTCAAAATCACAAATATAATTGAACCATTCGTAGAATTGAAAATAACCTGGAACAGTATTGTGGGTTACTTACTTCAGAAAAGAGAACCAATGAGTATATTAACCAGCTCTCTGTCTAAAGTTCTACCGAGTGTTTTCAGATTCAGACTTACACAAATAACTTAATATATGATGAATTAAGGGACCAAATATTATTGTAAATTAAAAGAAAAAAAAGAAGCGCAAAGATAATGAAAGTTTTTATTTCCTATTTCAAACTTATTTATTTCGTAATTCTCATACGCGACATGTAGTAGGGCTAAAATATTTTAGAACCATTTTATAAAAATCTAATGAAATTACAAACTTTTTTTTTTATCCTTTCAATGGTTTGGATAGAGGTTCTTTAGTTTGGATTAAGTACAAGAAAAAGACGAAACTTCTACGATTTCTACTTCCAAAACGTTACAAAAAATATGATCTAATCAACGTCATTTACAATGACTGTTATTGTCATCTTCGGTGAATCCTCACTATCTAATTCTCCTAATATGAAATATGCTAATAATTAGGCACAGTTTCTCGAATAATCATTCGGAATGATACAGATGTCCGTTGAGAAAAAAAGATGAATTGATAACCAGGGACATTTTAAGCCAATAATCTAATATCAATGCTCTTCCTACTTATTTCCATGCAAATTTTGCCGAAAGATGCTACCAAGGTGATAAATATTGGATGACTTTCGGCACAATTTGAACAACTGTTTCAATATTCGTCCTGTCTTCAAACTTGGAAATGCTGCATAGTGCTGAATAGAAAACTGCAAATACATATAATTTACTAACGAACAGAAACTTTTGATTTAAATGATCTATAATCAAATGTCACGTTTGAAAATAAACTGAAATGAACAGAATTTACCAAAACTATCTGACAAATGCATTATTGAGATTATCGTTTTTTCCTTCTCTTAGTAACATTGTAAAATGAGTTAATTCAGTTCAGGTCACTCACTTCTTCATTTCTTCATGGTAGTTGTTCTTAAAGATATTCTTCATTCTGTTCATCGAGAATAACATGTAATTAAAGATTCTGCTCAACCTACCTAGTCAATATTCCTTTGTCCTTGCAGTATTGAAATAGTCGTGTTTTTGTACGGTTATATTCTGAATACGATGATCGTTATTAAAATATTGTTGTTGAACTTGTACAATTTATAGCGAACAACTTCATTTTCCGTGAATATTTCGCCTACGAAAAATTTGAAGGAGGATAGATAAAATATGCGACATAATCTTCAATTCATGCAAAAATTAACAATTGATAATAAACTCACAATTGTCATTATTATGAATAAAAATTTGTCGTTGGTTAGGGATTGTTTCTTCTCATAACAGGAATCCATACCTACGATTTCACCGAGTCTTGCACGGAAATAAGTTAAATTAAATAACATATTACGACAAACAGGACTTCAAATTATCTAGAATGTAAGAGCTTATAGTTACTAGTAAAATTTGGAAGTCTCTCATTTTTCATCACTATACTGGAACAATTGTAAGCTCAACAATTACGAACTGTGATGGGAACAGTATCATAAATTGGTGATGAGATGTAGGTTTATGAATATAAAAATGTAACATACTCTTCAGAATATTCAGTTCGGTTTTAAATTAAACCCACTGATACAAGCAACAAAAAGAAACTTTCAATCTCTAAAACATCTTCTCAGGTATTCTAAATTCGTTTAGAGTTCCAGGTTGAATTCAATTCATTGAGTAAAATTATATTCTATACTTACCACTTTCTTCAACGTCTTTCAACAATTCTTTGAACGTCATATTGGAAAGAGTCTTTTTATTATGGTTTTTATCCTTCACATTGTACAAAATGGGATATTGTTGGTAGAGTTTCAACAGTTTAATGATTTGTTCTGTTTTCCACTTCATTTTTAACGACTAAAATGTAAAGGAATTGAAACATAAATAATGAATTTGATAAAATAGCTGAAAATCCTGAATACATAAAAAAGAACATCCTGTAATGATATCACTACTCAATAATTGCAAAAGGAAAATGATATGGTTAAAAAAGTTGATGAAATTTAATGTTTTCTATAATTGCATCACTGTTTGTATTTATAGCTCTGTTTGATAGGATTACACCTTTGACTATATACATACTGGACTGCTAATACTGATAAGAATAACACAGAGTCTAATGAACAATTGGTGAAGTTGATTCAGACACCCGTATCCCCGTTCAAAATGTTAGTTTACTGGTAGGCTCAAAATGTTCCTAACCATTCGGAAAATGTTCTAGGTTATTCATATTTGAAAATTGAAAAATTAGAAGGTGTAATTAAAGAAAATGGGAATTTAAAGATTGAAAAAATTGTTGGCATAAATTTAGGCATATCCACCAATAAGAGCTATGCATCAATAAATCAAATTTTAAATTGATTTAACTGAAATTTTTGAACTTCTGAGTTTTATAAAACTACAACATTACCGATTTAATTCGTAATTAAAAGCAATAATTGTGGTAAGAAGAGATCTAGTCAAAGGAAAAGACAATAAGTATTAATAAATTTGATAATGAACTAACATTTTGAACAGGGATACGCCTGTTTGTTTTGAACACAGCTTTTTATCAGTATTAGCAGTCCAGTATGTATATAGTCAAAGGATTACACTAACTTACACCAGCCGACACCAGTAGGGATATTCCACAAATATTCAAGTAAATCTTGGCGTAAAGTCATATAATATTCTGAAATTTGTGGAATCGCCCACCTGGTGTGGGTTGGTGTCTTTGACTATATAGCTTAATGGACTACTAGAACTGATAAGAAATACATAGGGTTAAATGGAACACCGCTGAAGCCACTGTTAACAGGCGTTCTTTTTACGAAAAATGACCTTTGGTGATAAGTGAAAGTACAAACACTAGTGAAACTTAAAAGAATATGGTTCTCTCACTGCTTATATTGTTAGGAGTCACGAAAATATAACTGAATACAAATTCAGTTTTCACACAAAGTACCTTTTTCGAAAAGTAACGCCTGCATTCTTTGGCTTCAAGATTTTATTAGTTCTAGCAGTCCATTAAGCTATATAGTCAAAGGTTGGTGTAGTCCTATCAAACAGAGCTATTGTGTCTTGGCTCTTCATTTCACAATTTACAAATTTAAAGTATTATTGGTATCATCATTCATGAAAAATGAAAAAATAGGAAAAAAAAATTATTATTTTTTCGTCAAATCCACCTATTGTATGAATCATAATAATTATATACGAAATCTTACATGGTTTTTAGTACTTAAAAACCGTATGAATACGGTGATTACCTACATGTTGATGTTAACAACACTGTGAAGAAATAGGAATTATCAACGGATCGAACTAGACAAAAATGACGACGAAAGACTTTAGTTGAACGATGACATCGAAAGAAGATCAAACACACATATTACGAACACATAAATAATACACCAAATATTCACTTTTCACGAATTTTTATTTTCATACAAGATGGTGAAGATGTTATTTTATCAACGTTTGATGAGCGACAAGAGGCACACAAAATATATTATCACAGTTGGGTTTCAAACATAAAATCACAGATTACAAATAATACTAAAAACAGTGTTACCACAACATATGATATGTGAGAATAATAAACTAACGTATAATATAATTTGCTATCATTCTCACAAACACTGTATTTTTACTAACACTACTTCAATTAATCGATTACTTGGATTAATCAACTTATCAATTTTCTGCTAATACATTTATTTGCAAAATTTGTTAGAATACAAAATTGAACACCTCATTGACCCCCCTGTGACCCTAAACAGGGGGTTCAAATTAAATTCTTAGGTATTATTGAGTGATACACCATAAATAATGTTTTTTGAGTCACTGAGATTATATTTACAATCCATTTTTAGATTGAATCACTTTTTTCTTCCTGTGGCCCCAAAAAAGGGATTGCAATTATATCTTCACTTATTATTGAGTGATTTATTAGGTATTGGATGACCATGTTTTCTGAGACCAACAAAAAACAACAAAATTCAGTAAAACCACTTGCCCAGCTTACTTGTAAGAAAAATAAGATTTTTGTATTTGTACTCAGAAACTTGTAAAACATTATAAACAATATATCACACAATAAAATCTGAAAAGTCAAAATTAGCTAATTATATCTGAACCACTTTGGATCACATTATAAGGAGTTGAATGAAGAAAAACATGTTAAAATAAAATTCCAAGTCTAAAAAAATTACCAACAATGTATCACACAATATAATAGGGAAATACAAAATTAGCCCTTTTCAGAGCCCCTGTGGGATCACATAATGGGTAAAATTAAGAAATTACGTCAAATTCAAAATCAGGAGCTAAAAAACTATTACCAATGATGTATTACACTACAAAATATGAAAAGTCAAAATTCCCCGTCATTTTGAGCCTTGGGGGTCAAAAATGAGTTAAATGAATAAAATAATATCAAATTTAAACTTGGTACTCAAGAAACATTACAAATGATGTATTACATAATAATATGAAACAAAAAATTGGGCCCTATTAGATGTGATACTCAAGCACCCTCATACCAATTTTCAACCTTCTACCTCAGTGGGAAGTACAATAAATAAATACAGATTGAAACCCAAACTTATTGAATCTTGTTTACTTAGGTGATAATTTAGACTTTGAGCTTCCTGTGCCAAAAGTTTTCTTGGGTCCTGAAATGAAATGTGCGCCTACCCTTGCTTCAAAGTCATTTTTTAAAGTCAATTTTGTTCAGTAAATTTTTGCCAAAAACCTACTTAAAAATGAAGTAATAATGAGATGTATTGAAACCAGCAACCTCTGATAATGCAAAATACAAAAATGTCAATTCTATGACATCACAACAGCAGGGTGCGCATCGAGGTACCATTTTTGGTGCAGCGCAACTTTGACATCTTATATCTTCCTTTTTATTTAATATTTTTCAAAAAAAATTTCAGAACCTTCATTCACAGGCTTTAGACTATCTCTCCCATTTTTTCAAGTAATTCTGAGAGTCATGTCCGGCACCTTATTGTGTTTGGTACTGCTGAGAATTTCAGAATTCAACAAGGAAATCTGTAACAAAATTATATGTAAAACTTCGAAACAGTTGGTAACAACATATTTCTCACATTAATTAATTTATATTTCATATTTATTTGCATTTTGTTTATTTGTATGCAAATTTTTGGGGCTAAATCAATATTTTTTAATATTTCATGTTCGATAACTCGAAATTGAATTAAAATTGAAAGTTAATAAATCGTTTTTTTAAATTTTTTTTAATACTCTTTTCGAACTATTTTTCAATGAGATTCGAGGCTAATTGAAATACAAACATTTTAGGTTTGAAGATAATATCTGAAAACAATTTTGAAACATTATTTAACTATTTTAAGAGTGAAAGGATTCAGGATATTTCCATAGATGTAACAAGTTTCCCTTCTTTTCAGTCATTTTATGGTACTATTTTGTTAGAGTCATTTGAAATTAAAATTTTCGGACTTATTAGCATTGAAAAAGGTAAAATAGTTACCAAATTTATAGAAATCTCCCCAAATTATTTTTCAAAATTAACTGTTTCATCATTTAAAAATTTAGAAAAGTTCAAAAAAATATTTTCTTAAACCTAAAATCTTGAAAATAAATAATAAAAATCCAATATAAATCCGTAATTTTCATGTAAAAACGTATTTCCTTAGTCAAAAAATATATTTCCACTTGAAACTAAATCAAAACATATAACCAAAATCATAGCTAAAAACTTGTCAAAATTTGAATAGGTTAAACAAAGAAAATATTTCACTGAATCTTCATGTTCATTTTTTTTTGTTAGCCTAACCTAAGTATCTGAATTTGTTTATTGATTTTTCATGCACATCCTCTTTTGTCAGTCTAACTTAACCTCAACGTTCTTTTTTCAAATAAAAATACAATAGAAAATTTATTCCAGATTTTTCTAATTGACAACCTTTTTCAAACACAAATTTTCAAATTAATTTATTCCTTTTACTTTAGTAAATATTTTTTTACAAATTTTTTTTTCTCTCCTTTTATAAAATTTTACAAATCGGGAACAATTATTGATTCTAAAAATTTTTTAAAAATTCAATATTCAAAAGTGACTCCAAATTGAAATGACAAGTTACCACAGACACAATCAGTCCAAATAGAAGAAAAAGAAAAACAAACTAATGCACCTTTAGGAAAAATTTTCTCATGGAACAATTATTCAAACTGGAAACGATTAATTATTTCATTAATATGTGGTGTGGAATACCTTGTCGTTTGAAAGTATTCTCACCAGAAGGTAAATTCAACAGAATTTAAGCGTGTTCAGCCACTTGATATTTATCATATGGGTAAGCCAAAACCTGGGCAAACACTGGAGATTTTAGAGCCAGTTCGGATGGTCTATATACTGGCTTATTTAAATGCACACATACACACATACATAAGGAATACTTATGTAAGTGAGAGCGGCCCAGTTGCGTTATCTCTTGTAGTGATAAGAGATGATGGGCCAGTTTGTGTATGGATTGTGACATCATCGCGTTGTTGAAATTAGTCACAATTTGGTACTTGTACATTACCTGCAAGTACATGCGGGTAATTACAATCAAACATAATTGTGTTTTGGTTTAACGTCGCAAGGACAAATATAAGTCTGCCTTTTGGCAGAGACTGTCATTGGGGGTCCGAGCCTCTATACTTCTTACCAGTGAGTCCCCACATGTGGGGCGGGATATTATGATATTTTTGCTAATTCCAAAGGACTTGAATATTATAAAAATAATTTTGATAAAATAGATTTTATTCCCTCTGACACACATAAGGCATATTGCAAAAGACAGGATAATGCTAAAGCATTCATCTTAGAAAGAATTTCGTATACAACTGCAAGAGAAATTAGAGAATGCAGAACAGTAGACAAAATATTTATAAAATTAGATAGTATATGAGGAGTTAAAACAAAGATTATGGCAAACATAGCAAAATCAAAATTGCAACAATTTCGATACAAATCACAAGGAAATATAAGAATTTTTTTAACAAAATGGGATGCTTTAATACACGATGTTAGAGATACAAGAGAAGTAGCAGAAAAATGACTTATGCATCGAATAACTGTTTCCTGTTTCCAGTATGCTAGCATACCTTCAAATTGCAATCGCTTATTTTTGGATTGACACGAAGTACCTTTCAGGCAACAGGCATTAGTACCATTATTAACTTTTGAAAGATAAAGAAGACTAGACAGCCAACTGCAATAAGCAAAGTTATATTAGATGTAATCAATTGTTAATTCAGTACTCATGACGATGTAGTTTTTCATATTAAATATATAGACAAAATGGGAGTTTCAATTCTAGTTTTAAAATTAGAGACAATTGGTTTCCGACTACTCAGGTTAGAATACGAATACGAAAAAAAGAAAACCAAACCAGTTGTTTCCACAAAACTTTTTAATTCAAAAATAAAAAAAGGAAATTTTAAGAGCGAATTTGTAATGCTCAAAACTTACAAAAAGAGTATCAAGTATTATTTTTAAGACAAGTAATTCGTTACATTTGGTTAACGCTGTATGGTACTGAATAAACCTGGTTCTATTATTCAACATTTCCTTATATTTTTTAAATGAAACTTTACATACATTCTCACAAATCGATTTACAAGAGCAAATTTATATAAAATTTATTATTCTTTCGTTCTACATTTGAAAAAATAGACTTTCAAATAGCTGTCAAAACGAGAAAAAAAACAAACAAACAAAATATTTTGTACTCTCAAAGCGACAATACAATTATACAATAA
The DNA here is from genome assembly GCA_011428145.1 of Ericerus pela. NCBI lineage: Eukaryota > Metazoa > Arthropoda > Insecta > Hemiptera > Coccidae > Ericerus > Ericerus pela. The sequence goes on along the minus strand of WOFM01000600.1, from coordinate 648,252 downwards.
TTATGAAATGAGGATCAATGCGTGTTTCATACATCGCACACAAATTTCAAACATGAAAAAGTACCATATGAAATTTTCTCTGGGCTGAAAAAAAAAAGAAAAAAAGACCAAGATGAATACAACTTGTAGCAGATAAAACATGTGGTACAAAAATTCTGCTAGAAAAATTCAAGCATGAGCAAAATTTTCATTTATTCATATTCATAAAAAAAAAAAAATTCAACAGTATACTTTTTCAAAATTCTTGCAAACCAAGAGAAGAAAAACTGGGTATGAATGATGGAAAAACATCACAGTAGAAATCGCAAGGCACTAATAAAACAGCGGTTACTCTTTAATGTTCAAAAAAAAAAAATCATTTTGAGTTTTAGACGATATTAATACACGATTGATACAGAACTGCTACTTGTAGAACGTAAATTTATTAACTAATTATGCCACAAAATATTGGTAACGTACTAAAAGTAAAAAAAAAGAAATAATGTAAAAAATCTTAAATAAAGTAAGTTTTATTTTCTCTTGAAATTGCACAATTCACAGTTACAGATAAACGAAAGAAAGGGAATAAGAAGAATATTATTTTGTCCGAAATTTTAATTGCCAAAAAATAAATGCGGAGAAAACAAATGAAAAGGAAAAAGTATTAGTTTGTCGATACGAAACCTGGATGCTTGAAATGAAAAGCGCATTTTTTGGTCAGAAAGAATTGAAATTCGATTTACATTAAGATTACACGAGCGTTCTCATAAATACAATATTTATATCAAAATAAAATGAATTTTTCTACCATTTGCTACTATCCAAAATACGGTTACTTTTGTTTTTTTTTTTTCCAAAAAAGTTCTTGTTGTTACTCTAAAATATAAACACCTTCATGTCTTTTCTTAATGCAGTATGCGAAACAATTTCCCATAAGAAGAGAAAAATTTAAGTCATTTGACGTAACGTTTTAACTTTTTTTCCAATTTTCCAAAAAAAAAAAAAAAAAAAAATCTTGCGAAAAGCTATGATTTTATGACACTGATAGACAATCATATGAAGAAAAATACAACCGACTTGTTTATAGTTTAAAAAATCTGTTTTTTCCCTAAAAAAAAACAAAAAAAAAAACGAACACTTATTTTAAACATCAAGGTTTGTGTACGATATCGAAACAAATTTTGATAAAATTTTCCAAAATAAAATGACTTAAAATTTTTTTTTCTGGAAATTAAGAAGTATTCATTCCAAAAAAAAAAAATCAAAACTTTCTCACGTAAATGTAAACTAAGTTAAAAGCTATACATTTTACAAAAAAAAAAAAAAAAAAATAATAATAATAATAATAAAGTAATATAAAGTAGGTAAAAATAGAAAATTAAAATGAAAGAAAAATGGTTCTTCAAAAAAAAAAATATTTATCGGTAAAAACCTAAAAATCTGCAAAAAATCGAGATGAATTTGCAAAAAAAGCTAAAATAAGAAATAAAAAAAGAAAAAAAACACGATGGAAAACAGCACGATATATCAAAAATCAAGCCATTTAAACACACGTTAAATAAGGTTTTACAACAATCAAACCTTTAATAAATTGCGAAAGTTTACTAAAAACACTAAAAAAAAAAAAATTCATTTAAAATAATAATATTTTCAGCATACCCGCACACTACTGGGAGCCGATAACGTATCCGGTCATAGGGATACCAATTTGGTTGGCATCGAATCGGGACTAGCAATGTCGACTATGTTGTTGCTGTTGCTGTTGCGCAGCTGCGTGGAGCAGGACGGAACGATACCGGACGTGATCGGAGTAAGTCCGGTACCTGATTGGATCAGCGAGTCCAGGAATTCGGCAGACGGAGTCGTCATGGGTAGGCCGGTGACTTCGGCGATGGTATTTTTGTTTCTGACGACGAATGAAGATGATGACGACGACGTCGTGGATAGCGGTAAACAATTGGGTCGCTGCTTCAAGGCCGACCCCGTGGAAGTTATGCCGCTGCAGCTGGTGACCACTACTGTCGCCGAACACGAAGTGTCCATCACAGTTTTGTCTGGAATAATTAACGTTTCGTTAGTGTACATTCCAGATGGGTCGATACTGATCTGCGACAGCGATGGTTTTTCGTCGCGCAATGCTTCTAGGTGGTGATGCTGCAGGTGTTGGTGTTGGTGCTGGTGCTGATGATGTTGTAGTTGTTGTTGCTGCTGCTGTTGTTGGTGGTGGTGCTGGAGGTGATTTTCGGCAATCAAATGGTATGGTTTAATATCCTCCGGCGAATCTGTGTCACGTATTCGGCAGTGCGGGAGATGCGATTCGAAGACCGCTCGCAAATCTTCGATTTTGTTTTCAAGTTGTTGGTTTTGATGGCTGAGCCCATTTCGTTTCTCTTCCTCATCGCGTACTTTCTGTAAAGAAATATACGATAGCCACAATCAATAATGTTTACGTGGTGCGGGCTATACAAAATTTCAAATAAATTTTAACGAGTAATTGTGGTTTCAAATGGGTGGCAAATAAACTGGTAGAAAAGCTCATTTAATTGGTTCGATTTATTTTGTGAATAATATCTGGTGTTGTCAAAGACAGCCAGAGTAACTGAATAAAATATCGAGAGTGATGTCCCATCATAAATTAGTAACAGTAATTTGAGTTGTAGATTCAACTTTAGTCGTCTCTGAGAAATGAAAAAAAAAATGATAATCTGTTTCATTCCGTCAATATTCATTATAAAAAAACTCAACGGATTTTGAATAAATAATGACTTTTGGAAATGAAAAAAATGTTTTTACATTCAAGGAACAAATTTCAAGAGCCGACTCTAACTTACAAATTAAAAAAGAAATAGCATATTACGATGCTGATTGACGAAAAAAGTTTTTCTCTTGAAAAATATCTGAAAGAAATGCTCAGAAAACACCGAAAAATAATCGATGGAAAATGAAATATTATGCTCTTTGAGCAGCCATTCAGCAGTGCGCCCTCGATAAGCTGAAATTTTCATAATACTTGTGATCAACTTTTCTTTTTCAATATTACCTACATCTTATTCTAACACTTATGAGATTATTTCCATTTTTTCATATTGTATTATCCTCGAATATGGAACTTTATATTTTTTACAGAATTTAAATTATGCCATCTACGACAAATTATGTGACTCTCATTAAAACGCTAAAAACAATTTTATTGAAAGTTGGAGAAAGTGAATGTGTGCAAATATAATATAATCAAAATTTCTGAAGAATTTTCAGTTCCTCAGCGAATTTTGATTTTCGTTTACACTTTGTAGAAAGAAGAGGCTCTCACAGTTCTCTGAAACCATACAGTGCACCTTATTTTTAAATGGAATATGCTGAAGATTTTTTCTGCAACTCAAAATAAAAAATAACGAATCTTTTTTCTCTTGGGCCGAATTAGGAAAAGGGTATATTTACACTGACCAACAAAATACTTACATGAGGTAGACAAAAAAATTTTCATAAAAATACAATCATCTTTGGCAAGTCAGGACAGACGAAAATATTTTGTTCAAATTCATAATTCACGTTGCAGAAAAAAATCTACACGTAATGTCATTTGAATAGGTTTTTTTCTGATGGTGAAGAAAAGGGTTCACAAAAGTTTAGAAATGAATTTTCAGAGGAGAAATTCAAAGTACAGCATGAAAACCAATCCTATAATTCTTAAGTTTAATTTTCAAAAGTATTCCAGTCATGCAGCGCCTGCTAGTCGGGGTGGATTCAAGGGGACAGGCTGGCTGTACCCTCAAATCCTAGAAAAACTCGTCAATACGTTCATGTTACTGTAATTGGTATTTTCTACAAGCGTGGGCGGGGTTACGGTATGGGTATAAACGATTGAGGAGACGAAAAATTTGGACAAGAATTTGGTTCCGCTTTTTGCAAAATCCTGGATCCACCACTGCTTGTGAATAATAATATATTAAAAATTCTGCAAAGAATAAAAAAACAATATTTTATGTCTGCGCTTTTGTCATTTTTGACAGCTTCAAGAAGCCACTATTCGTTATAAAGCATTTCGAATATATATGACCGCTTGAACACACATAAGCGGTTAAATTTTGGGACATTTATTTGCAATATTTTGGGCATATTTCCACAGGTTTCAAAAAATTTTTCGAACGATAAATAACGTCGAAACAACTAACCAGTTCCAAACTCTGTATCTGTTCAACTCGTTTTTTCCTACATTTCGCTGCTGCAACTTTATTACGTTCTCTTCGAATCATTTTCTTTTTTTCTTCTTCGGGTGAAATCTGTAAACAAAAAAACAAAAGGACGTTCTTCGTTAAAAAATATACGAATTTCAAATAAACAAAATTTATGATTACAAAAACATTAATGAAGAAGCTCGGTTCAAATATATAAACCAAAGAAAAATTTTTAAATTGCGACGACGTAACCAGCTATAAAATGGTTGAAAATAGATAGATATTAATACCAGCGCGATAAGCAAATTCTGAGCGACCAAGTAAATTAAATTTCATATTGCGTGAATCACGGACACCAGATTATCAATATTGAAACAGCTTCCGTAAGTTACCCGATCGATGAGCAGTTATACCAAGGTGCGTCATTCGGACAGATTTTCAAGGAATTGTAAAGGGATTTTGGTTAAAATAAAATCATCTGAAAATGTGATAATTACTGAGAAACCAGACAGATAAAAAGCTTCAAACTGAGCAAAAATTCACTGATTCCATTCGTGTGATAGTAAATCAATCTAGAGATGCGTCAATGAGACGGATTAATGATGATTCATTAGATAAAGCTGATATTTTCTGAAAATGAATAAAACGAATATATGTGCAGGCATTTATACAGAATGCGAAATGAGATACGAACATGAACACAACCGAAAAAATTATCAAAATAATACACACTATACAGATATCAAATAATAAATTTTGAATCCACTGAAACGCGGTCAAAGTTCACAATAAAGCACAGTCACTGAAGGAATAAATGAAAATTCGCAAAAGAGATGAATGGACGCTATAAACAAAGTACTGCAGTGGCAACAGTGCTGCGAAAAAACAAACAATTGTTCAGGTTTAATTGTCGCGCAAGTGCTTTGACAATAGATAAAATGTGGCGTTTATAACTAAGTTAACGCAGCGATAACTCATTCATATACTATATGAATACCAAAATAAAGAAACAAATAAATGAATAAGAAAAAAAATTGTTCCAATTCTTCACGAATATTGTTGAATTCCATGAATAAAAAATTAATGCGGATTCCAAATGCTTGATTAAGTCAGAAAGTACATCGTTAGAAACAGTAAGTATAATAAAAACTATAGGCTACATTTTGATGGATAACTAAAGAAGTCAGCAGCAAAGATCACTCCTTAATCATTGTAAAACGACAAACAGATGAAAGGAATTCGGCTAAGGAAGAAATGAATATTATAAAACAGTATAAACTAATTAGACCTCGTAAAAATCTTGGTTATGAGCTTCTACCAGCCATAGAATGTTCCATTCAAGACATACTTTACTTGTTCTTCAAATTGTCAATCTTTTAAATTGAAGGGATAAGGTAGGTAAGTAGAATTTTTCAAATTTAAAATAGGTGATGTTTGATATGTTCTATACAGAAAAAATATCAAAAATTAATTCACTCCCGATGAATTATAGGGTAAATTCTTGGTTTTTTCAAGTTTAATTTAAAGTGTTTTATATTCTATAAATTTTCGAAAGAAATTGTTGGTCAAGATTTTTTGTTGGGTCTGATTAAGATTTACTCTTCATTTCACACATATACCTTAGCAGAAGCGTTAATGTTTTTAGGAATGGCCGAAACTTTCCAGAATTTTATGAATAGCATTAAATTATGATAAACACTATTTTCAAGCACAGAGTGAAAGGAAGTTGCTGAATGGTGATCGTGCTTTTCATTCATGAAACGTCTATTCTAAATGAAATATCATCAGAACAAAAAATACTACAAAGATTAAAATAAAAAATATGGCAACATAGAAATTAGCGTAGTACAATTTACAGAATCTTACTCAGCATATTTTTCCCAAGCTTTAAATGAATAGTACTACAATATCTACTATATTAAGAAAACGTCTATATACAATATTTCAAAGCTCAGTAGTTCACCTTCATCATCGGGTCACAAGGAAGAGTTTAAAATTCAGTGAGCCTACTTTTCGAAAATAAAAATCCCTTCATATTGCAGCGAAAAAACGAAAAACTGTACGTTTTAAAAAAGCCATAACAAAGGATATAAGATAATAATCTAATAGAAATAAAAATCTATATTATTAAATTCAATTCCACTTTTTGCATGCTTATCCGCGTTTTTTGCAACATTCACATTTTAATTTTGAAAAAAACTGTTCTCTCCCTTCACGATTTCTTCGCTACTATTTAAGTTACAAAGCTGAAGTTTGTACTATTGAAAAGAGGAGAAAATTTTCTCAAGTTCTCAAACAAAATTAATTTTTTTATCGCCATTAGTTTTTCACAAATCGGCCATGAAAAAACTGCAAATTAATGAGAAATGTGCCGTTTTTTGTCATTTATTTCAAAAACTAATGATGGCTGAAAAAATTTTTTAACAATGACCTTCCTACTTTATAACGAAAAATTCATTTCCATCATAATATTTCACCTAAAGCAAAATAATCACGAGATAACGGCGAGAGAAAATACAAGAACAAAACTGGGCACTCTGTGTATCTCTAATATATAAAGATAAGTTGGTATTCTTTGTCACCAATGGTCTTCCAATGTACTGAATGAAATGTTTCAAAATTCATACCACAGATGAAGAATATCCTAAGGTGGTTTATAGACTACAAAAAGTAAAATCCGTTCAGTCAAACTGCTGAAATGAAGGTATAAAGTTGTCTTGCATAAGTGTCTATGTGTGAGTGCATGGGTGAAAGTAATCTTAACATTAGTTTCCGAGGGTGAGTGTTATTAAAAATTACTTATCAAATGAATAACCCAACAAGAGGCGAAACTATACATCCACCAACTGGTGATTTTGTTTATATTAATGTCAGCAGATTCAATTCAGAAATTCTTTTTTTTTTTTTTGTATTTAAAGGAATAAGATGAAAAAAACAATAAATATTTGTTCTTCTTGGTCCAAAATTAGGCATTTTCTAGGCAAAATAAAAACAAACGAAAATAGTATTACCGAAAGTGCCATGTGACAGATCCGCACTAAAATTTCTAGCAATTTATAATATATGTTACAAATTTCATAGCTATTGATCGAAAATTGATAATTTTATACGCAAAACAGAAATGAAAATAGCTATACCGGAAGTACCATATAACTGATCTGCAACAAAATTTATTTTAAAATATTAGTGTATCTCATAGGTCAATAAAAAACAAACATATAGCTTTAAACCCGGCTCAAATTAGATCGTTAGAAGTAAAGAAAAACTGATTTGAAAAGTAGAAAATAAGAAGGCATGAAAAAAGAATGGAACTGTTCAAGATGGCCTTTGTAACGTCAAAAGTCGTCTCCCTAACTGCATTTTCACGTCATGTATAATATAGTCTGGTAGTTTTAGACATGAAAATGGGTTATAAAATGGAGGAAAATATTAAGGATAAAATGACTTGGTATTTTTTTTAGTACTCCTCCCCAATAATATAGTAAAAGAGGCGATCGATACGAGTGGAATTTCCCCCTCAGGCAGACTAAATAAGGAGTAAATTTTTGTTACGATAATTTTTATGTGGGTTTTCTTTGAAAATCTACATACAAATTTCGATCTCATGAAACAAACTGAGAGTGGGAGTAGGTGCGTTATTTAGTTCGTAACCCGAGGAAATTTTGACAATACAAACTCAAATTCATATGATACCTATGTAGGCTATTAAGTATAGGCTAATAATTTATTTTAATTACAATATTTTCCCTTTCTTGTTACCATGGTACAGGTCGCAGTTTTGGTCTGATAATTACAAAATTTGATACAGACGTTAGTTCTTAGCAGAGAACCTAATCACCTGATTTTGGTGGGGATTGGCTAAATGTTACTTCTGGCATTACTATTTTTGTTTTTATTTTGATCCTACAATGTTTAAATTTGAACTAACAGCTACAAAATTTGGAAAAAATATTTATTATGATTTCTTGTAACCACAGAATATTAAATATAATAGAGGATGCACGTTCATCTAAACGCTGCTAAAAAATGGCATCGCTTTTGAAGCTATATGTCCCCACTCCTTCGATACTGAAATTGAATTATCTTGCTCTTCATTTGGTTCTATGGGCAATAATCAGAATTTTTTTTTTTTTAAATAATTTAATTAAGTGAACAAATAAATATTATTATTAATTTAGAAATCACAACTAACACAAATTTTGTAGGTAAAAATCGAGATTGAAAAATGTCGGTACCTTAGCAATGGCGGATATTTTGATGATAAAAGTGATGCCATTTTCTGTTTCACATGCATTCTCTATTATATTTAATACTCTGCGGTTGTAACATGCTACTAATTTTAGTTAGTACTGGCCCTATGGTACTTCCAGTACAACTGTTTTTAATTTAATTTTGACTACAAAATGTTGAATTTTGAACCAGTAGCTACAGAATCTGAAACAAATATTCACTATGATTTTCAACGATAACAAACTACCAGTTCTGATGTGGATCGGCCAGTACTTCCGTAGACTCAATTTTTGTTTCAATTTTGAAAAAAATAATAATTCTAAACTGCAGGTAATTTTAGGTCAAAAGTAACAAAAATTAATACAATTATCAATAATGATCCATTACTAACTTTTTAGCTCGGTATTTCATTAGTACCGACCTAATTTTCAACTGTTCGAAAATCTACTTTCTCTAACGGATCATTCCTAAATTTACTTCTGGTACCATTTAAAAAAATTATAAAGGGAAAATTGAAAATTTTCAGTTCGGAATTTTAACGTTTTCAGTTGGAAATTTTTCGTTTTCTCCCCCCCTAATAAAAATGGTCTTTGGTATGTCCCTGTTGTCTATTAAAATCTTTAATGAATGATTATAATGATTTATGGCCTTCAGATTCTGAAATCATTAGATGGAATGTTCCAGTATACACCCAATTAAGTCGTATAAAGAAAACGATGCTTCATTTAATCCCTGCCTAAAGTCTCTTTTCAAGCTTATTTCCACATTTTAAAAGCAAGAAATAAAATCAATTCATAGAAATTACCTCGTATTGACAATGAAGTACAAATACATTCCCAAATATATTTATAAGGGCATATCTTTTGAAGAAATAATACGGTTAAAAAACTGAAATCTTCTTGAATTACAGAATGGTTTTTTTAATTAAATAAGAAAACTTGAAAATAAATCAGATATTTGGCGATATTTTATGGTATTATTGTTTTCCTCATACACGGATACTTTAGCTTGTTACTATATATATATACAAAGTACTTTGAGTATATTGAAAGGGACGTAATAATCTAGATTCTAGGTGTACGTATGGTCCATCATAGACTAAGAATAAGGGGGGAGTATTATACCACATGACAGACATATTTTGAATTATATAGAAGCAGTGGTGTAGCCAGGATTTTCTTAAAGCGGAATGTGACGAGAAAAAATTTCTCCCCCTTTCCCTTCACCACCAGTAGCGAGTTTCAAGAACTTTTTTCTTGGGGGAGAGAGGGACCAAAGTCGGACTTTGATCAACTACCTGAGTTGACCCAAAAATTTGAATTAACAAAAAATAGAACCGACTTCAAAAAAATAAATAATAAAACATGCACTAAAAAGTGAAAAAATTCTTTTAAAATTTCTCCAGCAAGATCCTTGTCTAGGGACTGGAATTATTGAAGTCGGCTCCAATTAAGTTTTGCAACATAAGTGAGTAAAACAATTTTCATTGACAAAAATCAGAGTGCACTATACATCGATATAGAGTAAAGCTGCAGCCCTCGGTTATTGATACACGCTTTCAATGAATGGTATTCACACTTGAAACGACCATAAATCTAATTTTATATAATTATTTCGGCGAAAAAAATAGAAAAATAAAATAAAAAATGATACAAAGCACTTTAAAATTTGAAAAATTTGATAAACTTATGGCTGTGTTAGGCTATGCATGCTGAACTGGTCATGATTGCGCCACATCGTATAAATAGTAAGAAGCGGATGGGGAAGGAATATCAAATTCTAACGAATTTGATATTATACGTATTTCGTTGCCAATTAAATGTGTTTTTCTCAACCTAAGACAACGGCAATGAGGAAGGTCAGGTTGGAAAAATTGAAATAATTTTCAGTCTATTGAGCATTAGTATTGAAGAAAATATTCCAAAATTTTTCAGTAACAGAATTAGGAAAACCTTCGCCTTAATACGAGCCAAAATTTATATAATGAACCTTGAAACGAATTAAATATTCTTCCAGCAAAAATTATTCTCTCCTTCAGTTTTTTGAAATAAAAGTGCGACAGCGCGTTTGCAATAAATTAGTATCAAATTGGAATGCACATTATTTATAAAGATCACGAAATATCGTAACGAGAGTATGTTCGAATTTGGCAACACCACAAACACACAGTCGTAGCTTTCGGTTCACCTTTTCCTCTAACCTTTCAGTTTGTCGTCCCTCTTGCCACTGCCATTAATTCATTTTCTTCGCCCATTAAAAATATGGTAGCAAATTTGTTTCTACACTCTTCCAGTAAACAAATCCCAAATAACGACGAAAAATTTCCTTTTGCATATTTTTGCATACATAATTATGCGATGGCTATCGAGAAACAAGAATAACTTTTTATCCTCCATTTTGCTGAAATAAAATTCGATTATAATCAGAATTTTACGGCGGAGTTGTGCTTAAAAGAACGCCCAAGGATAGGCCACAGCTCAATGCAATAATTATATTATATATTAAGGTCAAATATGGAAGGTGAGGAACGACGGTGTACGAGTAATAAGGGGAGAACACGTTATCCGCATGAATTAAATTCGAAATTAAAATTTTGGACAATCGTAGAGATAGCTGGCCTATTACACGTCAATATTTTACAACTTAGCTGATAAAATTGTCGGAAAAAAAAACACCAATTTAGGGAGACTGCACAATTAATTACCCACAGGTAGACTGATTATATATTTTGCGAAATCGTCTCATCGTCAAACAAAATCAATAGCAAATGCGGCGGGTTTCGAATTTTTTTTCTTATCAACGTCGATATGAAGATCAGTATTGTAATCCGAAAAGAGACTCAACATCTTACAAACAAAAAAAAATTCTAATAATGTCTGGGGGTATTTCATAACTTCCGACTCTAAATTGATTCGGCCAAGATTAGAGATACCTCTTGCGGATGCATAGGGCGTACGAATAACGATGTGACAATACTTTGGTGTAATTTAAAATTAATTATTAAAACCAGGCGCTCCGAGATTTAGTCCAGAACGGGGGCTGTAAAATAAACTGGCACCGTTCGTGCGTAAATTATTTTCTAATTATCAAATTAGTAATACAGAAAAACTGAATATCTCCATGAACGGATTTTAATCCGAATGTTATTCATCTTAGAGATTATACAGAATGAAACAAAAAAAAAGATAATATGTCTTCTAAAAGTTATGCAGGTTTGACTCATGCACGCAAGCTTCTTCAGTAGCACGGCGGGGTAAGTATAGAAGATGGACAAATTGTTTTTCCCCACAAACGATAAACGTAATACACAATGGCGATAGATAAGACACAATTAAACGTTATCACGATAAACTTGAATACATCGATTGAAAGGTGAGGAGAATGAATTTGTAAATACAATCGGCATTCAAAAACTCTCACAATCAATTTCCTCCCCTCCCCATGGCCATCAAGAAAACTAGCAAGAAAAATTCAAACTACAAAGTGATGATAAATTGACACAGCGCAAGCCAAAAAAAAGGTTATTTCACTCTACGCAAGCTACCCAAACGGCCAACCCAAAACAATTTTAGCTACATCACTGATCACAAAGTCATTGCAGGATGACATGGAAAATCGATAATGTGCGTTTGTCAAAGAGGACACTGCACTAAATAGGTGTTTAATCAAACATGTTAATTTTTGACAACTTAACAATATCACAGGAACAGTCAAGCGAGAATTAAACCCAACTAGAATAAAAATCTTGTCTAACAGAGCACAGAAGTTGACTACATTTTCGAGATTTTCGGACGAATTTGACTCGACAATGTTGGCATAGTATGTAAAATAAATATAATCCGCAAATTATGTTGATCGTTTCAAGATTTTGACGAGCATTCAATTACTAATCCTGATTACATTTTTCTTTTAATTGAAATTTAAGCAATACAGAACAATACTAATTAATATTTCAACGTGGTTTTCATGCGAGTTGAGTTGCGAAAATTAATACCCAATCAAAGTAGGTACTAAGAATGCAATAACCACTGAAAATTACATTAAGTTCTTTCTGATTTTAATTGATAAAATATATATTTAAAATTTGAAAAAGGAACTATATATATTAGATGGACCTCGTGAATATTTTGTTTCAAACGATAATCATCATTAATGAAAAAACGCTTATAAAAATTTCGAAAAAATGGTATGTTATAATTTTATTTTAACTGGAAAATATTACCTACACACTCAAAGCCAAACTTCAGGAGCACTGATAAATTTTATACGTTTAAAACATTTCAGGTAATTGGGTAGGGAATTAGCTCATCAATATCAAATTGAGGACCGACATAAGATTTTTAATATCACAGTCGTTCGCGAATGATTTGTAATGTATTTTAGTGTTATTTTCCTACTCCATAGATGCCTGCTTCTTAGCACAAATAGACATATTTGAAGTCAAAATAAGTTGAAAATTCATTCTCACCACGAGCTATATCGAGCAAATGTACAATATGGTTATAAAATTCTGAATTCATTAGACCATTAAGAAAATTTAATTTCAAACAAAATAATTTTTTTTCAAAATTTTGCAGATAGGTTGTTCATATTTACTTTCGACAATAGGTCGTATAATGCCTGATAAAGAATTCGCGTTCAAAATTGAAATTACAACGATTGTTATACGCCAACTGTAAGTCACCTGGCAATCTGGCATGTGCGCAAAACTAATCTAATTAACTTCCTTCGCCGTAGTGAGGAAAATTCGACCTTTCTTCAAATACAAAAGAGTGAGCACACATGGCTCAAATTCTAAGTAATTTCCCAGCACCAAAGTAAAACCAAGTTCAAGTCGATAGCAAAACGTTGGTTGGATTTTCAACGGTAGACGTCAGTGTTTCAGAAGTTGCGTAACAATTAAATGATCACAGGGTGATGCAATACTTTACTACGGCCTAGCAAACATAGACGTGCGTATGGGAGAATTGATAGTGCGGTGTCACAGAAAATTCATATCAAGAGGGCAAAAAACAAAAAAAAAAAATACATTTCTATTTAATTCATACAGAATCGAGGATCTTTTCAACTTTAAATTCTGAAATTCAACTATATATTTTTCTTTGATGTTTACATGCGATTTCGTAGAAAAAGAATCGGATAGTGTACGGTTACTTAGGTATACGTGGGCAGAAAAAGTATAAAAATATTTTATTCGTCAAATTTCAGATAAAATTTTCAAAAACCAAGTCAACGTTAGAAGACACGAATTTGTGTGAAATTCAGAGCGATAGAGCTCCATGGTTTTCATCTTCAATACCAGGTATCGAAAAATATCGATTATAAATGCTCTGGGAAATATGGTCACAAATACGAAATCAGAAGACGAAAGGAACTCATTCTTCATCCAGTTGTTGAATGTGACATCCAACTGCACAATTTCGGTTCTACAACAGCTGAAAAGTTATTTTCAAATTTTACTTTCTTCGCTTCGCTTTCAGTTTCGGAGAGAAAATAAATCCAGAAAAAAAAACTACGCAGTAATCTCGCCGAACAACAAATTCTTCGTATGCACAAACGAAAGGTGTGATTTACTATCGCATCGTAAACTGACGTAAGTAGTGTGACAGCGACAGGTTGTAGCGGCGGCAGTACAGTATTACAGTATTAAAGACGAATGCGAAATTTATACGCGATTTGAGAAGACAGCAAGGGAGAGTAAAAAAACCCAGAAATGAGAAAAAAAATTAAAAATGATACAACCATTATGACACAACGATCGTTTGACTGTTCCAAGCTGCGACCGAAGGTTAAGGTTTTTCACACATTTTCCCACACAACATAGCCACCGACGAATACCAAATTTTGTGCGATAATATAATGGAAATGTAGGGATAATGTACCTCGCAGATTTTTTTCACGCTCCGTTCAGTAGTTTCGACAATTAAACAGACTCGACGATGATGTAGCACTATAATATGTATTATATTATTAATATAAAAAGGAAAACAACCAACTGATGGGGACACACGCAGCTTCGCTATAAAATCACCATAAATCAAAATCGAGACGAAAAACTGCAGAGGGTGGAGAAGAGTACGCGCGAGTCTCATTGCGCCAACCATCAAATATCATATGAAGGGGCAGGAGAGGACAGGTGGATTGAGGAATCGAAAGACGAGTACTACTACTGCGGCAGAGCGTTTACGTAACCCGGCTACATGCAGGAAATACCTTTTGGCTTAGGCAGCAAAAATCTTACTGCGCGTGCACTGGAACTGCGAAATTATAGGAGGAGAAAAAATCACCAATGGATGAGTTTTACGAATCAAACTATCTCACACGAACAACATACTATGGCGATAAGGCAAGCATTTTTTTGCGAACGCACATACAAAATAGAGGTCCGTATATAGGGCTATGATAGCTCAACGCACAGGCATGCTCATCAGTCATTTTTTTTCCAATCGTGTTTTGTCAGTTTGTCATATAATTAGGGGATTCTGAATAAATTTGGCTAGTTTTGTCTCAATTTATTTTTATCTCAATACTTATTTGAGAATTTAAATGATCATCATTAACGCTAAAATTTCATGTTTCCAAGAGATTTCTCTTGAAAAAAATGCGATTTCATAAAAAATACAAAAATTATAAAACTTAAACAATCTAAATACAAAAAACTTCAACAGTTTTACTAATTCAGTATTTCCCGGTGTAGTTCAGTCTTCGATCATAATTATACTGTATTTAAATATTTCAGTGTATAACGAATTAATTGTTCAATTTCTGATTCGAAAGAAAATGGCGGATGAGCATGCCCCGATGAAACGATTAAGAGCCTCGGTCCACACGAACGAAAAGAGGGGCTGTCTTTTCTTCATTTCACCGGAATAGCCCCCAGGCTGCTCACATCCAATCAGACCCTCACAAAAATTATTTTAACCGAAATACTCTACCCACCCCATTCTCCTTGTTTGGACGGCGCCCTCCGGTGTTTCGGCGACTTCGGCCAGATGAGCTGGAGCTGGAACTGCTACTGCTGGCGCTTTCCATTGAAATGATGTGAGTCGGAATCGGCGGCGACAACGTGTTCGTGTTCAAACTGATTAAGGATGGTATTTCTGTCGTGGTATTTCCGCCACCTTGCCAACTTTTAACGCTAACGTAAAGATTTCCACCGCAACCGGCATCTGCCAATAAAAAAAAAACAAACATTGTGGTTAGGGTGATATAAGGTGTTAGCGTAGCAAACGCATAACAGAAGGTGAGCGGTATTGAATTGAGGTTCAATGGGTACCGTGGCATATCCCCTAAATGGGCTCCTGAAAATCGAAAACGCACTCCACGACAAAGTAACAACGAAAAAGGTAATGAGGTAAAAATTAATTATAGCACACAGAAGACGAAGTGTAAAAAACTTTAGCGCAGCATCCGCTCCACTGGAAAAAGTAGGTACGTTTTCAAACATCGGCCAATAAAAACTAAAATTGGCAAAAAGTTAATAAATCATAATATAATAATTAGGTTAAATTTCGTAGCAATTGATGGAAAATTAATATTTTAGAACCAAAAATCAGAATATCAAATCGGACATATCGGAAATACCGGCCGGTCGATCCGCACCAAAACTGGTAACATGTTAGATCATAGCGAATATTTGTTCCAAAATGCGTAGCTATAGGTCATAAATTAAGTACTTTATAGCTATAAAAACACCCTGAATATGAACAAAAATGACGATATTGGAAGAACAATTCGACCGATCAGCACCAAAATCAAAATGGAATAAATATAAAAACGTTACGTGAATATGAGTTTTTGGTGCCAAAAGTTTTCTTGGGCTAAACCTAAATGAAACGAAAATCGTACACATCCCCTAACACTGGATCGTTTCATGAGATCAAATTAATATTTAGGTTTTTACGGAAAATCTATATAAAAAATACGAGACTAATCGAAAAACTAAGAAGCGTCTATAATTGAGTGATTAGTCATCATCACAAACTACATTCTACAGTTTTCAGATGAAATAACAGACCTACATCAATAACTTATAAGGCACATCAAAAGTATCAAAATGAAAATTTCGAGGAGGGTCGAGAAGGGTTGCCCATTTATTTCTCGAAAATGATTTACTACAGGACATGCGAATCTATAAAAATGAATACTCCATTGGTACATAAATACGATTTTTGAGCTAGCGTTAGTCCTAGTCACCAATGAAGTACGCGCAGGGAGTAGAAATTTGCAACAACTGCCGTCGGGGCGAAGCCAGGATAAAATTTCTGGGGGGCCCTTAGTTCAGTCATCTTTTGCTCAATCGAAAATAAGTTGAACTGGATTTTATTCAACAGTACATATTTTTGATTTTTCGGGGGAAGAGGGGGGTTAGCCACCCCCAGGTGCCCTCTAAACTTCGCCACTGAATAGCCCACCAAAAAATTATGCTATCAAAAATGAGTTCTTCACCGGGTGCCGAGAGAAAGGGGAGCGGTTTTGTTGGGAAACTGATACTTGGTCATTTTGTTCCACGACGAAAATACACGTCAACAGGGTGTCCCACGATCGCCACGCTTCGATTTCGTGCTAAGATTTCTAAAAATTACGAACCACTGACGATGAGCGAGAAAACATTGTCGTTGGCTCGTAACCTTGGAGGAACGCTCATATCCACGACAAGTTTTGTTACTTAAAAACTGAACAGAGTTAAATGTAAGACCTATGAAAAAAAATTCCCAAATGGAGGCGTTTGTCCTTGGATATGTGAACGTGTTTTTATAATACTTTTTATAGTTTGTTTGTTTGTTTGTTTGTTTCTCTCTCTCTCTCTCTCTCTCTCTCTCTCTCTGCCCATGAAAATATTGAGCTAATTCGCTAGACGACGTCCTTTTTCTGGGTAACTGGAAAAAATGGGTCGTTCCGAAAACGCTGATGGTCGCTCCGGGTTCTAGATGGCCTTTCACACCCAACGGTATCTAATCCTAACCTTACACCGCATTTCTGCGATCGTGATTCGTAGACACGTTTTAAATGATTTTTATCGGACACCGTAAACTCTAGTTTAAATTCCGTGGCCAAAACAGATGACCCTGGGTGGATTTCATTGATTTCTGCGAAAACATACAACACCGGGAATGGAAAAGTACTGACCAAAATAGGGGTAAAGAAATAAAAAGCAAAAAAAAAAGCATAAAATGAAGCGTCAGTTTACTTCAAAAAATCATGCAACATAAAATACATACAGGACTGAGAAATGAGATCAGAAATCTACTGGATGACTGTAACGAGCAAGAGGAGAGGCGGAAGGCAACTGATTTCTAAAATTTATTCCAACCAATCACATAGGGGAACAATTATCAGCTGGTGCTGTAAAATAATGATAAGTCGAAACAAATGATTTCTTTATCTCACTTTTTTTATCACACAAATAATGATATAATTTTCATGAAAAATAAACCTTCAGTTTTAATTTTTTCTAAAATTTAGCAGATCTTTTTTCAATAAAAAAGGTTATTGTTTATCTAAGTCAAATTCAAAATCACTACATGACAACTTAATCGTTTCAAACCAGTCTACATTCGGTCCAACGTTTTCTTCAAAATAACATCGAAGAGGTTGCAGAAAAAATGCAGGAGAGGAAGGGTAACTTTCAATTTTAGGACTAACAATTATTTTCTCTTTTCGTAGATCTACAATAAGTTTAGGGTTGATAGAACGGTGAAAACTTGAAGAGGGGGAAGGTGGCAGGAGACTGATCTATGGCGGAGCACTGGACCATAACACCTTCTTGCTACATCAGTGATTCAAGTTAACCACAATTAAAGAATTAATATCGGATGTGAACTTGGTTAGAAAATTTTGCAATTTATTGCATATCATTTTCCAAAAGCAATTTTTGATACCACTTCATCTCGAGACTAAAATATACATGACCGGTTGATTCGAATAAAAATGCGAAAGTATTTATTTTTATACAAAAAAATTAATTCCAATTGAACTACAGCAATTTATCAAACTAACTACACTATTTACCAGAGATGAAAAATACCATTAGACAAGAATAATTTCATCTTTCTAACCAAAAATTTCGGAGTACCAATCTTGATTTGTACGTCATATTTTTGTTCAAAATTGATAAAATTATCGAGTCCTCGCAAAAATTCACAGGAAAGAAATGTTTTTTATCTGTGATTGCTCGACTCAGAAAAAAGATTTATTTCTTCACGTTTAAAAGTTTAAAAACCGCCATAACTTATACAGGGCACTCCGTCCAATGACCCATTCACGAACACGCTTCAATTTTATAGGTGAAACACATCGTCATTGGTGCTAGTTGTCGTTTCTGCCATTGTTTCGACTTCTTTTCGACGACTGCGGCGTAATTAACCAACATTTAAATATAAAAACAACGTGTAAAACAATGAACTCACTATCTGGAATGGAGGCGGACACGGAAACATTAGCAGACGAGAGAAGTGACGACCCTATCGTCTGAAGCAAAGGTGGAACAAAACCAGCTTCGTTCTGATGCGTTTCTGCCTGATAATCCAAAATGGTTGGTTCGAAATTTCTCAGCGTAGTCGGCGTAACAGGTGTGAGCGTTGGCGTTGTTTTGGTCGGCACTCGGCAATTAAAATCGTGCTGATAAAAAAATAAAATAAATAAAAAAATAAAAATTTTATTCAATGACAATCGGAGAATAGTACAAATACTGAAAGACAAAGTTACACGTGTCACACACATGGTGGGATGGGAGGTTTCGATCATCCAAAGCATTTGCAAAAACTACGAGACAAAGCAGGAAAAAAAAAGTATTTTCTAAAAATTTAATCACCATTTGCTGATTTACGAATTACGACTCAGAATTAACATTTGAAGTGGAATCGCGTGTTCAATAGCAACGCCGTGTTTCATGCCCTCAAGTCTAACAAATACCATACACAGCATAATTATTTGAAACACGCGAAATTACGATCAAGATGATTTACTTTTTTCCAGCATTACGAAGCCAACTGGAGAAATTGCGGACAAATATATCGTGACTAACAAAGCAAGAACCTCACACAATCGTTTAAATGTTATTTAGAAGTAAATCAAATGCTTACTCCATAGAATTACACCGAACTCCAATGCTCGTATCAAGGGTGTATATAAGGAGGGGGGTCATGGGGTCTGACCACCGCTTTAGCAAATACGAAAGAAACTCAACCTCTAAAAATTGTGTATTTTTTTCGGTTTTGGTGATTTTTCGTTGGGCGGGAGGAGGAATCAGGACAGGGAATGTCTGGACCAGCCTTACGACGGAGCTATATACGCCCCTGGTTAGAATGTACCAATTGCAAACTGTACTACGAGTAATAAACAAATCATAAAACTACTCAGTGAAACCCATTCTTAAAGTTTAAATTTCGAAGATTAGAGGCGTAGGTAGTGGATTATCGAGGTGAACATGGGATCGATCCTTCTTCCCCCTCAAAAAAAAAAAAAAAAAATGATTGATTGTCAAGGTAAAAGTTACTTCCTCCTTCGTAAAAATGAAAACATAAAAAAGTAATTATAATCTTTTGAACGTTTACCCTCGAAATTTTTTCTTGCGTGAAGCCTGCGTATACGACTTAAAACCGGACAGTTCGATCTGAATTTTATTGGGAATACTATCTTCCAAAAATTCTATTGCGACGTTAATAGTAGACATTTCAAAAATTCAACAAAAATTTGAATACTTCTATAACATCTATAAAATTTGTAAGTTCTGATTGAAAATTTTAGTTTTATAAATTAAAAAAAAATTCTGCAGCATATGAATGGACCAATATTTTCTACTACTCGCGTTGGGGCGAAAAATTGGTTCATGATTTTACATTTACCCCATTGAACTTCCATCAGCACCTACTCCAAACTTACGAATCGGGCACAATTTCACTAGTCTATACAATAAAATTAAATAATTTGGTACACTTATCCACCATTTTCGCAATATTCGTAACATTTCCATTTTGAAAAAAACTTCTCTTCTTTCACTTCACGATTCCTTAGCCGTTGTTTAAGCTATAAAGCTGGAGATGGTACAGCGAAAAATATCACAAAATTTTCTTGAACTATCCACGAAAAATAATTTTTTTATCGACATTAATTCTTAGAAATAAGCCATAAAAAAATTGTAAATTTATCGAAAATTTTCCGTTTTTTGATTAGTTAATTATTTCAAAAACTAATAATTTTACAAAAAAAAATTTCTAGAAGTGACCCATCCTGTTTTTCAAAGACAAATTCATTTATACTATCAGTTTTCATCTAAAACGACATAATTCCGAGTAAAAGGTAAAAGAAAATACCAGAACAGAACATTCCAGTCGTGTAATTGTTTAATAGTTGTGCAGTATCATGACAAATTTAGTAGGGAAACAAATTCACAGAAATGAAATCGAGTCTCTGTGACCCAATACGGAACTGTGCTGATACATTGAAGCCTCATAAGGGCGTGGGTTCAATTCACCACAGCTCCAGAAACTGTTTGAAATTTTTTATCCATTTTTTTTTTACCATTCATGTAAAACAACAAAAACAAAAGCTGAATTTGAAAGTATGAAACCTTTTATGGTAAAATCAAATTTTTAAAAGTATTTAAAGAATTAATTTTTCTTGAGATGTGATTTTCATTCATTGGATCATATTGGAAGTACAAATAGAAAATTAAGGTGAAAAACCCTGACAACAATTAGGTAAAGCTTACAACTCTCAAGCGGTATTAAAGAAAGAGAACAACCTTTTGTGCTACAAAAGCTGCGACATAATAAGGTCTATTGATCCGATATGTCCACAATCAATCTCACTATCACTAAGATCCTCATTAAAATAAACAAATTCGTGGCAAGTGTCCATTGCTCCTCTCCTTACAACCACCAATGTATGGTGAATTCAAACACACACATCTAAATTATAACGTAACTTTTGTACCGATTTGCTGTATGGCTGCGTGTGAACAACGAATCCGCAGGTTAAGGCAAATAACTTCTATTTTCACAGGTTCTGATGACATGTCATAATGGGCGTTGTTCACGTTAACCGGCAAGTATATGCTATACCGCCAGAAGTTGTTAGCTTCACGTGGAATTCCATAAATTCGTTGACGTGTGAAAACGACTCGAAAACTACCAACCGATCCAAAGTTATCAATAAAATTCAACAGGGCGTCTTTCTCTACCACCCATCTCCTCCCATTCACCATTAAAGTACTACCGCAAAAACATCGTAAACCAATTAACCGACAGAGACGATTTTGGAGCCACGATTTCCGCGAAAAACCACCAATACTTGACTTCCCAGACAAACGGAAAAAATAAATTAAGAGCTTTTGGTTTCAATACACGTAGGATGCACGACGGATGTGACCACTTCACCGATGACTGAAAATATAAACTGTATTCTCTCCATCCAAGAACAAACATACTATGCCCAGCACGACGTGAAAGAAAATAAGCGAAAGCCAAATGAAATCGAAGAATATTTTAGCACTAAAGTATTGAAAAGCTAGATGAAGACATGGCATTTTCTAATCAATTTTCGGTAGATTATAAAACGTTTACAAAGTTGTGGTATTATTATTATATTATTATTATTATTATTTATTTTTTTCATTATTTTCTAAATATATCAGCTACCATGCGTCATGATGAGATAATCGAAGTGAGAAAACAATGAAAACGAAAAAAATATTTTTTTTTTTTAAATAAAGCCGATACAAAGAGTCACAAAGAAATACAAAATGAATGCTTGAATTGGTGAAGTTAAAAAGAGAATACAGGCGAACTTGTGTTTAACAATCGTCCACGCGTCATAAATGAAAAAACATTTGTTCATTTCCGTTTAATTAGACAATTTTTTTTTTTTGTATTATAATATCTGGAATATTATCCGCTGTACATAAAAAAAAAATTTCTAAGGGTCAATGGCAGCGATAATGAAAAAAATAAAAATAAATAATGACCCTCCTACTTTTTTGTAGTCGGGTAAAAAAAAATAAGACGAAACAACTTATACGACATTATTTTACGACAAAGCTACACGATTAGTATGTTTCGCTTTGTACTCTTTTCTTTTTCTATTGTTTTCAATCAATTTTTCTTCATTTCCCTACCCCTGACGGATTCGTTAACGATTACATGAAAATTGCTTCAAAACTGGAATTATTTTGTCAATGTTTTTTTGTTCGCGACGTGAGAGTACGAAACGTTAATTTGCACGAATTGAGGTAGTTGACGAGTGACTTGGGAGAGGAAAATTTTGCAGCCACGTTACTTTGCGGAGAAAATCCACTGTTAAAAATATTTACTGTGACAGGCAATACTTGAAGAATATTATATACTCTATACATGCATTAACGGGTGTATTGACTCAGCACCAAGAGGATGGAAATTACAAGAATTACAACGATTCGCGATAACTGAAAACAAATATTTAATAAAATTTCTGTATAGTCGCTCGAAAAGATTTTATCAAGGAAACGAATGCAAGTACCTAAATGGTGAGCTGTTGTCAGGACAACAAATACGATAGCTCAAAAATGTTGTCAAAAAAGACAAAGCATTAACACGGTTAGAAGCACGAGGTCAAAGAACGACACGGAAAATATTCTGAAGTTGAAAAGCGTCATGTTGAGAAAATTCATACAAAAGCGAAGAATACTGAAAACTTTACTTTGCAAGGTGTGCGATAACTATGGAGGGTAAAACTTTTGGAGTGATGCAAAGGTCACCGCAAAAAACAAGTTTTATTTTTTCAAACTGAGGAATACTAGGGGTAGATTTTAAATAAAAAACTTGAGAGGGCTTGGATATGTCTTGCCAAAATTGCTACGGGAAAATGAAAATTTACTTTACCATAAGATATAATAATTAATTTTTCTCCAATGATAAAGCAGATGTATTATCCAGCTCTAATAATTAAAAAGAAACATATCTTCTCTACTTTGACACAGAAAATTTACTTCACGCTATTAAGAATGTCAATAGCTTTGCTTCCACCTCCTTTCCCTCTGAATTATTATCAATATTGTGGATCGGTTCGGTTTTATAGAAACGGAATTCATGTATCTATATGATTTAGCAAGAAAAAATTAAAAGGTATCTTCTCCAAAAATTCAAATTAAAAAAATTACGGTAGAAAGTTCAACAGTGAGCTGAATGGTATTCTAGCAGCAAGACAAAATAATAAAGGCTAGAAGTAATGATTATTCTCATTTACCTTTTTTAAATTTAGCACCTACGTCCCATCGTAGATCTAATGAAGTATTTTCGCATAAACAACTGAATTTTCTCCAATTAGCCAAAGCCAACATGTAATGTGAGTGAAAAATCAATCAACTCGCAAGTCGTCATTAATTACAAAAAAATCTTCATAAATTTGTTATCGAAAATATGATAAAATTTCAGGATTAAAAGGAGAAAATTAAAAATACGGTTTTCAAGCAGGTAGTTCATTCGGTAAAAAATAGGCGAGAATAGAACACCCCCTCCCCTAAATACGGCAGAAGCAAATCCAGAATTCATTCGTGAAATTTACTCTATAACGTTCATTTCTTCGAGAATTTTTGCAACACCTATTTAAAATTTATAAGATATTTTCGCAGGGTGTATAGAGAGAAAGTCTATACAACGCTGAAAAAGTAGAATTTTTCTTCCAAGAACCGTACACAAATCCGTTAGGAAAAATAAATATCGCAACTATCAACAACACATTATGGATGGCGATAAGAGGAACTGCACGAAAAAAAAAATAAAATAGCGGCGACCATAAAAGAAAAAAGACGTGTATGCAAATTAAATAAATCGCTACCAATAAGCAGAATCTGGATAACACTATCGAATAATCTGCTAAAAAACACATTTTCGAATTGATTCGGGCAAAACTGTTCGCAAAAAATCGTTCGATTTCGCCGAAAATGTTCGCTAAATACGTGTCAAGTTTTGCAACCATCAGTCAAGGTTTACGAACACTGGGATTTTCCAAATAAAACGTAAACGCAAGACCAACAGGTGTCCTCGTAAAGTCCATTCATCTGGCCCCGACTTCGGCTCAAAAGATCAAAGTTTTGTAGGCCTTCTTCTTAACAACAACAAAAACAACAACAACAGAAACAACAACAAAACAAACTTCAAAATTATCGACTCAAAGTAAAGGGGAAAAAAAAAAAACCACGTTGGATTCTCTTGAATAAATAAGAAAATACTTGGTAGGTACATTTATATTTATAACCGGCATAATATATTTAACGGTTGACTCGGTGACAACCTATCGTTTACTTTTCTAATCTTAAAATAAACAATAAACTCATGTATTCGCGAATTACGACGTTCATTAGGTCCATTCATTCAACCGGAAAAACCCACCTTCTTCGCACATGCTCGTAATTATTGGGTATATTGTTTATTTTTGTTGGCTTCTCGACTCGCTTCAAACCGCAAATTTTGCAACGAGAACTCATTCAACTGACAGCAGAAAAAAAAAACAAAAAAAAACACCACCTTAATAATCGATACCCTCACGAGGAACAGGAGGATGCGACGACGAATGCACTCATCCTTTTCTCAGTCAATAATCCTAATCAGTATTGGCACATGCACGACAACAGAAACATCACTGATACAATACACAATGGCGATGCGAGATTTTCCAAAATCGAGGTCAAATTCAAGGAAAACTCGCTAACATCGCATAAAATTATCTAATGCAGCGGGGTAGGCGAAGAGCGTCCACCGACCGACCCACCAAGCACCAACTGATGAAAGCAAAATATTATAATCCAACAATCGAACAATGTTTCTGTTGCAAGCTTCCCAGACTCCCTTACCAAGAGTTACTCAATAACTACTAATGATCTACCCTCGAGATTATCCCGAATAATTTAGTCTCGGATTTATCGACTCGAAATAATATGCACAAGAATTACAGCCCAATGGCGAAATTTTGAACAATGATACCAACAACAAATTTTTTAACCCTGTGTTTTAAACGAGTAGAGATAAAAAAAAAACTGAGGAGAAATTGATTTTTCATATTTTTCAGTAGATTTAATTTTTCGCAAAAACTTCGCTACTCAATCTCCATTCTCTTTTCCAAGCATAAGCAACTTTCTGTCTGTTTATTTACCACTACGGTTCAACGTTGAGCTTGGTTCAAGACCAAAAAAAGGCATACTATTTTTGAACCGAATTCCGCGTTGAACCAACTTTTAACTGTGAGATAAGCTACGTTTAGCTGATAGATGCATGGAGAAATAAAGTTAAACCCTACTCATCCACGATTAACTATTTGATACAGTCAGCGCTTAGTCATTCTCGATATATTACCTGGCCCACCTATGGTGTGGCCAGGATTTCTTCAGGAGGGGGCAAAAAAATCTGATGACTTTTTTTTGTTCGTCATTTTTGAAAACTGAGAAAAATTAAGAAATTTAGCATCTATGGAGAACCCGCTGTCGCACATTTATTACAAAATTTTTTTTTTCAAATTTGATAAAGAAGAAAAAAAATCATGGGGCAATCGTCTTCTTTGCTCCCCCAGCGTATGTCTTTGTGGCCCATTAAAAATTAGAGGTTGCATAACATCGAAAACTATCGATATCGATTTTTTTTCGGAAATTTTTTCTTGATAGTTTGTTTGATAATTTGAACTAATTTG
Organism: Ericerus pela; assembly: GCA_011428145.1. Classification (NCBI taxonomy): domain Eukaryota; kingdom Metazoa; phylum Arthropoda; class Insecta; order Hemiptera; family Coccidae; genus Ericerus; species Ericerus pela. The sequence continues at coordinate 622,210 of WOFM01000600.1, read as the reverse complement.
CCAGCTCTTGACCTTTCTTTTTCTTATTTTTCTCTCTATAACACACTAAATGATTAGTTTTTAGCTTTTTTTTGTTTTTAATTATTTTTAGCGTGTGTTTCACGGGCGCAATGATAATGGGGTAAACTCAGCCAAACAAAAAAAAAAAAAAAAAAAAAAAGTTAAAGAAGCAAAACATGGGAACGAAAGAAGAATAAATCAAGTATGGGCGACACGCCGATAAATTATTTTCTTATTAAGATAAATAGGTTTTCTATGAAAATCTACATATATTAATTTCGATCTGATGAAACTATAAGGAGGTGAGGTAGGTACGTTTTTCGTTTCATATTTAGGCATTAAAAATTGAAATTCATATTACGTGGAGATATTTAAGCCAAATTCTTGTTAACATAGTACAGGTTGCAATTTTAGTCTAACAGTCACGAAGTTTGGTACGAACATTAATGATAAGCCAAAGACCTGACCTCATGATTTTTATAATATGTGGATCGGTCAGACGGTACTTACGGTTGCCATTTTCATTTTGTCCATAAAATGCTTATTTTTAAAACAATAAAAGATATTCAATTTAACTTATTGAAACATCCTACAATTATCGTGCAGATCGACCGGTCGGTACCTCCATGAAGTCCATTTTTGTTTGAAAAAAGTAATGTTTTAAACAGTAATTTTAGATCAACAGTTACAAAATTTAATACAATCGTCAATATTATGATCTGTTAATAACTTTTTAACTTCTAATTTTTTCATTTTTGAAAACTTACTTTTTACAATGGAGCTGCCATATTTTTTAAAACCTATGATGACGACATAAAATCCACATTCATACTGAAATTTTAATTTTCAAAAGTTTGAAGTAGTTGGGGCTTACGAAATTCTTTTGTTCAAATGGAAAAAAAATCCTAGCTAGCCGAAGGTGTGTTTAAGCGGAAAGTAATGAAGATGCGACACTGTCGAAACTATCGATACTATCGATAGTTGTTGAATATTATAGAGGTTGTGGATCGATGAAGCAGAGTAATCGAAATAAAGATGTACTCATAAAGTAACGTCTCAGAAGTGTACAGAAGTGTATGTAATTACAGCAGAGCTGTGAATTATGTACATGGTATAAAGTGTAAGAGATAAACGAACATTTATGGAGATAGACAATGAGCGGCGGAATAGTGTAAAAGTGAAGCCGCGAGCAAAGTTACAAAAGTATATGGTGAAAGATAGTTGAGTGTTCACAGGGATGAGAGGGGAGGAGAGGATTGGTGGTCTCAACAAATATTGATATCGAAACTATTCGATATTTGCTATCTCTATCAGAAAATAATTGACAAGCAAATCAATTCTTCCCACGCTACTCCCATTCGAACTCATTAAATCAGCCATTCGAAAAATCTTCCAAGATTCGCAGCACAATACTTCGCACGAAAGAGAGTATTGGTAACTTTTCAACTTACACATTCACTAAAATAAAAAAATCATTTCCTAATGCTCTAAAATCTAAATAACGGAGGGGTGAAGTGATTTGATTATTTGCCACCAAAACAGAGTCGATGGTTATCAGAAATGTTACTCGAATCGGTGAAAATAAATATACGCTCTAGTTCTTCTGCAACTTTATTTCATAAATAAGTAACCTAATACGTGAAGAGCAAAAAAAAAAAAAAAAGTAATTTGATTTTGGGAAAACGAAAGAAAATGGAGAAGCTAAAACTTGAAACAAATAAATATAATCCAAATTAACTAGATTAATAATCTTGTTTACATTTTGACAAGAATTTTTCTGTCATTAAACTAAAAAATTTGCATTTTTTCAAAGCATGTATCGTGTAATAGCGCGTCAACGTTGATTGCGGAATATTTTTCTGGCAATTTTCTTGGCCACCAATTGACATCAACTTTCGTTTCTGCTTTGATGAATTAATTTTTTCAGCTTTCATTGGCTAAATTTGAGAAACGTTAATAAGAGCAAAATATTAACTGTTCAGCTAGTGAAGAAGAAAAAAGTACAACGAGCACAGATATCATTAATGGAAAGAAATTGTTCCTTTCAGAGGATGTGGGGGGGGGAAGTTTTACTAACGAAAGAGATCAAAATATTATTAAAGGTTATTGTCTGCTATTCGAGTCTACTAGCGACGATAAATTAAGTAACAGTAAGTAATCGGCTCTCTCGGTTCATTATTCGGGTATATTTTTTAATTTTTACCAAAATCAATGTTGAAGTAGCTCGACGTGGGATAATATTGTATTTTTTCTCACAGCGTTATATAAATTCAGGTTGAGAATCTTAAGATAATTTCGGCAACTGAAATTCAGCTACCTATATCGGTTCTCCAATTTGAATTTTCAAAAGAATCAATATGGATTTGTCTCCACTAGCCAGATATTCAAGATATAAGAGAAAATTTTTCAATTTACATTCTCTGCTATCGACTATAGTAGAAAAAAATAGTTTTCAAAATTTTACTAAAAAAAATTAATCACATAACCTTCGGTATTTTATCTTTAAAATTTACAGAGGATTTCGTAAAAATTTGAAGACTTTCTACGAAAAGCATCCTTACGAGATCTATATTTCGTGAAGCTAATAAAAATAATATATTTTCACGACACAAAAAAATACGATTAATATCTTTTTTTTTTTAAATTAGAACTCGACACCGAACATCATTTAGGTGTCTGGTAACGTGTAAAAAATCATCTATTTTTTCCAGATGCTAATTCCAGTCGTTTTTTTTTCTCTTATTTTCTTCTTCCCCATTCTAAAGACACATTTTCTGCCGTTAATTTATAAATGAAGTTAGAAGTAGCTTCCAACAAACAGATTAATTAACAAAATTCGCAGTCACTAGTCGTGCCATAAAGACAAAATTCCGAGTTATTTATGGTACTTTTTGGCACTCCTTCTCCCGACTTTTCACTCTATCTCTTCCTGTTATCCTAGTCTCGCGCACAAAACCGACAATTTTTGCAGACGACCAAAAAAATTTTTGTACCAACGATTTTTCTTCAGCACGTTCGATAACGGGAATGCAATTTAAATTTAGCGCATCAGAGTTGATAAGTTGTTTTTTTTTGTCCATTTTAACAGTAACCATAAGCTAATTTTGGGATAATTTATCGAAAATGTTTTTAAAAACACGTATATATCACAAAATTAGGTCGCAAAATGTTACAAGTGAATTTTGGATACTGGTAGTCAACGGCTATAATCAAAAAACGAAATTTAGGTAAAATTTTTCGACAGTATTTTCGAGTTTACAAATAATCCAAGCTTAACACAAAGAAAGTTGAAAATTATATTCACGAATTTGGCTCGCACCTTAAACCACGGTTTAATTCAAATTATCGAGACGGATTTACTTCAGGAATGTGATTCATGCTCGAGTGAAAAATTTGAGATATAAACTTAAACCGGATTTTGTCAGCAACAAAACTTATTACATCGGAAAAAAAAGTTACGAAAATAAAAAAAGAGCTAACAATAAGTCAAATGATAAAATATTGTACACTTCAAAAAAATTAGCACAGCAAACATCAGTTTCACTAGCGAGTACATAAATAGTTCTTCTTCTACCAATCCACAAGAAAATCGCAATCAAAATAAGCCTGTAAGCGTTAGTAGGTAATGAAACAAGAGAAAAAAACTACTAGAATTTTGGAAGCCTAAATGAAAATATGAAATGAATCAGACAATACCGAATTGACCAAGGTTGTCAGAAACCTTTGGAGAAAAAAAAAGAGATTTCTTCCAACATTCATTTTCCTTTTTTCTCACTAGAGTATCAAAAATAAGGCTTCAATAAATTATTCAACTTCCTAACGATTCACGAAGGGGCTCACGTTACGAATGACCACAAAATATTTTGGGGTAGACGTAGACTAGAAAGGCTTCTTTTCTACTGCAAAAAGAACGTATTTCTTAATCGGTGAACGCAATATCTACCTAATTTTATACAGAAAGCGAGACGTAAATCACACGCATAATCCGATTTTTAAATGCATGACGTCGTAATAATATGTATATGACACTTTTTACGTCATTAATGCGGCAGACATTAAACAATATTTCTAAGTCTTGAACATATATTCGCTACGGTACCATTAATTTATGAAATCCGACCGATATAGAACAAGCATCATAAAAATTAGTTGAACGCACACTGATGGTCAAGGGCAAAATACATTGTTTAAAATCAAATAAAAAAAAATATTTTTAAACCCCAAAACTTTTTGAAAATTAAATCCGTCAGTTTACTTTTCGCTTTCTGGAGAAATATGTTCAGAAAAAATGGAAATGAATTTTTAATTAAAAATATTAGCTTCAAAAAGTAATTTTCAAGATAAAGGCCTCGAAGTTTGATAAGCACATTACGCAAAGAACTAAAGGCGGAATACGATATTTCTTCCACAGAAGGAAATTCAAAGAGAAAATCTCAACTAAATAAAACATAACCTTTTCGAAAATTTCGGACGACTTCGAATAATCAGGCGAAAAAATTTCCAAGTTTCATATTGAGCGATAGAAATTGGATGAAAATATCATTCCCAAAAAACCCGAACATTTTTTCGAGAATGTAACAAAAAAATACACTCAATCATACTGCTTCAGTATTTTTTTAATACATGAAAACAGGAGAAAATAAAATCCTAAAGAAACTAAAAAAAAAAAAAAAAAAAAGGCAAAAATGTAAATTATCTTCTGATGATCACTAGGGAAATTATTTTCAGGAAAAAGGATATTTTTTTTGCCAACTCTGTTTTTTTTTTTTTATCAAATGCTTTCGCGATTCGATTTGTAGTCTCCTGATTCTACAGATACTTACTAATTTTCTTTCGCACCTATTTTTGCATATTTTGGAATAAATTCATTTTTTTTACACATATTTTTGTTAAATTCCTTTTTTCCAACAATTATTTTGAATTAATTGTTTTTAGTTTTCTTTTTTGTTCATTACTTTTAAATAAAAATAATTTTCTTTTCATCCAATTTTTCAAGATTTAACGTATTAATTGTTCTTTTTTCTCCGATTATTTCAATGATGCAAAGTATATCACTAGATTTTAAGGCAGTCTAATTCGGTTTTCTGAATTTTCAGCGAATATTTCGAAATTTTTCTCATTTTTTAGCAAACATACTAGCAGAATTATAAATGCATATTTTGGATACTCTCAAAGAATATTTTTCGATTATCAACACTTAAAAGTACTAGCCCAAATAATCACATCTCAAAGACGCTTATTGATGGAAGAATTTACAAAAAATATAGCAGAGTAATACAGATGGATATTACAAATTAAAAATTCTTTTAAAACAGAAAAATAACATGTTTAAAATTTCTCCAACACGATCTGCTGGAATTATTGGAGTCGATGTTCCTTCTCTTTAACTTGTTAGCGTATGTCAAATTTTATTAGAAAACTTTTTGATTTAGCATCGAATTCAGAAATTGCGGTAAATGAATTGTTTTGAATTTTTAGGTCCGGTTTTGTACGGAAAATTTCTACTTCAATGATTGTTGTTTATTTTTACAACGAACAGTAAGTGATACCCTTGAGGGGAGAGAATTTTGAAAAAAAGTTCGTAGAATCAAGGGAAACATCTTTATAAGAACGAAAATAAAATTCGTTCAAATAACTTTTCCCTTTCTTAATAAAAACGGAAATGTACCATAATTCACATTGACATTTGTATAAAAACGAATTAAAAATTATTCTTCAATTTATACCGTTTATAATCTTATAAAGTGCACTTCAGAGTCCACCAGATCCTAATTAAGCAACAAATTTATTAAACTCGATTTGGACACAGGTAAAATTTTATCAATCCACGAGTTTAGAGCTTTTACACAACTTCTCAGTTCGATTCCTCAATTGTATCAAGCAGATTCTGATTTCAAGCATAATGTTAATGAACCTAAATTCGAATACTATTGCAGTAATCGTCGTCCTCGATTCTTACAGTGAAAAAAAAAAATTTGAACCGAATTATCTGAAAACTTTGTCGAATAAGTTTAAAAAAAAATCTCCACATTTTTCGTTCATTTAGTGAAAAGGTTATCGTAAACACTTCAAACTACTTATGCAACTCGTCATACTTGCTTACAAAACTAGAATTTAGCATACCTGCGGCTGGTAGCAGAAAAGTTCCTGGAACAGTAACTTGGAAAGATCCACCGGCAGATCCATACCAAGTTTTCGTCGATGACGTGTTCGTCTAAAAAAATGGGTACCAAATTTATGGTAACCTAATCGGGCAGGTAGGTCGATAACAGTTAGAAAAAATACGTTATACACCAAAATCGTTCGTTCGTTCGCGGAGCTACGTGAATACGTATGCATTTAATCGGTACTATTCACGATGGACAAAACAAAAAAAATAAAAAAAACAGAAAAACTTTTCGCACACACCAAAAATGTTCTTAACGTTTTTGGCTTCGAACGAGAAGTACCAGAGACGTCGAAAAGTACATCGGACATATACCCAGCACAATAGCATCATATTCCGTTTTTAACCTTAAAAAACAAAAAAAGTCACCTCTCCTCTCATACCGCCGTACCACACCGTTGGTATCGCCTCCTCTCTTCCCCCCCAAGTTACGAACACCCCTGTCGGAGGTCCACGTTAAAAATCAACTTTTTTTTTCTTTTTTAATTTGGCAAAGATGATGCAGATACACAAGCACAAGAATACATAAAAACAACGTACACTAACAATCACATATGGCCCCCGAAGCAACATGGAGGTACAATCTTCACGCGAATGTTCAGTAAATTTTTTTTCCTCACTTTTTATCGAGGACTATTCTCCTCCATATGTTGAATTATTTTCTTCCCCCTTTGTTTTTCGTTTTTTTTTCACCCGACTTTCCAACTTTGGCTAGTATACGCAGGTTAGTCCCCGTTTATCAATTAGTGTCATAATGTATGCGGCGGATAACCATCTTGGATTTGATCACGTTAATTGTTCGGGACATACGAACCAGCCACCAAGCACAGAGTTCCACAATGTAGGCTGGGGAGTTTAATTTTTCCAGGGTATTTGAATGAAAATACAAAAAAGAAATAAGAAAGTAAATAAACTAGAAAATGGTCAGTCAGTAGGGTGCACCCGCTCCCCAAAATTTTTCCAACAAAACATGGGAGGGATTAGGACAATAATGGAACGTAATAAAGACAAAATCAATCAACATAAAATAATATTATGGGTACTGTAAAGATATGACCAGGTTACTGACCTCAATTATCCAAAATCGTCGTATTTTCATTGTTTGCATATCTTACAAGGTACACCAGAAATTGAATTTTATTTTTTTTATTTATTTTGCATTAGCAGTATGTAATCGTGTTTAAACGATTTCTATCAATAATTGTTTGAATTTGTCGTTGAAAGCTTTATTATTACATTATTCATTAGTGGTAACGATATATGTCACTCAATTACTATTAAAGAATACCAATTGTGTCGCCATCTTGAAATAGCTTACACTTTTCGAGAGTTTCTAGTCGCTGCAAGGAATTTTTGGTTGGTGGTTCATACTTCATTGTCAAAAATAAACCAAGAGTTGATAAGATTAGTAGTGGCAGTACAAACTTCCTATAATACCCATCTTTCAAAAATTAGTGAATAGATTTTAAAAATTTTGGCACAGACTGGGAAGTAAATTGATAACGAACATTCGTATGAATTATAAGAAAAACTTCAAAAAAAGCCTCCACAATGCTGCAAAAGAGGAAGTCTGGGATAAGAATGTAATGCAACAAGATGAAGCAAATGAAAATTTCGTGCTACAGTCATTTTGAAAATTAATGAGGAAAGTACTTGACCCGCAACATTCTTCTTAAAAGTTTTGAATTTAAAAAATTTTTTTTGACGGGGGTATCCTACTTGGTGAAGTGGTTAAGTCCCTTACTTTACGATCGTAATCTTTTGAATTCGAGACCGGCCTCCGTCATATTCATGACCCAAAATGGCGATGTACCTCGGTTCAGTTCAACAGGAGTTCCAGTATGTGGATTGTCAAATTCATGCTGGTAGATCATTGACCACCGAATTCCGACTATCCTCTCCCTACTAAGATATCAAATATATCCTCCAAACGATGATTAAAACTGCCAAATAGCCAAAACCTTACAGAAAACCCTTCATATTTAATTCATACACTCCAAGAATATATTTCAAATTACATTCTTCTCTTTTCATAGAGAACAAGCGAAGATTTTCGAGAGTTGATACAGCGTCAATGTGAATTAAACAAAAAAATAAACATTCTCACCAAACGTTATCATCGTTAAAAGTCGAACGTGGTCTAGCAGTGGATGAGGCAGACAATTAGACGGCATGCTTTGAGACTATCTAACGGACTTCGAGACTCTTGGACAACCAACAGTGTACGATAAGAAACGAAATAAGTCATAAATGCTGTGAATGACCGATACCAGCACATAAACCAAAGTTTCCAATTACTGATTATCAACTTACCAGCAACAGACAAAAAACTAAACAAATTAGTACATGAATGAGAAACACAAAGTACAAAGAAGCGAAGAAATAAAAATCTGATAATCACGTTCGAACAACCTTTACGGTTAATGAAAACATGTTACTCCTAGGCTTACGTGCCTTTCAAATCACTGCATATATCTTTCATCGCACTGACAATCATAGGGTTAAACTAATTCATTTATAAGGGGAACATCTGCAATCCTCATAGCACACATCATCGAGGTTTCTCTTCGATCGAACGAGAAATCGTCCAAAGAATACATTATCAGGACGGCCAAATTATCGTTCTTGAGTAACCATATCTTGTGTATTAATAAGTTTCGAGAAATTTGTTTGTTACCTCTTCAGAGTGACGACAAAAGACGAAGCAAAATATTGTCACATATTTCTTATCTTCTTTTCGCGTACCTATATAAGTTCTACGAAAGGAATAATCAACGAACGTGTTCGTAACAACTATGTTAATTGGCGAAACAACTTATGCATATACAACCTTCCGTTTTTTTTAAAAATTATTTATAACTTTAATCGAATCCGCGATTATTTTCATTTACGTTCAAGAAAGCTTCAATCTCGCAATGCAGAGTAAAAAAAAAAAAAAACTAAAAAGAAACCAAAAAAAAAACCTGTACCTAATAGTCGCTTTCTATTCCGATCGGAAATACCGACGAAAATAGCGTAGGCGAGACTGACTTTTTGTACGGAAGATGTTAGCCAAAAAAATAAAAAAGTCTTCACAACACATTTCAGCGAACGGTTGACTCAGCCAATATAAATTCTAACGGAAGGAAGTTAAAGGCCATAAATTCAATTTAAAAAAAAAATCGATACGGATCGAAACTTTACAAATAATGTAACCTCAACCACCAAGAAATTCGGAGAGAAATGTGTAGAAGATGGTGCCATCACAAGGTCAAAAGATACAAGAAAGAATAAAATTATCAAGTATAGGTATTTTGAAAAACAGCATACCTATAACTACCTATTTCTTCTCACGGGCAAGTCAAACGGAAAAGAGTTCAAGAATTAATGAGTAAGAGCCGAAGATATTAACCCCCTACTAAAAAATTAAGAACTTGTCAATACTTAGCGACACTCTTGTTTCAATATCAATAATAAAAACGAACAATATTTCTTCGCGCAAAATTCAGATAGATGTTTAGACTAATTGAGTAGAAAGTAAAACTCCATGGAAACATAGAAGGCGCCAATCGAACAAGGTAATACATACAAACCATTTTTGGCATATTCAAAGTACAACTTCAAACATTCCTGATGACAATAACTGTAAAACGAAGTTCCTTCACTGATAACCAGAAGAAGGATGTTTAGTTCCGAAGAAAAGATAAAAAAAACTAATGCGTCAAGTATAATACACACCTAAAGCCGAATAATATTAAAATTTCAAATCGGGTAGGGGCGGGGAAAATTTGAGACAAAAAATTGCCACAGGCCAAAAAATAGAGTTGATAAAAATTGTCCTACAAACAAATGGTAAGTTATTTTTTCATCGTTTCGATATTAAAATTTATGGATAATTGACTGTTCAGAAAAATATTTTGAAATTTCTGAACTGAGAAAACTGAATAGGTACGGAGAATTAGTGACCCCTTTTTGTCTTTCTTCTACCTAAAACGATGTATCAGCGATAGATAACACAATGAATCAAAATATAGCATTTTCCCCAGAATTTTCTGTCAAGTTTTTCATTAGTTTAGTAAACTTACACAAATTTACAAAATTTCGCTAGAAAAATACGAGTTACTTCCATTCAAAATTGGTTAATATTCAACTATACAAATAAGGAAGAAGATAGAAAGCAAATTAATGTTTTTGTTTCACCTGAGATAATGATTTCATTCTAGAGTCTGGTTTTGAGAAGAAATTAATTTGATAGGAGTTAAAAGAAGTCTGTATTCGGTAGCTATTATAGCTGAAATGGATGTCCTATCAACTATGGTTATGAAGAAGAACTAATTAAGGATTTTTTTTTTTTTCAATTAAAATACTATTAATGTGATAACACTTTTATTTTCACTACAGCAAAATACAGGGTTCATTTTTACATTCGATGTCGTTTTATCTTGTTAAATTTTCCACCGATTATCGATAATATATCGATACAAACTACATAGGTTTCTCATGACACATCAAAACATCGATATTTCATTCAACATTGATAAAACAGTTATGAGGAAATCTATGTATTTGTTAACACAGAATCAATAGTTGATGGTAAAACATTGATATTGAAGATGAAAATGTTATCACATTAAATGTAACACTCTGTGGTAGTCACTGATACTGGGGCCCTTTCTTCACTAGATTTCATAGTTAAAAGTAAAAAAGTTTTATGAATGAGAACATTGTCATTTTTCATCAGTCGGACTACAAAATAATAATGAAAATAAATCATTTGTTCCTAGTAAGTCTCACCATATTTTCAAATAAGGAACAACGAAGCAGTCTGGTGAAAAACAGATATTGTTACGACTTTAATTTCTATTTTTTTACCATAATATTAATATTATATTTCAGTGAATTAAGGGAAAAACAAAACATGTGTCTGAAATTTCGAAGACTTTACGCAAGTAACCTACTTATATTTACAAACGTATTTTACTGAAATTATGAAATTGTACGTTAAGAGAAAAGAATTCATCGGGAATAGTTTCAGCTTGAATTTACAAAGCGATACATTATCGAATTGTACCGTACGTCGCGAATTGGCAAAAACAATGGAGACAAAAACCTTCAATTGAAAAACACGATCTTGAAAAGCAAACTTGATTCGCGCAATCGTGCAACTGGTGACCCTAATTTTAAACGTCACTTTTTCAACCTTCAGCACGGCTCCGGAGAATTAAAGGCAGATAGCGAAGAACTGCACGAGGAAGCTCGCATAATTATTTACTTCTGACCGATTCCCAAGTATAAAAATCCGCGTATCAAGTCCCACCGACAAAAATGCTCACTAACTGAATAGTCTTTCTCTCGTTATCGAAAACTGAGTGTTATGACGTTCGAGTTACGTTGATTAAAAATAAATATCGGCTAAATACAAAACTAAACCATTTTTGCCCAAATATTATCGAAAAAGGATGTTACGTTATTATTCGGGTCTTCGAATTCTTAGAAAAGATAAATGTGAGGGGGAAAGAAACAACAAATGGAAAAACAAGCACTTCTTCAAACTGGATAACACACGTTGATGGGGGAAAACCTGATTTTTGCTGAGAAAATACTCAAAGAGGCGATGATACCATTAGTATCATCAACCGGAACGAGAAACGAGGTGTGAAAGCATTACCGAATAATTTCGAAACCGAATTAAAGTGTCCCTTTCTTGAAAATGGGAAAGGGGAAAAGAATTTTCCAACTATCAAAGTTCGTACTCGCTATTCGCCATTACGAGACTACTCGCGAACACGTCATCCCGAAGAAGGTGACGTTTAGGAATTCGAACAAACGAAGTGCGAGAAAGAAACCTGCACCCGCAACATTAATGATGAAGCGGCGAGGCGAAGAGTCGGGGGGGTTGAAATGACACTCGCGACGACAACAGGTTTTCGCCGCAACGCCGGTTTCAAACCACCAAATATGCAACGTCGCCACATCTTGGAAGAAAATTCATTGCCACATCGTTTTACTCCGCTGCTCTACTGTCATTCCGCGAATAGTGGAAAAAATTTCGAGGGGACGTTAAAAGAAAATTACCCATCGATTGAAAACGAAACCAGTTGCTACGACAGAGTCAGCTCTTTCTCCAAAATATAATTAGTCAGACCGATGAAGTTGGAAGTTCATTTAACCACGGTTGTTGTAAACACGTAAGTGGTAGAAAGAGAGAGAAAATAGGTTCGTCGAACCTAAATTAATCCACTAACACTCCTTCCTCGTTGGATGACGTTGGGAAGATGGTATCGAAAACTGGAGCCGATGAAAACGAGTATGTGACTAAACGAATTGACCCAATAAAGTCGAGATGAATTCGTAGTCTCGACTGCGCAGCCAAACGAGGCAACCACCAATGCACACCGGAAAAGCGAATCGTGGTTTACTCGTTCGAGGGGTCTCACAAAGGGACGAACTGAACGCTGATTGCCATACAGCAATATAAGTGACACGTTTGGAGGAAGAAAACAGACCGAAAATATTCAGCCGATGCGCACACAGCAGAGAGTGCGAGGAAAGGGAAAGAAACTTAGTTGAAAATAAAAATTTTATAGTCAGTACTTTCATCAAATTAAGGTACAATCGAGAAACGAAACGTTGCAAGTATCTTCGCTATAGGTGGTTAAAATTGACATTTTCAACAATTCAAACATTTCAGCACGGAATATACGCGACTAACATATTCGACCAGTTGACTAACGGTTATAATAGAGCCAAATAATAGATCATAAAATTTACACGAAATTTTTCAACAATTAACCTTTCGATACTTGTGGCGTACACCAAACTGAAGACGAACGAAGAGTAAATACGCGAGTCTTCGTTCATTTCTGCGAAATTGACTGCTAAAACGAAAATCTGAGGAGTAACCTTTGGCCAGTGTCATAAAACTCAAGTCATATGTTGAATTACAGTTTAGTCCAAAATTTAAAGAGAAAACTGTGATTTCACTTGTGACCGAGGTTTAATTAAATTTAAGGCAACTAGCCCAGATCAACAAAATGGATTTCAGAATGGGCACCGATATTCGTTTTCCAAAGGGCAGCAAACATATTCATTCTATAAAAAGTTTTCGTTCTCTCGTATAATTTTCGACCAACCCTTTAATTTCTCCTCTCTTCCTCTATATTTCTGTCATAATTTCCGTAGAACATATACTTAGTTTTTCAGCTCAGCAAATAATGTCGGTTGATATTTGTGTGACAAAAAAGAAAAAAGAAAGAGTAGGTAATAATCCATTAAAAATTTGAAACGCCAGTCATCTTTTAACCAGAAAAAGTTCCATTTTAAAATCAGAAGCAACTCGGAGGAATAATACTACGGAAATAATAAAATTCAATAGTTTTTTAGTTTTTACATGTTCAAATGTTAAGAATAAATGACTGTTATCGGAAAAAACACACGAAATATGACTAAAAATTCTTCTCTCTTGGAATTTTTCACACGTCGTTAGAACTCTATTTATTTTCATCTTATTCGAATGAATTAACTGGATGATTTTCTGATTATTCCTTGCCATAACACTGCGCGTATACAATGAATCTGTTCCGAACATGAACATGTACATCCAAGCAAACGCTACAAATTCGAGATTTCAACTTTTTTATTCTATGATGAACGTCAGAGAGCCAGAGTTGAAAACAGGAGAAAAAAAACACGAAAAACAAGGTGCCAAAAATTTAATTCAACTATCTATCCTTTCGTATTAAAAATTGATGGAAATTTTCGACAGCTACTGCAACTGGTAGTATGTCATTTCAATATGGTTTCATGAATAAACTCATAGATTCCTATATTTTTAAAACGGAGAAGGAGGATGAAAGAACTGAAGGGCAAGGGGATCAAGTTGCTTCTTTCCAGAAATAAAATTTTGTTTTTTGTTAGCTGAGAGCTTTAATATCTTCTTGAGGATTTTACTATTTTTATACTAATAAAGAACTTGAGGTTTACTGAATTCTGAAGATAGTGTATAATTTCGTGCTTAAAATAAGTTTAAAACTTTTTTCTTCTTTGCGAAATTCAAACCTACGTCCTCTTTCTAAGGAAAATCGCAATCCAATATCGTAGCAGAAGAAAAGGGTGATGTAGGTTAGATGTAATCAAATCATTCCAATAAAAAGTAACAGAAATAGAAACAGCACGTAATTCTCAATGATTAAATTTTCAAGATGAGTAGTCACAAAAATTTTTCAAATAGATCACGAGAGAAACTAATTTTTCATCAATTAAAATATTCAGAAATTCCGCCAGAAATAAAAAAGGTTTGTAAATAACATATACTCGCTCCATAAATCATAATACACAAAAAATTCCAAACAGTATACTCCTTGCAAACAATTAAAACGAAAAAAGCTACGCAATTCTTTCCTTCATCAAAATTGCACAAACTTCATGTCAACACGCTCAGAAAATCAAATTATTCTGTACTTTACAAAACGTTTTTCTTCCTTCTTTTTGTTGGATTTTAAATTCCCAGCGTTAATTTATCCGTAAACTGAATTTATTTATCTAAAACTAATGAGCCGCAAGTGTCGCAATAACCCAGCTACGTTAACGATAATAAAATAATACTGATGTAGATAAGAGAAAAAAAAAAATACGCCATCGAAGTTTTGTAATTTGCTCGCCTTCATGTTGGGCGCGGACAATAAAAGTTAATATACTCGAGAGGGAATTTCTAAATTTGAGCGAAAAATTAGTCAAGAGGATACTATGTTAATAACAATGCACTAAAAGACAAGTAAATATCGGAAGCTTTCTTAATTGAACGTTATTTTTATCAGAGGGTAAGCAACGAACAGGCGAAATCAGAAAATAAAACTGGGCCATTAAGAAAAAATCCCTTCTTTGTCTCAAAAATTGAAAGGTAGATTTTTTTTCTTCCAAATAATGAATGTTCTATACACACTTTTTTTTTTCAGCATTAACACATGGATACGATGAAATTAAAGAGAAAAACTACGAAATAGGCGTGGCTTGATTCTTTGAGTAACATCAATTCCTCACGCAAAAGGAAGTGACACAGAAGAAACCAGCAACTCCCTTATTTAATCTGTAAGTGGAAAATCCGAAAAAATCAAATTCAAGTAAAAATAAAATATCCATCCAAAACATAATTTTGTATCAAAAGCACTCAAGGGCATTGACGCTGATAACAGAGATACGATGTAAAATACAAATGATGTATATCCTCAAGATGCGAAGATAAGGCTATCGAAAGCGTGAAAAACGTAATAACAGATACCATGCGTAATTGACAAATTCATCCAATTGGTTCAGACAATGTTAAAAATTTATTTCAAAAAAAAAAAAACAGATCCCAGTCCCTTAGCTAAAATATAATTTCATAAGAATATTCCAATGGCAATCAATTTAAATTAAAAAAAAAAGATTCAAAGCTATTCAACCAAAGAGGATTCTTAAGCTTCATTTAAAAACTTGAAAATAATCAGACGAGAAAAATAATTTACGTTAGTGATTTTCATGTAAACCCAGTTTCTCATACCGTGCGGAAAATTTTTTCTGAATTTCCACCCATCATCCGGTCGAAATATGTTTTCCTTTTTGATGCCGAAAATAGTTTTTCAACTTTATCAAAATTTCATCCCATAAGACACGCTGGAATAAATCGAAAGAGACAACAGAAATTTTTCAATACCTGCGACACTGAACTGAGATGCTTGTCAAATCATTCTTTCAATTAACTAATTCACAATTATTGACTTAAAAATGAATCACTGGGGTAACAGAAAGAAGAGAAAAATCTTGAAAATCTAACGAATTACCGAAGAATTAAAAATATATTACGACTGCAGAAGTTGAAAGACATTCGAGGATCAAACACAGGAGCATTAAAATGGTCCAGAAGCGAAGAAATCACATTTTAATGCATTTCAAGAATTCTCGTTTCGCTTGAAAATCATTAGTCGAAGTTTCGAAGAGGAGTCCTTAGTTTGAATAAAAAATAAGTTTTACGATTTGACAAATTTTTTGTTTACGACAACGCTGTTTCCGAGTACACTTTTCCAATAATCTGTTTATGAGACTGAGCTCCGTAACTACCAGACAAGTTCAACTATTTGTATTCAGCAGAATACAATAATTTTAATCGCTTTGCGAGTTTGCGGGTGACACATAAAAAATCAAGGCTACCCTGAACGTATAAATTGGCGTACTTTCACGACAGATATCGCCAACGAAACGATACAAGACACGTGGTAAAGGGTGGGTGGGATGATATCGTCAATATAATAATATGCGATGGCGCCATCGTTAAAATATTTAAAAAGGGCTAACATTTTTCTTTTCTTTTTTTCGTATTTAAGAAAGTTTGATCAGTTTGGAGGCCTCTTCGAATGCAGATACGCTGGCCGGGGGAAACACGTTACCACCAATAACCCATTTTATATTGGGTACTTTTACCAGCCTACGTGGTCAGAGGGTCGCCGCAGAATGAACGTAATTTCCAAGGCGCTATTATCTTCCTTAATTTATTCTCTAATAGGAGGAGGCAATTCAGGAGTAGGGAAATACGCAACCGTGAGTCTATCGACAAAAATGATCATTACGTTTTCGAGTCGAATTACAAGGGTGGATATAGGTCTGAAGTCTTTATTATCTTTTATGTCGACCCTTCCACCACTACCAGCACCCTCGTCAGGCCCGTATCATCGGCTTTTACACTCTTTTAGCACGCTATCACCGTCTTCTGGGGTAGATTTTGGCACGAAATCTTGGTCGACCACGTGGGTAAGGCGAAACGATATTTACGTTACGACACATTTTTTTACAGGTGCGTCTATTCGATTTTCAATGACGAACGTCGATAACGGAGTGAAATTACCAAAGAACGAATCATCATCGATCACGATTCTCCCCTGTACGATATTAGCTTTTCATGTTTCAGTGTTTATCGTTATTATTGGTTTTTTTCTTTCTTTCATTTGACTACTGTTATCGCTTCCTCTTTTCAATGGATGTTGATCTATACATACAGTCCCACAAGCGTATACAACGGATAAACGCTATTCAATGAGCTACATTACGATGAATGAAGCTTTTACCACCACAAAAATTCGTAAAGAAACGACTAATATGAAGTTAAAAAAAAAAAAGATTCTCCAAGATGGTCAATGATTTCGTAAACTGAAATAATTTATTGAAAGTGCAGACAACAGATAGAGCAAAATGAATAAGCAAATTGTCTTCAATTACGGAACTATAGTCACACCCAGACTGCCAGGCATCTAGAAATTTTCTGTTTTCTGCTGCCATTTTCACGTTTTTTGTCATCTACTAAATCGATATTCTCCGATCTTCTTTCTTTAGACGTTCAAATCTAAATAACTTTCAAGTTTATACAATAATAAAATTTCAATATATCTCAACGAGTAGAAGCTTGCGAACCTAACGCCCAAAAACAAAAATCCATGTCCTCATAACTTTTGAGATGTCATTATTTCAAAAATAAATTGTCAATCTAACTTTTAGTTGACCCAAGCATTTCAATTCAACCGGAAAATTGTGCAGCCATCATTTTATAAAAAATCAATAATTTTCGGTAGGGTTAAATGATGATACAGGTCCACCTTAAATATCTTCAAATAACAAATAAATACTACAAACAATTGATTTCAGACAAAAGAAAAAAATAACAACTCAACCAATTCTCACGAGAAGGGGGTGATGTGGGTGTTGGATCGCCGTCGAGCTTTTAGAAATACATTCTATAATTTGTCTCTCAAGAAAAAGTTTAATTAGAATTTCTGGTTGTACTTTTTCGATCAACTACTCATATTAACCCTTGAAATTAAATCTTACGCCACTGAAACCAGTTAACTGAAAGAAAGCGCACATGCAGCAGATGATCAACGAGGGAATACTGGTGAAAATATTATTCTCAAAATTATGAGAAGAAAAGAAAAAGGTATTTAATGTAATGATTATTATTTCAAGACAGAATGATTAGAAAATCCGAAATGCGCCTCTGAAAACCCTAACGACGTAACGCACGAACCATTGAAATTGAATGCAGAGCCCAGTAAATAACCAATTTTCGGAATATAAGCTGCGTTCGACATGGCAAAAGAGAGCATCACTAAAAAAACAGTAAAAACTTTCAAAGGTGCTCGAAAGGGACGTTGAATTCGACATATTTCCCCTTACCATACCACTCAAAGAAAGGCTATGGACTGCAAAACTTGTACAAGGAAATCCGACCAAATCAAATTTTATTATGAGTGGCCCAAGAAGATGTACAATTTGGCCGAAGCACTAAAATCTATTCTACGAGGGAAATAAACCGATTTATTTACCGTCCAGTCAGACAATCATAGTTATCGCCTTCAGTGTGACTCATGGGTCTCCAGACCACGTGCGCGCAATGGGAATGGCGTTGCGCGGAAATATCACTCCTTCCCCAACAAATCAACTCTGGGTCGAGCACCCGCATCCGTTATAGCCTATTCTCAAATTGTAAAGATAATTAATTGGCATTCGCTAAATAATTTTCCACAAACAAAATTACACTCGCTAAAACTCATCTCTCCATCTTCACGTACGACGTTCGAGCTATTATAATAATGAAATTAAATTAAAAAAAAAAAACGTAAAAGCGTTTTCGCATACCATGCCAGACGCCGAGCTAGCTATAATTCCGCGAAAACAAGAAGAAAAAAACGGAGAAAGACCAACAATATTATATTTAAACGCACGTACATACATCTATAATACATTATAATAAAAAATCGTGACGATGACAAGACAACGGCCGGGGAGGCAGCGTAGCCTCCCCAAACCCTCCTCGCACCAGACAGTCATCGATGACTCACAGCATTTTTCACGCGAAATCGTCTCCTCTTACCTCCCACAAGCACCTAAAACCGCACCTCCAATCGCACACCGGGCGGCAAACTAGGTTTCGATGATCCAACAAACACTTTATTGTGTTTGTGTGAGATGTGAGAATAGTATTCGGTCTATACGTGTGTTAAATTCACGTGCATGTGTGTTCGTACCTGCGCATGTAATTCTGTAGGAGTGTGTCCCCGTAATTCAAGCCACAAATTATATTACAAAATGTTTCTTTTTGCGTTAACCTGTCTCCACATAGTACGCTAATACACCTTCACGCAAACACATGCACCTTCACACATACACCTTCACACGTACACAACCACCAAACGATCCCAACACCCGCTCACCTGATTGAAAGACGCGAGACCGAGAGACAACGAAATGGAGGAAAAAAACATGAAAATTATACCGAGAAATGACTCATCCTGAAATTATGTTACGCCGGAAGCAAATCGGTTTTGAAAAAAAAAAAAAAAAAAAAAAAAAAAAAAATTGGAGGAAGGAAAACAGCTTTGTTGAGAGTACTAGGAAAAATAGAAGATGCTGACTAATCACATAAAAAGCTTGTTTAGAACGGGCTTCAGAATTTTTGGCGCCACAGAGATGGCACGCAACAATAGACAGTGCACTTGCAATACGCACATAATGCAACAAAAAAATTGCATCGGCGATGTAACGGGTACGCAGTGGAACACGAAGTTAAAGGGTGCGGAGTACTACGGAGAAATGAAAGGCAGCAGTGTGCAAAGAATGACACCGTTCTATTGATCGATATTATCTATACCCATAATATTCGCGACCTTACATGAGAAAAGGGAATGGGAACATAAAACAAATTTTATAGGATGGTTTGTTTTGATGTCTCAGAACTAGAGCTCGATGTCGATGCCGGATCAAAAACATGACCAAGATAGAAACTTAAACATTTTGAAGTCTGACATTTGTTATCGCGCATGTGTCATTACTTGATAAAGTGTGCGTATTGGTAAAGAAATTTTTGTTTTCACTATAAAATATGCTCAGCTTTTGCTGCGTAGAACGTTGAACAAGTTGACTTTTCATTGATGATGATGATGATGATGATGATGATGGTCAAAGATCTTTGTCATATTTTTTTTACCATAGTGCATACATAATAGACATCTGTATTCTATAATGATACTTATAACTTAAATACAGATTCACTACTTAAGTAATATTTTATCTCTGATTCCCATATATAAGTACAGGATAAACCTGGTCAAACGAGTACTTAAGTCTTACTTAATGTTAAGAAATGTTCTAAAATACGGGTGAGAGAGTTGGACATCTCTTTATCGTTTTTGGTTACTGCGTATCATCAAATTTTGTGATTAACGCTAAACATAACGGATAGAAAATGTCTAATATTGAATCTCGATCTCGATTAATTAATAATTCGACTTCGGCTTCTGTTACAGAATTTTATTAATGAATTTCGAATTCCATGGACTGAAAAGCTTGGTGAAGCAGGTACTATTAATTAATAGAATGAACAAATAAGTTTCCTTGAATGGGAGTATGGTAACTTTTAGTATTTGTGGTTTGACTTTATTTTTAGCATTGAAAATTCAGAAATTCACGTTTTTATAAAAACTAATTGGTACTTCAATCGGTAATATCAGTACGTAATATCGATATGCCAATATTTTAGGTGGTTGATCGACATCACGAATAAATTAAAGAGAACGATGTATTTCAATACCTACTTATACTCTTTGCTGATGCGACATTCTTATTTTCAAGATAATTTTTACGTTTATACTTCATTCTAATATTCGTAAAATAAGGCACAACTAATCGACGAAATCATTATAGCTATTTGAGGGCTTCAAAAGTCTAATGGGAGAATAATATTAAATTGGGGGGTATATTCAACAATCCACGTGATACGAATGAGTTTAGTTTTAAAAAATCCCAAAATGCTTAGTCAAGTGTTGAGGAAAGAGGAATCGATGAAAAGATTATTTAAGCTGAATTCTCCCTTATAAATTAGAATAAGTGAGAAAGCAGATTGAAGTTCAACTGTTTTCATCTCGATCAATATTTAATTAGTTTTTCCATATCTCACCTAACCTTTTTTCAATTCATCCAACTCAAACATTTCATTTTGGAACAATCAAACATTTCTGTTTTTATAAATAGTAAATATAGACCAGAACAGTTTGGACAAAAGCTCTGTTTGATAGGACTATACCAACCTACACCGGTAGGGATATTCCACAAATATTCAAGTAAAACTTGGCGCAAAGACATATAGCATTCCTACATTTGTGGAATCGCCCTCCTGGTGTAGGTTGGTGTAAATTGGTATAGTTCTATCAAACAGAGCTAGGGAAGACTCGATAGAAAAAAGAAAGATTGAAATCCCGGAGGAAACATACATATAAAACGGAAAAAAAACGATTAGAATTGATAATCAATAATGAGGGTGGAGAATTTTAAACGCGATCTATTTACTTTTTTTGCCGCAAGAAATAGATATTAAACAAATATTTTGAAGTATCGAACTTTTCAATTACCAGCAACGATCTTTCCTTTGGAGAACAGAGTATTTCATAAACGATGATTCACCTGAAAATGGACGAGGAAATTTAGCGGATGAAGAAATAAGAATACAGCAGGCTACTTCGAAGAACACATCTTTTGGAACGAGTTCGAACCTTCTAACACGTATTTTCAATCGATGGATCACCTCATCTAATAGAAAAGTTAAGTTGGCCGAAAAACAGCTTCCAAGATTCAGAAACTATTTCGAATTTAATCCAAGCAACGGGAGACTTGACCAGAAATGCATTTTCAAAAAAAACAACCAACATAAGAATTGATTGCAAATACTTCTAATGTTCTGAATTCTTTCCTTCAATTTTGGATCTACTGACAGTGGATAGATAGATTTTGAAATTTCGTTGATATTTCAACGAAAAAATAAGACCGATACGATTTGTCAAAAAAACTTATGGGAGAGGGAAGGGAAATGAAAGAAAGTAAGCAAACCAAAGCTATAGAACTTGTCGTATTTTCAAATCGATCGATATTAGCAAATTCACTTGCATCGAATAAAAAAGAGGGAGAGATAGACCAACACTAGCCCATTATGTTTTCATGTGAAAAAGGGTCAAAATTATAATAGCAAAGAAAAAAGGGGTCGCCGAATAACCCCTACCCTAAGAATAAGGAAACGCCACGGAGGGTTGTAAAAGCGTATTTCAGAACTCTCCCTTTGATTGTCGTTTGTCCACTTACATAATACCGACCTCTTTTCGAATATTTTCATCACGTAGCGAAATACACATTGCGAGGGTGGCCATGGTGATATGCAACACGTAATCTTTAGCTGTATTTTCCAATCACTGACCTTGTCAACCAATATTATTCCCTTATCGAGTGACCAATTCCATCAGCGAAGCATTTCAAATTTTATGCTCTAAAGCAGACTAGTTTGCATGCATTTCGAGAAAACGATTGGCAATGACGCAAATGGTATTTCGTACATTATACACAAAGAAATCATACTGGTTAAGCACGTAGTAGTGTGGGGGAATAACCGAAACCCGTGTCTTTCTAAGGCAATTTCCTTTCGGTAAAATGCATACAGATATAATGCAGCTCGCGTTCAATGTTTAAAAAACTGTTTTATAACTCGAGATCCAACTACTTTATCCTACGATTTTGTTACGAGATTTTCGTCAAAATATTGTGAAAAGTTACTCTCGACAACCGCACGATTTGAGAATGTTTCCGAGAAAAGGGGGCACCCCTCACCACCGCCCTCCAAAACCAGAATTCCAAAACACAAAACCATACAGACGAACACGTGCGTCTTCATTATCGCCAAAGAGAAACGTTCCATTAAACTACGGATTTTTTTTATGGCTTTGTGTTTATCGAACGTATCTCTGTTTACACCACTGAATGGAAAACAAAGTACCAACAATGAAAAAAGATCAGACTCGAAAAACAATGGGGAAAACATAAAATTTTCTCTAATCGCAAGTCGCAAGTGCAGACATACCGACACATCGCAGACACGATATAAATGTTGACAATGCGAAAATTTTTGCAAGTAATTCACACGATTGTTGCCTCTAAGGGCATCGACATCAAATTACTTTCTGGACAAACTTCCAAATTTTTCTTACAGTGCTAACGTTTCAAAGAGACGCAAATAAACCAGGTAAATTTTGAAGGAAACCGGTTTCCCAAAACTGTATAAATATTATAAATATATTTCACACTTTACAGCGAGTTGACGTTCCGCGAAGCAAACAAAAAAGAGACGGTACTGCGTACCAGGGTATTGGTGATATGCGAAAATACTGAATATTAAATATTTCGACAAATTACACAAAAATAAATTTTGTCAAGGTATCCGCCGATCAGATAAAGTCGATAAACAATGTTTCATCAAACTTAATAAACGTCAGTTGAGCGGTGTTTCCATGGGGGGTTCCGGTTAGGTGCAGCTTACTCTCAAGGAACTACTTAAAATTTCGGGGCAGGCTCCTACAAATTGTTAAGGTAATAATGTAAGTTCAAAATTTGTAGGGAGTCGGAGCCTACTATCGAGATTTTTCATGGGATCATCACTGGTTCAGATTAAAAATAAATATAGAAATGGACATAAGTATCAAAATGAGAAATCATATAAATACATGAAAAATTGTCACTAGTTGAAAAATAAATGACAAAATAACTGAGACAATTAAAAGATGAAAAGAAAACTGCATATTTGTGGTTGACATGACAAAATTATTGGCATTGAACAACAGTTTTAGTCTCAACTCGAAACGCAAAGAAATCGTTTGAAATTTATTGTACTACGAAAAAATATCGACAATAATTTACAAATTTTGTTCGATCAAAATTCGGAGTAGCAAATATGCAACAAAAATTTTGCTGTCATCTACATACTTCTCCCATTCCAATCCACCAGCCCGCAAGTAAATTTTGGTTTATAACAAAAACGTTTTAAAAAAAAAAAAGATGAAAAACATTTAAATAATTTCTATGGTTCTGGATAAGCTGCATGAAGTGACGATACAACAAAAAGGCCTACGACCTCATCAACAATTTTTTCAACAAATTACTAGTTCCTTCTTTGCAACGCCGCCAAAAACAAAGGAAAAAAAATTAAATCGTTAAAAACTAAATAGGAAAACGCGGCTTCAAAAGTATTTTCACGACTGCCTCCACCAAGGAAAAAATAAAAATAATCAGACTTTTTGACGATACTAACATTCTGAACAAATTTTTGATGAACGTGCACCAAATGTATAACAGGAAACGAATTTTAAACAAGACATTATCTTACAGTCTCATAAAATGCAACTATTTTCGTAAACTCTTAATTCATTCGTTTTCATCGTTTAATACTAATTACTTACTCAGTACTGACAGACTGAACCTTGAACTTTCGTAATGAAATTCATCTATTCCCGTTGATACTACTTTAATGTACTTGAGAGTTGAATCGAATAATATGGTTTATAAATACCAAGTAACGACCATTATGAACCAGAATCGTCGAATAGAGGGTTATTTTTTCAATTGGGAAATTATTTTGGTACAGAAAAAACGTCCTTCTATCGATCAGACTTCAATCATGGCGTATTCAACTCCTCTGTAACTATATTAAGGTGTATTTAGGTGAAAAATCAAAGAACTTTTAGTAACTTTTCATTATTTACGAATCAACTTTCAAAGTATCTTGTTCGATACCCTTCGATTACGAAATGGAGAAAAAGATGAAAACAAAAATAATATTACTTAACTATAGCTGGAAAAAATTACAGTTTTGGTGGAAAAATAACATAATTCAGTATGAAGCATGGCCTCGCCAGAATTCTTTTGAAGAGTGACCACGTAATTCATATTGAATAAACAAATAAAAATGAAAAAAATTACAAATTACACAAATCAATAATTCCTTAATTCTTTTCAGTCAAAAATAATAACACTAAAAAAAATGTGCATTTTCGAATTATTTTCACTCAACTAATCAAATAGATTAATTCCATAATGCCGCAACTCTCAAAAGAATTTCTATTTTTGAAAATTGATGTAAATGGAGGGAATGAAGTCTTATCAGCTTTTCCCTCTCGCCTAAGAATTTTCGTTGATAACTGACTACAATATATATGTATATATATATACAAACATATAAACACCGTAAACACAGAAAACAGAAGGTAAAGTGACGGACTTTTTATTCTTATTGCATATATTCATTCATCTATATCAAAATGGAGTATATCTTGCCTCTTTTTTTCCGAACCATGATATTTTTTCATTGAAAGCAGTTCAATTTTTTTTTTTTAAGTCGCCATATTAGTTAACATAAAAAAATTTTTGTTCCTAAATAATTTTGGAGAAGTATTACTCAGAGTTTGTGTGTTAAGTAGTGAACATCATGAATTGGATACTCAGGTAAACACACAAATCCATTCCAGCAATATTCACCTAAAGCTCTAAAATGGACACGAGTTTCACACGATTTCACTAGATTCACAGCGATGTATTTACGTAGTTTTAAATTCATAGGCTGGAAAGACTGAAAACAGATGAAAAAAGACCAACTGCGCATGCTCAAAAAACCTGATGTCCATTTTAGTGTTTTAGAATGATGGCACATTTTATTAACATTGATGAGATAGGGCTATTGGGTAGCCAGTACTTAATAATCGAAGGTTTTGACACTCGTATATTGGTCAGAACTAGAACCACCAAAGGCATTTTCGATATCTAGATTTGACTAGTCAGTATATTAGATTGGTCAAATGTTATTTTCCTATTTTAGTTTAGACGGGATTTTAAGGATTTTATAGGCTGAAAATTTGGTCCTTAAATTAGTAAAACTAAGTATGTGAAATGAATTCATCTGCTTCTACTTTTCATTTAGGGGCTACCTAGAGGTCAAAATATTTTATGGTTTATTTTTGAAAAACTTATGAATTTAGTCCTAGATTTGAGAAAATTTTCCCCCCTCTCCAACTGTATGTATCAATATTTCCAAGAGCCTCTAAGGAAACTGAATGTGAAAGCGGAATAAATGAACTAAAACTGCGTTTTCAGAGGGTGCTGCTAGATGAAAGTCCTATAAGAGCGTAGGTTAAATTTCCCATTGCTCCTGAAAAATGTTAGGTTTAATAAAAAATTTTCTTTTTAGTATTCATGTGAAACAATAAAAAAAAGTTGAATTGAAGAGTATAAAACATTTATGGTAGAAAATTACACCTAACTGGGAAGTTCAGAACAAAAGAGTCTCACTTTGTTAGCAGAAATGAAAAGTTGAGAAAGAGTGTTCACTGATAACATTTTGTAAACAAGAGAAAAGAATTCATACAAAATATTTAATGAAAGAAGTGAAATTTTTTCTGACTAAAACATTATTTCGTTTTATTGTTGTTACTAGTAAGTTATAGAATTGACAATATTGAATAAAAATAATTTCAGAATGAAGATATAGATGCTTCTTTCCTTCTGGGAAATAGCATGTAAGAATATGTAAGCCATCTACATGAACACCTTTTCCGACCTGATAGCACTAGATAAGCACTAGCGCTCCACCACCACTGGAATTTCCAATTGTAATTTTTTACTACTGTACAGCACCTTGAAAATTTATACCTTCAACCTTTGATTATACATAATTATATGGACTGAGCATGGTGAGAAGGTAAAAGAAAAGATATCTCTTATAAATATCATGATTGAAGAAATAAGATCCTTCAATTTGGATTTTCATCGACGATTTTTGACATCGTTTAGGCTTGAAAGATCTACAATGAGTGAGAAAAATAATTTTAACCAAAATGAAACATTTCTGATATTCAATTAATGG
This sequence comes from Ericerus pela, assembly GCA_011428145.1. Lineage (NCBI taxonomy): Eukaryota > Metazoa > Arthropoda > Insecta > Hemiptera > Coccidae > Ericerus > Ericerus pela. Next base: position 595,316 of record WOFM01000600.1, on the reverse strand, counting down.
TAAAGTTGCTAAACTTTTTCGTAATAAAAATTACCTTCCGCCAATTATAGGAACTTAGTATATGCTGCCTTTAATCGCACTGCCACTCGTATTATGCTCAGTCCATCTCCATACAATTAAAGCCCTCACTCGTCACTGCCTCTAACATGTCGTGAATATAAAGGGGCAGCTATAATAAAATATAACCAAAAAGGAATAACCATCGATAATTTTTCTGAAAATTATATTAACAGTAGTAGTTCAATTGAGGAAACTGTCTGATCAAGTTTTTGAAAATTGATTTTTAAAAAACTTGAAATTTTGAATTAGCACTGAAATTAACAAATGTGGTTCTGGAGAGGAAAATTATTAAAAGATTGAATTTCTTTATTTGATACTCGACGGGCCAGCAAAACATGCGAGAAAAGTCATATGTTCCCACAAAGTGAGGTTGAGAGGGGCGCATGCCTCCTCAAACCTCACTAGTTACATTACAGTATTTCTGTTTAAACGAACTTTCTGTTTATTTCAACTCAAAAGCGACATACTGAAATTCGTAAACTAAAGGTCCTCATTAACTACCCTTTCATTAAACGGACAATACTTAACTTGTGAAAAGATTCAAATTTCTCATCACTACTCGCATAGTAAAATTAAAATACCTACATGTTAAGAGAAATATTCATACCTGAAAATCCTGATCACCGAATTTTGTATCCCAATACATTGTGTAATAATCCTCTTCCACACTTTCGTTCCAGTAGGACGGCGAGAAACTTGGCACAAGTTGTGACATTAATACAATTTACTTTCGGCTCTGCGAACGTATTTTTCTCGAACGAAAACGAAAACAATTTGACACGTACTCAACGACAAGTCCGAAAACACTTGCTAATGTTCAGAGTACCATAAAAATTTATCAATTAATATGAAAATCCTAATCGAGTTTTTCGTTCTAAACACCGAAAAAATAACGGCCAAAAAGAGAAGAAGAAGGAATATTGCAAAAACGAAATTTCGCACTACGATGATTGTACTATAAATTGAGGGGAAATATCGCTAAAATAAAACAACGAAAATTAAGAAAGCAAAGAACAAACGAACAAACAAACAAACAAATAAAAAACAAATATCTAAAAGGGAAAAAATCACTGGCTAGTGTCTTCGATAAGACTCAGCACCAACTGAAAACCTCTACGTTCTTTCACTTCAACACGATTCTGACGAATAACGATAACGCCAGGCACAAGCCAACAAGTAGTTTTTTCTTAATTTTTTTCGCGCTACACAGGATAACTACACAACATACACACACACAAATTAGAATGGAAGGGGAAGCTTATCTACTGAGCTCTCAAGGTCGTAAAGCTAAAAATGACGTCATTCTCTTTCATTCTCTTCGCTCTTACATTACTGGTATGCCGAAAAATACCCGTATTTCAGAGGTTCGTTCGTATTTTGTTTGTAGTTCTGATACGCACCAACACACGCACACAACGTGGAACTAGCAGCAACTTACAAGAGGTACATGGGGGAGGAGGAGAAAAAGAAATTTTTACGCTCTTCGTTTTTTACCAGGAAAATCAAAATTAAGAACTTCCACCAAAACAAAATGAGCGTAGCGGAATGGGTCATCGGCTATTTTACACTTCGTTGTTGAGCAGATTTTTCATTTCGGGTTTTTACCCCATTTTTCTGCGTAAACGTAAGCGTTTCGAACTTTATCCAGAAGTTACATAAAGTCGAAATTATTTTTACTCTACCAACAACGAAGATGGTAATTGACTTTGAAAACCCAAAAAATCACAGTCGAGTAATTCATAGAATGTCAATGCTGTTAATGGGCAAGAATGGCATTTCATTTTTTTTCCATGAGGTGCTCAAATTTTTTAAAGTGCAGGTAAATTTTCTAGGGGAGAGGGAAGGATAGTATAGTGTTTGCATGTGAGAGTGAGCAATTCCCGAATCATGTAAACTTTCACTTTTGAACCAAGTTGAGAGAAATCTATACTAATATATTAAAGTATTCCGTATGTACGTGTATAATGGGTAATCTCAGGGGTGAGATAACGTTTCAATTTTGCTTCTATTAACTTTAATTCTACTGACCTTAAAATAGTACTGTGATTGGGTACTGGTATTTAATTTGCAGGTGGTTTGTTATTGATTTAGGTATTAGTAACTTTCAGATTTTGGTTCTGATCAGTAATGTTATTAAATGGTTTTTATTTTATTACTGTTACTTTGGTGGTAGTTTTGCTTATAATTTTGGTTTTGTTACGATAAGTTATGTTACTGCAAATTTAGGGTTGCATGAGAACCTCATTTTACAAAATTCAAATTTTTGTGCACATTTTCTCCTTGGCAGTATCTGCAAAAAAATTAAACTTCAATTGAAAGTTAAATCTTCCAATTCTATTAAAAGAAATGAGGTCTACTGAAGGTCTCAAGTACAAACAAGGTTCACGGCCTTCAAGCTAAGAAGTGCGTAATGTCAGAATCACAATAGACATTGTGGTTGGTTGGAGAGAGAGAAAAGGTATCAATGCAGATTGTTATACAATGATAAGCATCATTTTGTAGAGTAAACAAACATTGTGTTTCAAGCTGATAAGAGTGGATATTGTTGACATAATGCACTTGTAAATGCAAATAGAGTATAAGTGAAAGCAGGGTGTGGTGATAGATCAATCAAGGTGATCTAGATCATGATCTACAGATCTTCGCAATATTTGGACCTCGATTGTAATCTGCAGATCAATATAACAAGGTGATGTAATTAATTAAATCATTTCCTGATTTTTCAGATCATTTCCTAATTTTCTCTCATCACCATTTTCCAATGTATAAGAATTTAAAAATGTAAAAAAGGATATAATTAAAAGTAGAGTAATTTATTATTTCATTTTTATTATTATGATTTGATTATATGAATTAAGTACTTAATTTAAGTTATTACAAATGATCTAATTTGAAGATCTAAAGATCTTAAATATCAGAAAAATGGTGATCTAGATCCCAAAATTAGATCATGTTTTTGAAGTGATCTAATTATCTGAGATTGCAAGCTTTCAGTCTATTGATCTGTTGATCTGTTGATCTAATTTTGAATCTGTGCCTCTGGGAGAAAGATGTAGAAAAAATTGACTTTTCAGAACTAACAAAAACAAAACAAGATTATTTCATTTCTATTATGGCAATGGTATTTAAAAAAATGAAAAATGGTATAAATGTTACTGATGGTACTTTCAGTTTAATTTTGTTTTCGTTATTATGGTAATAAAATAATTAAAATTTTTAGTAATGTTACTTCACTACATCCAGTACTTTGGTATTGTTTCAGTAATGTTACTAGTCAAAATACCATTAAGTTACGTTACTTGATTCATTTTTCGTTCCGTTATCTCACCCCCGGGTAATCTCTTTATTACATAGTACTGGACCAGTAAAGCTCCATAAGACCCATGTACTTTTTAATGTCAAAACATGCCCTGGTGAAAAAGTAGGCAACCCTAATGTACCTTCTGCATATTTTTGACATTTTGCTTGAATTCACCAATTATGAATTACATCTGACAAAGACATCCCTTAAATTCACAAGAATAGCATACATAAACACTAAGCAAAGTATGTTAAAAGGTATGCCTTAGTTGCTTATTTAGCGCCAGCATGTCTAACCAGAAATCATTTTTCTTTACTAGTCCATTACTATATGGTCAAAGGGTAATCTTCGAGACTACTGAACCAATTTGTTTTATTTTTCTACTATCATCAAGCTCATCTTCTTTTTGATAAAATAGGCTACCTATTATTATGATCCTGTTCATAATAATCTGAGCAGTACTGTAAAATATGTATTATTTTTCATTATTTTCATTATTTCAGTAGTTGTCAGTTGAAGGATTAAAGAAAGATGGAACAAAAGAGAAATGGAAAAAATATTGCTATCTTTGTCTCCCCTTTCACTACACTCTATCTTTTTGTCTCTCATCACTGGCAATATCAATTTTGAACTTTTCTAAAGTATCAAAAGTGACTTGAGAACTACTCAATAAAGTTATATAAGCAGTATACATGTTTATGTATAGACATAATTGATAATGGAAAATATGTTAGAATTACTCAAGTATCGTTCAAGCATTCGACCCTTATATACCTTCGTATTTCACAATGACTGATGAAACTGTAGAATACATTTTGGGAAAAGTTTTAAATCACACTTAATTAAGAAGGGAAACAAAATGACAGGCAATATGTTTTGGGCTATTGACATATCCAAAAATATTTTTGCAACTCGATAAAAGTTTGTTCTGATATTTTCTACGTTCGCTATGTTATGCTTCAGAATCATTCTTAATATATATACATATTTTTTTTCAGACGAAGAATTTGGACCTTACAGAATCCGTGCTAACGTATAATTCATAATCAAAGTTCCAGACATGAAAGGACAAATCTGAAGCATAATACAGCGATCTATCTAATGGTTATCAATACACACTGCTTCTAATTTGTAGAATTTTCTAACTGCTATCTGGATAGGAGTATATTTATCTTCGATTTGAATTCAAAAAGTCCTTTCTCCACGCTTTTTGGATTCGGCTATATTTTCAATTCTAAATTCTGACAGTAGAGTAACCAACTACAAGATATATTTTTTTTAAAGAAAGTGTTGGTATCAGTTATATTGTCAACAAAGTAATAAAACAGAATGTAAGATAAAAAAAAAATACATCGAGAGAAAATAAAATTACTCAAATAATTTTCATAACCCATCGTAGATTTATCAATATGAAATGAACCAAATTAAACGTCATTTATTTTGTTCGAGAAACTGATTAAAGGAAGTAGCCGGGCAGTCTGTAAATGCTTCAAATCAAATGAAAAAGGTACATGATTCCAATGCGAGAAAAAATAATTTGATGCTCAACTTTTTCTCTTTTTTTTCTTTCTTGTTACTAACATTTAGTATTATAGATATTAAGTATTAAAAGAATTGACTCAAGTGTTACTTAACCAAAAAAACCTTTTCTCTTTAAGACATAAGCGTAATCAAAACGTAACATAACACACGGTTTTTAAAGATTTAACCAACTGTTCACAGAATTATTATAGCAGAAAAACAAAGAAGACGAAAGTGGGAAATATTACTCTTATGTCAAGCTCAAGAATTAAGTTAATCCATACGAACAAATCCTTGAGAAACATTATTCATCAGTTCCTTTCAATTTTTATTTTTAGAAAACCGTACTTACATGAAAAGCGTTGTCTGAATATTTTGATTATATCATTCCGAATTATTGAAATTTCAGGCTTTTATTACACACACTTGAAGACAAGACGAGCGAACGATATAATAACTGTAAGGAAAGTATGAGACCCTTTAAAAATATGGAAGAAGGTGTAGGAACAACAATCAACCAAAATTAAGACATTTACAATTATTCTCCTAGAATTTTACACACATTTGATGGTAAAACTGATTTTTAGCCTTCACTGAACACAAAAACTATAGGCCAAAACTTTTTCCATTTTTTTTTTTTTTTTTCATTTTAATATATATATTTTATTATATCTATATCTTAATTATTGTCTATAGGGTTTTTTTCACTGTGACATGTTAGATAGAAGGCTGGACCGATTTTCATGACTAAAGTGTTGAATGAAAGGTCTCACACCATGTAGATGTGCCATCAAAAGAGAAAAATTCGTTGTGATTTTAACCCCTAACCCCCTCAAAAATTTTTTTTTACATTTATTTTATTCTTAAACATACTATTTTCCTTACTATATCAATAATTCCACAAAATTTCATGCTTCAACAACACCCCCCTTCTTAGACATGTAGCGCCAAAAAGTTACAAAATTGGAGTGGAAGTATATCTCCCGTATACATGGCCCACTCAAATAAATGCTTTGAAAATGAAATGTGGAGGAGAAAAGAAAACATCCGGGGAGAGTGGGGGCGGGAAGAGAGTCATTTTATGTTAAGGAGTTGTTTAATCTTAGCAAGTGGGTTGTCCTTAGGAATGTTTTAAGCCTTAGTGGAAGTCTGTAGTTTCCCCGAAAGCAAATTTTTAGATTTTCCTTCAAGTACATCCCTCACTTCCTTATTGTTTGTAAACTGAATAACCAAAAGAGAAAAAGTAAGAAAAACCTTAAAAAAAACTGCTCTATCTCTGTTTCTCCCTCTCTCACAGGGTTTTCTCTTAAAAAGATTATAAGTCTCAAATCAAATTGCTACGCGGAGGTGGAACCCGTGAGTGACAATTACTTCATTTAATTTGCATACCGGAAATTTTTGCTAGGCAGTCTATGAAGTATATATCTTCGGAACGAAATAGGGTTACTTAAATACGGGTTACCTGTGTTGAGAGGGTTTACGGTAGCTGATCTCTTATACCTTTCTCATGCACGGCCGAACGCCTTTATCTTTGAAATACCTAAAAACGAAGCATACTACGAAAGCAAAACAGAAAAAAAAATGTTCCCAACACTTTCATTTTTAGTATAAACTGTTTCGTTGGAAGAGAAAGTGTAGGTGCGATTTTAATTTTTGAAAATTTGAATTACATAATAGAAGAGAAAAACAAAAAAATTAAAAACTACGAATGTGTGTACTATTTTTCATAATTTATGGCGAACAAGGAGGAGAGAGATAAGGGTTCAAATCCAAAACCGTCAGTGGATCAGGCTCCAGTTAGAATAATATGAAATCAATGGAGAAAAATTTTTATTTTGTTTAAGATAATAATTTAAAAGACGACGAGTACGTTGTAGTCAATGTGGGCCTAAATACTGAGCCTGAAAATTACCTATACAAGAAATGAAAAAAGGTCTGTTGTTTTCAACCAAGAACCTGTAAAGAGCAAGTCCGAGTACCGAGTACGGTAGTCCGTGTTGTTAAGTTTTGAAAAAGAGTTGCGAAGAGGGGGAGCGAGAAAGAAGAAAGAATATTCTAAAGGGAAACAGCACGAGCAGAAAAAAGCGCGAAAGGGAAAGGGGAACTCGTTCTTTGAATGACATGACTCATCGGAACACATTGGTTTCCAATTTTCACGCACTCTTGTGACCGAATTGATTTAACGAAACTTTTCCGAAGTACCGCACAACGTCTGTAAATTAGCAATATTTCAACTTTTTTTTACCGAATTTTAACACACATCTAATTTTTATAATTTCTCGACGGCTAGCTGTCATGAAAAAAGTATAAAAAAAGTTTGATTTATATAAACAACATCGAACCGAAGGCATCTAGGATAGTGACTCATAGCTGCGAGATTTTCTGAAGGGTATAACCTACATAATTATATTCTATATTTTGTTTCCCACAACCAGAAGGACAACACCAAAGTTCTACAAATAATTCGAGTTACGAGTTTGTTGCTCTCTATACTTTGCTAAAAAAAAAAAAAAAATGGAAGAAAATAACAGATGATTATAATCGCACGGAGACTACGGAGCGGTTTTGTTGATGGCGGAGTCAGACTTCTGACGATTACCTCGACCTATATGTATCAGGTGCATAACGAGGTATTCATTACAGCACAACTCTGGGTCAATTTCGAAGGGAGCAGAAGGACGCAGACCAAAGAAGCAATGTGGGCGAATGAACTAAAGAGAAATTCCAGGGAAGGGTTTTGAAATCAAAAACTCTAGCGCAGCGATACTTCGCCAGAAAACGCAATTTGTCAGTTTCATCTATAATAATTCAAAAAATAAATCTGAATCACAAATATTTGCCAAAAACTATCGATAGTTATCGATATTCAATAAACATACCGATCGACCGATATTTCATCGCTAAAGTTTCAAAGAAATTCCAAAAACTATCGGTAGTTACCGATATCTCTGACAAAAATATCTATCTATCGATGTTTTATTGCCAATTTTTTAGCAGTTTCATTGATAATACTGCAGCAATAGTCACAAAATTTTTACCAAACATACTCCTATACGTTAACTATCTCCCATCAAAATTTTAGTTCTATTACTGCAAGTATTTTTCTTGTAATATTGGAAAGACGCACACTATCAAGACCCACTACTGATGCTTTATTGACACAGATTTTACAGTTTTTTTTACGTTTTTGAAGAAACTATCCAAGCAACAGTCACAAAATTTTAACCTGACTTACTCCTGTATAAAATCCATCTTCCATTGAAATTTAGGACCTGTTCTCATAGTAGTTTTCCTAAAATCTTGAAAAAACCACTTTTTAAGAAACGATGTTTTCTAGTTTTCCTGGTATCTATCGAACCTGGGACTGTATAAGGAATATATTTCGTACAAATGTCATTGCCAAACTTTTCGTAGTTTTTTCAGAATTGTAGAAAAAAAACATTTCAAGATGTTTTTTTCTCCAGTTTTCTCCAAAACTACGGAACGAATAAGCAGTTGTTGGGACTCACTGGTATGAGGTATAGGGGCTTGGACCCCCAACAACAGTCGCCGCCACAAGGCAGGCTAATATTCGTCTCTATTATGTTAAACAAATTGCATAATGTATGTTCGATCGTAATTACTTGCACGTACATGCAAGTAATATACAAGTACCAAATTGTGACTAATCTCGCCAATGTGATATCACAAGTTGTCTCAAAACTGTAAACACAGAATGTTCTCCAGCAATTTTTTTTTCCAGTTTTCTCAAAAACTACCAAACTAATATATTATTTATTTTTGGATTTTCTAATTAATAGACATAAACTTCTATCAGACTTGCACCTATATAAGCACAATTAGTGGTTCATAATGGATCAAAAACTTTCAAAAATATTCAAACCAGCAGAAAGGAGAGACAATTTGTTTCTTTGTCCCTCTTGTTTTCAATAATGATCCGAAGGATCACTACTAGTAGGATTGAAAAACTTCCCTCCTCTCCATACCAGGATTTTATTTGTACATGAAGAAATTTTTGAAATATTTTATTTTATAACTTGGGACACTGCCAGGTAAAAAAATACTACAAAGCAAACAACACTGTATTCAAGAAGTGCAACTTTTATAGGAAATTTAATATTTTTATTTTTACACCCCGCTTTTCTGAAAAAATATAATCAGAATAATAAAATCAGTCTATTCATACTTGAGTTTTTCAAAATGATTAACGATTTCAAAAAATACTAAAAATGAAACACGAACAATTCCAATGGGTCATGCAAGAAATAGTTTATTAATTTAAAAAAGTAAGAAATTGGTACTGAAAAATGATGGTAAAGATCAGCGAAAGAGCTGAAAAAACTAAAAGCTGATAGATTAGGAGTAGAATAATACATAGAAGAAACTAGGAAAGAATGTCGAGAGAAGCCATCAGAGGTTGTGAAGGGGGTAGTACGATGAGATAATATAAGCGCAAATAAAAGTAGTTGAGAAGGTATTGACGATAGTGATGAGAAAATTTAGTCTTGGACATGCAATCTTAATTTTGGTCTCGCATACAGAGCCAGAAATACATAAATTTTTAAAAATTAATTCGATAAAATTAGAGACTGTCCTAGGTTGCTCGTTGAACACTATATTTATCTCATTGGTATGTAACACCTTATATGAAACAAATGAAGCGTTACCTAATTACATCAAAAAAACAAGAAAATCTCATTTGTTCCATATATGGGGTTACATACCCATGAGATGAATACAATGTTCAAAGGACAACTTTAGATAACCTCAGATGATTACAGAAATGCAAGTTTTTGACCACACCAAATAAAAAAAATTTTCATATTTCCGACTTTATTTCATCATATAGACTAGATTTTAAGGGCTGAAAATTTTGCCCTTTTGCTAATATAGGTAATTAGGTATGTGAAATGAATTCATTTACTTTTATTTGGTATTTTGTGGCTGCTGGGTGCTTAAGAAATTTGCAATATTTAGGGTTAAATTTTTTTTTTTCGCAGTTGGAAGGGTATTAATGTTTATTGGTATGATTAATTTACCCGTTGATAACTGTAAAAATCTTGGAGACAAAAATAAGACTAAGAACAAAACTCTACAGTGGAAAACCAAAAACAAGATTACCATAGTCTTAATTTTACTTTTGCTTAAAATTCAGATTGAATAGAAAATTTGATTCACACTTTCACAAGATCCACTATAAACTCAGCTTGGTCATATGATCCATGAGGGAAAACCTTCACTTGTTAAGTGGTAACACCACAGAGTATTAAATATAATAGAGGACTCATACGAGAAAAAAAATAACACAGCTTTTGAGATAAAGTATCCTCATTCCTAAGGATTGGTACAATTTTTGTCTCATTTTAATCTACAAAATTTAGTTTGATGTGGTTTCTGAATAGTCAGTTGTATTTATTCGTTCATTTAATTCAATTGTTTGAAAAAATAAAATTCTAATCATTGTTTATGAGCCCAAATACGGATGAACAAATTTGAGTTTGGTACCAAAAGGATGAGGACAGCTCTTCAAAAGTGGTACCATTTTTCATAGCAGCGTTTAGAAAGGTATATGTCCTCTATTATATTTAATATTTGGTGGGTAACACATGGGACTTACACAAGAGGAAGTAAAAAAGGATGAAAAAATGATGTTTTATGAAAACTGCAAAGAGCTTAATATTAGTGTTACAGTGTTAAGCTGCAACTGGTTACTAGCTAGTGATGGGTAGTTCGTTCACGAGTTAATTCTTTTGAACGAATCCTAGAAGTGAACTAATCGATCATTTAGTTTACTTCTAAATGAACTAGTTCATTAGTTCATTTTTTTTTGATAGTTCTTAGTTCTTATCAGTCTACTCTACTCGATCCGTTGATCGAACTGAAGTTGAAGTAAGTAGCAGTCGATGAGTGAGTCAAACAATTAACCAATAGTTCTAGCATGAATTTATGAATACGAGTCAATCATAATATCGTATAATAAATCAGTTGATTTAAATGATATGAGCCAATCATGAATCAGCTGACTGAAGTTATCGAGTTGAAAAATTTACTGAACTACTGAACTAATTGAACCAGTTCAGTGAACTAGTTCACTTTGGTGAAGCAGACTCAATGAACTAAATCCGCAAAATGAACTAAAATTCCCAACTCTATTATTAGCGGATGATTTTTGATGTGTAAACATCTTAGCACTTGGTTTATGGTAAGGTCTAAATGAGAATTACTATGGTCAGATTCGTGTAACTATAAATCTTACAACTGTAACTCTCGTTTGAGTGTGCCACATGATGTGTAGGTGAGTGGTTATGTGCATGCACAATGCATTGCACATGCACACAACCACACTATTATTATGTTTACGCATCAATTCTTCATGAGTAGCAAAATTCACGCCTTTTTTTGAGACACTACAGACCTTTAAATCAATTAAAACTCAGAAAGCTATCAGAAAATTCACCTTTTGCGCTGGCAAGTAGCAATCTCGACCTTTAGTGTACTAATATACCATAGAAAAACGTGGTAATTCGCTGGAAGGAGAATTATAATTTTAATTCGTCCTTCAGCTCAACCAATTCCACGAAAAATGAGAAAAAATCAACGAAATAAATAGGTACCTATGTGAAAAACGAAATAGCAGCATTTAAGATTGGCGACGCCTTGACATATTCTAACTGACATCCAAACTTCAACGAAGATATTTTAGGCAAATTAATATATCTTCTACATGGTTTTTCAGTTAATGCCTTTCAGTACATAAAAAAAAACAACATAACAAAAAACTTATCAATAAACTCCTTTTTTTCCCCACTTCAGGCGCGATTTTTTGTTTGAAAAAAAAAAATCTGCCAGCTTAAAATATTCGGAAAAATAAAGTTGCAAGATGAAGTAACTGAGGAAGCTAATAGGCGCGAAAAGAAAGCACGAGTTTCACGACTCTGAATTTAATTTAACTCGTTAATGTAATTCAAAAAAAAAAAAAATTTATTATTTCTTTATCAAAGTCAAACTTCCTAAAGATGTGCAGAGGTGTCTCTCCTGTTTTATTTTTTTCACTTTTTTTCTGACCTTTCACTAAATTTTTATTCGAAATTTTGGTTGCATGGAAAATTGTTGAATCAATTACGGAAATTATGGAATACTTAATCGAACAATTTCGACGAGTACTACACAGAAATAAAAACCAGTTCGCAAAACAGGATTTTCACAGCGTAATACAGAAACCATACAGAATACACGAACATACAATCGTATAAAATAATATATATAATTTTTCCAAGTTCAAAAAATCGTTTGCTTACGTCACCATATATTTTGATAATTGTACTGTATATTTTTTTATATCTGTATTACCTATTCGACCAGATAGTTTTAATCATAAAAATGTAAGTTATATTTTTAGCTTAAACTTTGAACCGTAAGAGGATGATAGAATGGGGGTTAATGAAAAAGGTGAGAGTGTATTTGTGTGGGTGGGTGAATTGGTGTGAATGTGGATGAGAGAGAGAGGGTCTGCTAAAATTGAAAATAAACTTCCAGGAAAACGTAATGAGTAATAAGGGGATTAGACAAAAAATTTAATGCTATTAATAGCATCTCTAGTCTCTATCTATATGCAGAAATGGAGCAGGAAAGAAAGCGACTTCATAACATTTCCATAATACAAATCCAGCTCAGAAAAAATAGGTGAAGGTCCAATTCTTAAAGCTCACCGTTGAGAACAATTGTGTCTCAGAATTCTCCTACTCAAAACAGAAGCAAATGTTCAGAATTTTTCTGGAAAAACATGAAATCAGAAAAAAATAGTATAATTTGAAAAAAATAAATTATTATCAAGATTTGCTCTCAACCATTATACATTACATAAAATTTTAAAATGATTAAGGCCTAGGGATTTGGATAAATGCATTTTTTGAGCAGAAAATGCTCCCATCTCAGAGGCCTCTAATGTATATAATATATTCTACCAGATGGAATTATTTGTTTCATAATAGATTGTTTAAACTCAGCCCTTCAAAACGTATGTCCCATAATATATCACTCAACTGTGCGAAGAAATAGTATCCTTACTTCCTTTCTGGAGCCCATATGGAGTCCAAGGGGTAGTTCAATCCAAAAATTGACCCGTAATTTGAACTTAGCATCTTGGCACGCATGTCTAATGATGGGTCACTCAACAATAGGGAAATATAATATAAAAATTGGAATTCCTCATCCTTCAACAGCATGTGAAATTACACAATTAAAAACTTGACTGTAGAAAATACCATCATTACTTCATGGAATCTGAAACTAGACTGATTTTTCAGTAACAAATGGCCCAAATATATATAATCTAGAAAAATATCGTGCAACACCCTGCTAATTCATGTTTTAATTTTGTTATTGGTTCATACTCTTTATATGAAAGAGCCACTCAGAGTATATTAAATTTCATTACACTAAATATGTAGATTTCATTGGTCGATATGCTCAAATTTATGACAAAAACTTTTACAATTTTAAATTCATATTTTCTCGAATTACATCTTTCTAACTAATTAATTTTCAAACATGAATAGCCTAGGAAACTTTCCAGAGCGGCAGGAACATTTTGAACCTACATCCATGGCAATCCATAAAGTATGACTTTTGTTCTGAGCGAACAAAAATCCGTTAGTTTTGGAGATAAGACATAAAAGATATTTAACCTCCTTGGTACGCAGTAGGTAAAAATATGCACAGTTTTCAAGTGCTTCTCCGGATATTATGGATGAATCATAATTATAGGCAGCCTATTTTCATATTAAAAAGATTAGCTTGGTTATGGTTGTGGGGGCTCTCCCGTATGAGGTATAGGGGCTCGGACCCCTCGACGACAGTCGCCGCCCCAAAGGGCAGGCAAACAATCGTCCTTGCGACGTTAAACACACAAAATACGTTCGATCGTAATTACCTGTACGTACTTGCAGGTAATGTACGAGTACCAAATCGTGACACAATAAGATGATGTCACGATTCGTACACGAACCAGCCAGCCATCTCTTATCTCGATAGGGGATGATGCTACCTGGCTGTTCTCACCAACGTACGTATTATCTTACATACGTGTGTTTGTGTGCGTGTAAATAAGCCCTATATAAACCACCCAAACCGGCTCTAAAATCGCCAGTGTTCGCCTTGGTTTTGGCTTACCCGTACTTATGTACGAAGTGGCTGAACACGCTTAAATTCTGTAGAATTTCCTTCTGGTGAGAATATCTCTCACAACAAGGTATTCCACAGTGGTGACCCCGACGTGATATTTGGCTACATTGTGAGGTGTCCTTAGGCGCGTTGTGCTTTTACAAAAATGAGAAACTCGCTTGCTCAGCAAATAAAAAATATTTTTTTGCAGACTAAGACACCTTTTAGGTCGTTGAAGTAGTCTGTTGAAGTGGGAATTTACACCCCTCTCTTTAAAATATATAAACAAAGAGAAACCAGACAGCAGACCTGCCCAACCACCCCGACTTTGACTCGACACTCCAAGAATTTACTAAATCTGGAAGAAGGCCCTCAACACCCAGAATTAGCACGATTGGGAGCTGCAATAAATAAAGATCAATTAGCAGTAAAAACGTTGAGAAGTGGTCAAACTTTAAGCCAAAGTTCTGACCTGAAAACACCTGTCCTACAAACACAGGAGCCAGTGTTTTCGACTAACAAGGAAGGAAGTAGTTCTGTGGAATACGCTTGTCATCAGAAAGACACAGCAATGGTCCCACCACTAACCGAAAACCCACAACCATCGCAGGGAGGTAGTAGTCAGCCGCAGCTGACACCTGAAGTCTTGGCGCAGATTATGCAACTTTTGCAACTACAGCCAGGGCAGAACCCCAACTTCTACAGACGGAGGATAGAGATCCCAGAATTTCTGCCCAATGAGGTAGATTTATGGTTGACCCTATTGGAAGGCAGGTTCAAGACCAAGAACATAACTCTGAACCAGCGGTACCTACACATCTGTGGAGGCATGCCCCCACAGATAATCCGCCACATTCTGGATATTATGGAATGCTCTTCGACAGAAGAGGATAAATATGCCTGGTTCATCAAGAAGATAAAGAATGTATTTGGAAAAATGAAAAACCAAATCATTGATGATGTGATGGGTGGTATGAAGATGGGGGATGACAAACCCTCAATCTTCATGGCGAAATTAAGGCAGAAGGCAGATAATATCGTAGCCCCTTCTGTCATAGGCAATCAATTTTGCAAACAACTTCCTCAAAGTGTTGTGCAATGCCTAGCAGCCGTAGGTTCAACCGTGATAAATACATTCACAGACTTGGACTTCCTTGCAAAATCAGCAGATAATGCGCTGGAATATACCAAGTCAAAGCCTGTGATAAGTGCAGTATCTGCAGAGACTGGAGAGATCGCTCAACTTAGAGCTCAAATATCTCAGTTGACTGATGAAGTAAAGAGGAACAAAGGCCAAAGCTCCACAAAATCCAATAGTAGCTGGCAACAAAGATCTAAAAGTAGAAACAACAACAATAATAGTAGCAACAGCAAAGGACGACAGTCCCGGTCCAGAGACCGCAGATCTAGTTCCAACCATAGGGGTCAGAGTTCAACTCCCCCAAGAACATCATCTCCCAAAAACCAGTCTTGAAATTGGGATAATAAATGTTGTTTCTTTCATAATAGGTTTGGCGCAGAGGCCACCAAATGTAACAACAGATGCAAATGGTGGAGCAAATCCTATACCAAGGAGGCGTCAAACTAGAACAAGGGGCCATCTATGTGGCTGAAGACCCCTCAGAAAAATACTCATGCCGTCTTTTCATTAAGGACAGGACGAACAAGAGAAGGTACTTAATCAAATTGGGAGCAGACCTGAGCATATTGCGAGTTAACAAAACTCAAAAAGTACTCCCTCCAAAATACTATCTCCGTACTGTGAATGGACAAAACCTTCCAGCTTACGGACTTGAAACCAGCAAAGTAGACATCGGACTTAAGAAAATCATGACGTGGTCCTTCACGGTTGCAGATGTTCCTAATCCGATCCTGGGTGCAGATTTTCTTGCACATTTTGGCCTGATCATTGACCTCAAAAATGGCAAATTGATTGATAGTGAATCTAAACATTGTGTGGATGGCAAAACACATGCTTACAGACTGGACACAAATATATCCATCTGTAATAAAGTCAATGGAAAACTTTTACAGATCCTGTCTGACTATCCTGTAGTCACTCAACCATCAATTTGCAGGCATCCTACCTATAAACATGACACTGTTCATTACATAGAGACTAAAGGACCACCTTGCCACGCTAGAGCACAAAGGTTACTGCCTGACAAACTCAAAGTGGCACGGGAGTACTTCCATCACATCGTCGAGGAGGGCGTATGTCGCCTCTTGAAAAGCTCATGGAGCTCCCCTATCCACATGACCAAACAAGCAAGTGGAGAGTCGCGAATTGTTGGAGACTACAGGGCCTTAAATGCCAAAACAGTTCCTGATTGCTATCCAGTCCCCAATATAATGGACTTCAACGCGAATATGAAGAGTAAAACGATGTTTACCAAAATTGACATCAACTGGGCATTCCACCAAATTCCTATGGCTGACCAGGACGTACCAAAGACAGTGGTTATAACCCCCTTTGGACTATTTGAATACCTTCGAATGTCATTTGGACTTCGCAACTCAGCACAAACTTTCCAGAGATTTATCAATGGACTGTTTAGGGGATTGCCGTTTGCATATGCATACTTGGATGATATCTGCATTTGCTCTGAAGGCGGTGAGCAACAGCACGAGGAGAATGTAAGAGCCATCGTACAGCATATACACGCTGCCGGGCTTACTATCAAGGTAGGTAAAAGCTTATATGCACAGACTAAAACTGACTTCCTCGGCTACAAAGTCTCGACCGAAGGCATTTCCCCATTGAAGACCAAAGTAGAGCCTATATTGAATTTCCCGAAGCCCTCAAATGTCGCTGAACTTAGGCGTTTCTTGGGGATGGTGAACTTCTATAGACGTTGCATGAAGAATGCAGCAGCCAAACAAAGTAAGCTGTTTGCACTAATTAAGACAAGTAAAAAGAAAGACAAAACTCCACTCAAATGGAATGAAGAAGCCGAACAGGCCTTTGAGAAAATCAAAGATACACTGGTAAATGCAACTTTATTGGCTCATCCAGACGAAAGTCTGCCATTATGTGTGAGTACTGATGCATCTGATTTTGCTATTGGTGCAACCCTGTACCAACTTGACAAAGACAACAAAAAGTTACCGCTAGCTTTCTTCTCGAGGAAGCTCTTAAAAACAGAAAAGAATTATAGCACGTACGATAGGGAATTGCTCGGAATTTTTGCTGCGATGAAGCATTTCAGGCACCAATTAGAGGGTAGATGTTTTTCTGTGTATACTGACCATAAACCCCTAACATATGCCTTCACACAAAAAGCAGAACCGTCATCACCGAGAAGAGCACGACAATTAGACTATATTGGTCAATTGACTACCGACATTCAGTATATAAGTGGAGAACTTAACACTCCAGCTGATGCCTTGAGTAGAATCAAAGCTATCTCAGGTCCTGTCCAATTGCCTTATGCTGAAATAGCTAAAGCACAGCTTAAGGATGCAGAATTGCAAGAGTTGTTATCGAACAATGATACTACTCTCAAATTGAGACAGGAAAAAATTCCCAGTACTGATGTTTTATTAACATGTGACGTCAGTACAGGTAAGAATAGGCCATTTCTACCGGTAAAATATCGCAGGTTGGCTTTCAATAGTGTACATAATCTGTCACATGCTGGGCCAAAATGTAGTGCTAATATGATTTCAGCAAGGTTTGTATGGCCACAAATGAAGTCTGACTGCAACAAATGGGCTCGCAGTTGCCTGAACTGTCAAGAATCCGAAGTAGGAAGACACACTCGCTTGCCCCTCAAATCCTTCAAACAAACAGAGCGGTTTAAAACAGTACATATGGACTTGGTAGGCCCATTGCCACCATCTCAAGGACACAGATACCTGTTAACAATAATAGACAGGGCAACATGATGGCCAGAAGCAATTCCTCTATACGAGATGACAGCTCCAACTGTAGCTGCCAGGCTATACGATACCTGGATTGCGAGGTATGGCGTACCAGAAGTCATAATTATGGACCAAGGTCGCCAATTCGAGAGCTCTCTCCTCAAAGATTTAGCAAGTAAGCTTGGTGTTCAACACAGTCATACCACAGCTTACCATCCTCAAGCCAATGGCAAAATCGAGAGATGGTATAGAGCTCTCAAAGCCTCTATCATGTCACATGATACCAAGAGATGGGTAGATGTACTCCCTACCATCCTCTTAGGCCTTCGATCTGCCCTACAAACGGATACAGGTCACTCTGCAGCGCAATTAGCATTCGGCGAAGAGCTACGCCTTCCAGGGGACTTCTTTACAAAATCAAAAAAGTTATCCCCAAAATTATGGTACAAAATATAAGAAATGATGCCAACAATTTTCTAGAACAAACAGCTCGCCATGGCCAGCCCAAGATTTACGTCTCGAAACACTTGGCCAATACCTCACACGTATTTGTTAGAGACAAAAAAATGAGATCTGCCCTGGAGAAACCATACGCCGGTCCTTACAAAGTAGTATCACGAGATGAGAAAAACTTTGTGATACTCATTGCAGGCGAACCTCAAACAATTTCAATCGACAGATTGATACCTGCATACATGGTAAGCGACGATAAAAGAATAAAGAGGTTACAGAGAGAAAACATAGAAAGTATCCAGACGGATTCACCAACAAACATAGAAGAATCCGTCGAAAAATGTGAAACAACAAATTCACAATTAGAGAAAACATCAAAAAATAAAAGTCTGTAAAGTTTTTGGACGATGTTATTACCAAAACATTCGATCCCGAGGCCCCCATATGCCCACGAAAAAGAGGCAGGCCCCTAGGCAGTAAAAAATGTAAGTCGCTACCAACCCGAATCTTCCTCAACACGACCAAGAACCCAAAAGTTCCGGAAGTTGCCAAGATCACTGGGCAAATTCCGGAACAGAAGTCGGAACTTGATCTAATTGAGGAGGAACTTCCTGATGGACACAGCACCAGCCGTGGACAGAACCAACTCCGATAACAGAACCCCCGATGCTGGAGCCGAAGCCAACAAAGACCAAAGAACCGATGAGGTTCCTGTTTACAGTGGAGAGGGCAGCCAATGAAAAGGCAAAGATGGCTGCCCTGACATCTGGGAATTCAAACTCCCTGATGCTCAGCCAACCTCAGTTTAGACGTCTGCTGCCCCCTCACTCCAGTTGTCACCTTTACACCCATACCAAAAACGACCACCAAGGCGTAGGGGAGAGGACAGCCGGGCAAACTACTTGGCCCGAGTATACGCTCTTAAGGAGTCTTACGAGTGTGTCAGGGCTGCAGTAGGTAGCGCCCTGGCAAAGTGGGAGGCTGATCAAAAACGGCGTTAAACCCGCACATCCTCCCAGGCCTTGCGCATTTTGATCATTTTTTGGTGCAAAAACTGGGGGGGAGTAGCTGTGGGGACTCTCTTGTATGAGGTATAGGGGCTTGGACCCCGCAACGACAGTCGTTGCCCCAAAGGGCAGGCAAACAATCGTCATTGCGACATTAAACACACAAAATACGTTCGATCGTAATTACCTGTACATACTTGCAGGTAATGTATGAGTACCAAATCATGACACAATAAGATGATGTCACGATTCGTACACAAAACAGCCAGCCATCTCTTATCTCGATAGAGGATGATGTGACCTAGCCGTTCTCACCAACGTACGTATTATCTTACATACGTGTGTTTGTGTGCGTGTAAATATCCCGTATATAAACCACCCAAACCGGCTCTAAAATTGCCAGTGTTTGCCTTGGTTTTGGCTTACCCGTACTTATGTACGAAGTGGCTGAACACGCTTAAATTCTGTAGAATTTCCTTCTGGTGAGAATATCTCTCACAACAAGGTATTCCACAATGGTAAAAGAATAAATAAAATTTGTTCAATAGTTTTGAAGATTACCTATTATACACACATACTGAACATTTTCATAAATTAAGTAGGTATAGATAAACATATAGATTGTTATAGATTTCTTGCTAATGGTATTTTTCTCTCTAATTTTGTCTCGAAACTTAGCCTTGGTAAGTTGTACCATAGTATCTTGTCAGAGACAGTTTTATCATATTCAATTTCTTCAGCAGGAAAATAAAAGTTGTGAATAAAATATTAATTCAGAAATAGGCAAAATGGAAAGCGTATCTTCACATTCTCACGCGAGGCAATTTTACCGACATATTCTGGTAATGTTGTGGGATGGTGGATGGGAATATGTACCTCAAAATTTCGAATAAAATTAGAATTTATTTTCAGGGAGAATACAAGAGGGAATTGATGAAAATTTAGCTTTAATTTCCTGCTAATGGTATTATCCGACGTCAAGATATTTATCATTAAGTGAATCGTTCACGATTTCAACGTTCTCCAAGCTATCCACACTCGTCACTCGGCCACTCCAACATTCACAAGAATCATATGACAGATCAAGACCTTTTGTTTTATTAAAATTCATTAATTGTTTCCTCATAATTCATTAATTATTTTCCTTTACATCGTCACCTTCGTTCCTCTCGCCTTTGAACGTAAATCATCTAATTTTTTCCAGGCACTTTTGTACTCTGCAGCAGCACTAACCTATTTTCCACACGACTTTCTTTATTTTGCGCACGACTATTAGTTGTACGGCTAAAAATTAAAATTAATTTCAAATAACTAATATTCTTCAAGTGCAAATAAAACGTGATTAATTAATTCATTATTCAACCAATAATCAAGGTTCTGTGTAATTGGAACGAAAGTTAAGTCAATAATCTCATTACAATCAGTAATATGAAAAGCTTTTAATAAAGTCGAAAGATTAAAAGTCTTCAGACTGCTTTGATTTTTGATTTTTTATGTTTGTTTGAAATCCTCTGTTTTAAGTTTTTGTTTTCGAATATTTCGGCTGCTTTTTCTCAACATTCTTCCGAATCATGAATAATTTTAAGGTGATAACTTGATTTATCGACATATTTAGTTTCATTATCTCGTTGTAATGCTACCCACACTATCCTGATTGATAATTATGATTTAAAATTTTTGCTGAAAGGTAATTTGATGTACGTCATAAATAATCTATATGCTTTATTAATAGATGATTACCATGTTTTTACCGACTGTGTACGGTCAAGGTTATATGTTTAGTATGTTCTATCTAGGGAACTAACGTAGGGTCATAATGTTTTTGATCATCAGGAGAATGTCCAAGGCTATACATATTTGAAAATTAAAAAATTAGAAGGGTGTAATTAAAGAAAATGAGAATTTAAATACTGAAATAATAATTATTGTCATAAATTTGGGCATATCCACCAAATAAGAACTACTCATTCAGATTAACGCAGTCGGTTTTCTTCTTCTTGTTTTAAATAAAATTTATGGATTAGCTAGACCTATTGTTAGCATGAAACCTTAATTTTTCCTTTCTTTACCACAAATACAAACAGGAACTGAGATATTGTGATTGGCTCGAAAGTTAATAAAATAAATAATAAAAAAATTTCAAGGATACGCTTTTATTTAACTTAGCACTCTAAAAAGTAGAAAAATAATTTTTCATGACCTACTTATCTTATTTATTCTTGTAACACAAAATAAAAGCGCGGGGCAAACTTGACTCATCATTATATTTTTTCTTCTTTGTATAAAAAGAAACCTACAAATATTGTTGAAAAACTTTGAATATCAATATGAGTAACCTACAGACTTTGCTCAACTATCATTATAAATTAAAATTTATCTCCATCCTGACCTAATTCTTACAGTAACGTGTATTATCAATCATTATCATCAACATCTAAATTATCAAACAACTAATCAACAACCTTAGAATTATTTGTTTAAGACCCTTTTTCAGTGGATAGTTCTGTCTTCCTTCATCTACCAACTGAATTTGTATTCTAATTGAAATATTTCTTTTCTTTTGCCCCTCGCTTTTATTTTGTGTTACAAGAATAAATAAGTTAAGTAGGTCATGAAAAATTATTTTTCTACTTTTTAGAGTGCTAAGTTAAATAAAAGCGTATTCTTGAAATTTTTTCATTTATTTATTTTATTTTTGACTTTTTAGGAATAAAAAAATGTATAGGTAATTTGATGTACATCTTAATTTCAAAATAATTGTATCCTACTGTACTTGGATGTTGAAGTTAAATGCTAGAAAGAAACAATTCGTACTAATCTGAGAATCAAAACTTTATTATCTTATTTATGAAAACATAATTTTCAAAGTCTGTCCACTTCTGCAATTGCTTTTTTATTGCAAGGTTTTTTTCTAGTTAACTTGCTACAATCCAGTTCTTGAATTTGGAGTTCATATAATGAGTAGATGCGACTGATAGAAACGTATGCCTGGCCTTCAGCAAATAGTTGGAGTGGTTTCGCTCTATTCTGAATTCTATGATACAAATTTCAGATAATTTTTTTGAGAAAGCAATCCACCCAGATTTTCCATACAAAACTCGAGTTCTAGACTATCAGATAATCGAAGTGATTTAAAGACATCGGTAAAATGTACACGACCTCTTCAACAAATTGAGAATTCCACACAAATTCTCTTCGATTCAACGATGAATTAATATCAATGAATTAATACCGTTGAATACACGCGAACTTGTCGATGAATCGAAGAGAATTGGTGTGGAATTCTTTTTGATTTGTCAAATAATTAATGCCATTAAATGTACGCAAACTCACTGACAAATCGAAGAGAATTCCTCACAAATTCTCTTCTATTTGTTGAGGAATGAATGCCATTAAATTAAATTTACGCGAACTAGTCGACAAATTGAAGAGAATTCCTTACAAATTCTCTTCAATTCATTGACTAATTCGTTTGAATTGAACAATATTGATTCATTGATGAGTTCGAGTACATTTAATTGCATTAATTTGTCGACAAGTTGAAGAGAATTTCTCACAAATTCTTGTCATACTAAGACAAGGACCTGACCTATTGAATTGGCACAGATTGGCCTGACAATTTTTACCAGTACCACTATTTTTTTTTGTCATTTTATCCAAAAAATAATTAATCTATATATATAAAAGAGAATGTATGTCTGTTTGTCTTTTATGCATTACTACACCATTCATCCAATGGCCATGAAACTTTTGGAAATTGTTGAGTATACTCCGAGAAGGTTTCTGGCATAATACAAAAAGGAAATTTCAAAAAGTTGCCCAAAAAATTCCCAAAATATGTATTTTATTCAATATCAATATATCAAAAAACAATATTGCATCGATCTGGTGAAGAACATAATTACATTGAAAAAAATATCGACTTTTGTTGTATACCTATGTGATAACAGTGACTGTGAGTTTGCTTCTAATTCCGTTGCATAAGATATTGGGAGTTTCCATCAAAGTGACTGACATCTAGTGGATTTTTATCAAACTAAAGTAAAGGTAATGGTGTATGTTATCAATGATGTAAATCTTATGTAAGTTTAGTTTTTTCTTTGATTTTTCTTAGTTTTGTCTTGAAGGAATAAGTGTTATAACTTATTTATCTACAAATTGTTGAATATATTGGTGTAGAAGCTGACACATGTCCTTTTAGAGATGCAGAAACAATATTGAAATGTCAAACCATTAAGAATTTGTTCGGATAGGTCTGTTTGTTTGTAATTGATTCTGTGAATGGCTCATTAATAGAATCCATTATAAACAAACAAACCTATTTTTGATAACACACCACCACCTCTATTTTTTGTTGACTATAGCACTCCCAGTGGCAATGGAAACTACTAATAGTAAATCGATATATATCGATATTATATCGATGATTTAACATCACTAGTCATCTGTCATACTGATACGGAGACTGATAACAGGTAATGAGACACACATCAAAATAATTATAAAGGTTGTTGTCAAGTAGCGCTACCTGGGAACCAGCGCGCTGGAACTAATCAAAGTGAGTTAAATAAAAGCGTATAAAAACCAAATTCGTTAGTCTACTCTCCCTTTTCACTGATTTTAACAAAATGCTGACAATGTTGGCGGCTTTATGGTTAGAAGTGACCTTGAGAGAACATAATTACTGATGATTTAGAGAACATTAAACTTCTACTAACAAGAACTAAAGGCCATGACAAAAGCCAACATTTTTAAACAATTAATGGTTGAGCAATGAATGAAAATTGTACGGTGATTCAGAGGAAAATAAATTTAAGATAATAATTAGAAAAACTTAGATGCAGGATGCGGGTTTTTTTTTTGAACATTAGAAAAGCAGTGATCATGCATCACATCAGTGTCAACAATACGAAAAATTTTCAAAAAATTCTGAATGTCCAAGAAAACATGGTTATTAAATGATTCGAAGCATGACTTACGAGATTTTATGAGGAATATAAACAGTAGATTTTTAAAGTCGCAGTTTCAGTATCTTAGCCTATAACTGTCACGGTTTCATCCATGTAGAGTGTAATGAGCAGAAGAAAAAAAATTCAAGTGAATATTTTGAAAAAAATACTTTATCCCTTGACTACTTGAGCTAAGATATTTAAGGAGAAAATTCAGCAAACAATTTTCATTGCCTCAACACAAAATTTAAAACCACGCAGTTTCTAAAATACCTGGTAGTATAGAAGAATTGCTTGCACGATTTTCGGAAAAGAAAAACATACATTCCCAAGAGTTTATTCCATAATTATTGAATTATTTGTCAAAGTCTGGCGTTTCTCAATTATTTTTTTTTTTTACTGATTTGAGTTTGACTCAATCTTTCACACTCTCATTCTAAAATATTTCAATTTCTGTGTACCTATCTCTCTTTTTTTCTTTTTTCTTTTTTCTCTAACATTTGAATAGATGGAAATTTATAGCTTGAGACAAATGAAATTTTTTAAAAGAAATTTCTAATGTCACTGTGGAATACCATGTCGTGAAAGAATATTCACACAAGAAGGTAATCAACAGATTATTTGCATGTTCCACCACTGCGTATATAAATACATATATTCATATGCGTAAATCATGAATGATATGTTATGATTGTACGAAATTTGTTAACTTCTGACAAAATATGCAATATTTATCCAAATTAAGAAATAATTAAGATGATATGGTAAATAATCGTAAAATTTGAAATAAAACCAAAGAAATTCATAAAGTTATAAAATAAAATAAAAGAAAACATAAACATGTGAATAATTTTCGTAGGTACCTAAAACAAAAAGTTCATGCAAATTATAAAAAAAAGAGGAAAAAAAGCCTTACTGGAAGTACCATCTGGTCGATCAGCTAAAAAATTGGTAGACTGTTACTATAAATTAAAATAAATATTAATTCCAAATTTCATACATATTGTTCCAAAATTTCGAATTTTATGACCAATATAAAAACAAAAATAGCGGTTTGGAAGTATCCGGTCGATCCGTACCAAAATCGATAGCGTGCAACAACACATCAGAATAAATATATTTTTCAAATTTTGTACATACTGTTCCAAAAATCCTAATTTTATGGACAATATAAAGACGAAAATAGTGCTACCGAAAATACCGTCCAGCCGATCCACGTCAAAATTAGTAGCATACTACAATAATCTATAATAAATATTTACTATGAATTTCGAGACTATTGATGTAAAATTGAGCATTCTATAGTCAAAATAAAAACAAAAATGGCTGTACTGGAAGTACTATCCGCCAATCGACACCAAAATCAATAGGTCCTGGTCCTTGGGCAAGTAAAAATGTTCGTATCAAATTAGGTTATAATTGGATAAAAATTGCGACCTGTACCGCGGGAACATGAAAAAACTTATAATAAAAAAAACAAAAAAAACTACCAACCATCTTAATAATCATGAGCCAACACGAAAAGGATCCATATAGTTTTATTTACATACAATGTAATGTTGTTCTACATGATCCATGCAGGCTTCACAGATTGATACCCGAACAACCGTTCACCTATCTATCCATACTATATTCACCGAACGATGGAGGTAGTATTTTAGCGATTTTTTTTCAAATCCAGTTTGCTTGCAAACGTGGCATTAATTTTTTTAGACTTCTACAACGCTGCCATTATATGTAGCAACGTTTGGAGATTCTTTTTGATATCGACGAAAAAGTTAGGAGATGGTCACAATTCAAAGCCCAATGGTTTCCCAACATAATTTTTCAATCACATGGGAGAAGGCACCGATTTGCAACCTTCCGACTGAAAGGCCTAGCACCAAATGACTATAGGCCAACCAGACGCAGGATCTCAGAGAGAAATTTCGGGGCCATCGAACATAAATTAATTGGCCCTCTTGAAGGATCTGCTCTAAAATTGACGCTTGTTTGAAAATTTAAAATGAAGAAAAAATTTTCGTTTCTCTGCGAAGCTCGAGGTCGGTTACCTTTGGTGCCCTTTTCTCCCTCTCTATAAGTTTCTGAGCAGACCCATATTTACGTTTCTACCGATGGGATGAGAAAGGGACGTTTAAGTCGATCAAGTTACTCGTTCGCACAAGGGCGGTTATTTCAAGAAAATGCCATAATTTCGAAGCGCCCAATCTATCTGCTATGATGCATAGGGGGACGACGTGACCACAGGAATTTAATTTCTTCTGATCAGCCCGGTCGACAGCGGTTGACCACTGACTAATGGAAGCTCAGTCTTCATTCTGCCCCATCATCATCATTTCTACACTCAAAGCAGCGTACTCGGATTCAAGATTCGTTAACTAGCCACACCTCAAAAAACAGATCTTCGGCTTCTAAGATCTAACAAAAACAAAGGAAAAAACAGAAAAAGGAAGAAAGGTTCGTCATATTTCGCCGTCACGTTCGCAGGCCGTTATTTGAAAGAAATTTTTATATTTGATCCAACGCATCTAGGGGACATAGTGAAGGAGGGGACGGAGGGGGCAAAGAATACGTAGTTACAAGCGCAAAAATACGTTATTGTATTTCACCATCGAAAGCGAACAACTTGAACAGAACACTTCGGAGACGAAATTCAGAAGACGACGTGACGAGGAGACGATATGCGCAATCCGCAAATCGGTACCAGAGGATGGATAGTAATAATTATTACGTGCATCGTATGCTAAACTAGAAAGTTTCCAAGAAAAAAAAATTAAGGCACATACAGACACACACTGGCATACACAAACCACAGTGAACGAAAAAATATGAACACGAACACACCAAGTATAATATGGCGTATTATACACTAAAGGACGCCTACCCAATATCAGTAAAGTGGCACATAGGTTGGGGATTTACGTCGGACATTTCAGATCCTCTTTAAAATAGGGCGCCGGACCTTAACCACAACCGTATCACAGTGAATACTGCGAACAGATAAATACACAGAATAACCGGGCTACACGACGTTCGTAAAAGTTGTTTTCTGGTCTGGCTACACCCATGTGCATGCATACACGTATATACAATTTATTCAACATAAAATATCAATATAGGCGGGGAGAAAAAGTGGTTCGATGACTGGGCCACGTAATACACGGCAATTAATTTCGCGGATAATTATCCAGTCGGCCAGGCGAATGTGACCAACGTTGGGCACAGAAGCCAGAACATCGTAAAAGCTGGCTGAGGGGAAAAAACCCTTTTCATCGAGGAAGGGAAAACTAGCGATTTGGACATTATTTAGAGAACGAGTATACGATGAGCTCCGAAGTAAAAAGTATATTAGGTAACAGATGTAAACGGATGAGAAATACTTGCGAACACCGGCGAATAATCAATCGCCATTTTTTAGGCTTCAATGCAATATTACGAAATTGCGCCGAGTTCTTGTACGATGCAGGCATACTCATCGAATAGCAAACCAAAAGAGTAAGAGAATATTATGGAGGAAAATTCGACGCTGAGGTAACATTTTTCGGCACACAGAAAACAACATTTTCAAGTACGTTTTCTATTGAAAATCTACTTAGTAATCTTGAAGTAATGGAACGACCTGCGAGTGGGAGTAGGTACGTTTTTCGTTTCACAACACAAGGAAAATTCTGGTACTAATAACTCAAATTCATATACATATATTCATATGTAAGCTAATTTCTTGTTACCTCGATACAGGACGCAATTTTAATAATCTATTACTCAACTCACTGCTGCGATTTTAAAATATACCAACGCTGCGCACAAATAATATTTATTTCGCACGAAGCGAAAGCCAAAAAATAAAACAAAATAAAAGCTTATCTTTTAAAAATTCGTTTTTGACATCCGATAGGCACGAAATTTGGAATAAACATTAGTACTAATCCGGGGACCTGACCTATTGATTTTGTTGTAGATCGGTCGTACGGTACTTCCGGTATGGCTATTTTCGTTTTTGTTTTAGCTATAAAATTATCAATTTTCCATCAATAGCTACAAAATTTGAAACAAATATTATAACTTGCTATAAATTTTAGTGCGGATCGATCGCACGTTACTTCCAGTGAGAATAATTTCATTTTTATTTTGCCTATAAAATATCAAATTTCGGACCAATAACAGCGTAATCCGAAATAAGTATTTATTACGATCTGTTAATAACTTTTTAGGGTCTACCTAATTTTACATTTTTCGAAAACGTACTTTCTCTAACAGAGCTGTGGCGTTAGAGTTTTTATGTAGGATTTCTATTGAAAATTTACTTATTAATCTTGGTGTCATTGAACAACCTGGGATAGGGGTAGGTACATTTTTAATTCATAACTCAAGGAAAATTTTGGCACTAACAACTCAAATTTATATATATATATATATTGAGCTGTCCGAAGAATACTCATAGTGTTCAAATTTACTATCGTATTTTATTTCAAACGCTGATGACATCATTATGTCACCTGTCATCGGACATTATGCAGCCAAAAACATGGAAAGGATTTGGATGAAAATCTACTTAAATTTGTAGTCAAACTAGAAAAACTTTTGAAGAGGAAAATTGTTGAAATTGATGTCAATTAGATTGTAGTAACTTACCACAAGCATGTAAAGATGAAAATGTTTCATGCATTAAATCCCAAAGCAGTAGAAAGCATAAAAGCAAGAATAAGCCTACAAAGCATTGACTCATACAAGTGCCAAGCTTAATAACAAGAAGAGAGTTACTGTAACGTGACATATATATTCATTATAATAACGTTTATAAACAATCAACCAATTGGAAAAATAAAAAACATAATGTTATTGTTAAAATTAAAATTTAAACTGTAAATAAAAAAAAATTAGAGACAAATAAGGCAGGGAAAATTACATATTAGCTTTAGCTTTCATCATAATTACCTGTTGGAAAATTTAGACAAACTATTCAGGTTCTAAATGAAATTTAAAAATTTCTGAATTTGAAGGTTTTTTCTGATTTTTGATAATAGATGAAAAAAAAGAATAGTAACTACTACAAGTGAAGCTAAATTATTAATTAGCATTTGATTGTATGAAATGTTAACACAATTTAGTCAATTTGAATAAAGTCTTTACTTAAAACCCAATAATAACTTGTCAGCATTTTTTTCCAGTTTGTTTTAAATCACAGTAAGCTTTTCTCTGCAGATGAAGGGTTTGTCTTTCGATTTAATCCAAAAATTTGACCTGCAGGTTCTTTAAAAAAGTTATCAGGCTGGTAACTATTAATTTATAAAAAGTTTTTTCGTCACAAATGATCATTCATGATACAAAATCATTTTTATAAATTATTCAATTTGAATTAAAATAAAAATAAAAAAACCGTACTGATCTTTCAATTTCCTTCTAAAATTAAATTGAATCCAAAATACATCTTCACAGAGAAATGCTGTAATGATATTTTTATATCATTTACTTCAAAATAATACATCTACTCCAAATTTGTATTTTCATATATCAATCACAACATTTTCGTATATTTATTCTTCCTTTTATTCACACCATTTTTTCAGTCTAGTTCAAACTTGTCTTTACTATTAGCTTTCTATAAACTGTTCTCGTCCATTTTCATAATATCACCTTTCCTCTGAATATATTCTAATACTTTGCACTTATTCTAATTCCTACTTATTTTTGAACACTCCCACTTTATGTCATATCTATCACATCTCATTGGTTTTATCAAAATTACATTTTTCCTTAACATCTAATCAAACTCATATTTCTCATGACACCCAATTAAAATCACACGAACCATTACCCCTAGTTATTAGGCTAACATTTTGTACAATTCATTATTAATACTTCTCTTGTGGAATACAATACACTCTTATATATTCATACAAATGTAAAACACTGTAATTATTTCAGTATTATACATTTATTAAAAACATAATATTATTGTCTCTCATTTTGTAACATTTATACAGTTACAAATGCTAAGAGCATATTATTTGCCTATATTCAGGACCTTATAACCAAAAGAGGAATGGCATCAGAACCTAAAGGAGGAACTTTGTAAAAATAGACCTAGTACCAGGCGTCATCAAAACAGAAATGAAATTTGCTAAAACTACAAATGAAAAAAAGAATTAAAATTTCTAACATTTTCTAAAGTACCAATATTTTCAATCTCATTTTTATCTATGAAATTTGTGTTGGTTGTGATTTCTAAATCAATAAATTATTTATTTGTTCACTTAATTAAATTATTTGAAAAAAAATTTCTGATTATTACCCATAGACCTAAATGAGCGGCAAGGAAATTGATTTCAGTACCGAAGGAGTGGGGACATATAGCTTCAAAAGCGGTGCCATTTTTTATAGCAGCGTTTAGATGAACATGCGTCCTCTATTATATTTAATACTCTGTGGTTAAAACAAACCTTAATGAATATTTTTTCCAAATTTTGTAGCTGTTGGTTCAAAATTAAGCATTGTATGATCAAAATAAAAACAAAAATAGTAATACTGGAAGTAACATCCAGCTGATCCAAACCAAAATCAGGTGGTTAGGTTCTTGGCTAAGAACTAATGTTTGTACCAAATTTTTTAATTATCGGACAAAAATTGCAACTGGATGGTAACAAAAAAAGGGGATAATATAATAATAATAATAAATCGTTAACCAAGCAAAAAATGTGGTAAAATGATAAAAATAACCATTTTAAAATTTTTCAAGCATGATCTATTGGAATTATAATGGTATGAAAAAACTTTAGGCCAAATCAAATATTTTTTTCAAAACATAGAACCAACTTTTAAAAAAAAGTCAAATCTGAAATCAGAGCTTCAAAAAACATACTTGACAATGATCATACAATAAAATATGAAAAGTCAAAATCTATGAACATCAAATTTGAAATCAATACCTCAAAAACCATATCCGCTGATATGTCACACAACAAAATATGATAAGTCAAAATTTAGACAACTTTTGATGCCCCTAGAGGTCGAATGATCTGTTGAATGAAAAAATTAATGTTAAACTTGAAATTGGCGCCCCAAAAAACATACCCAATAATGTATCATACAACAAGATGTGAGTAGTCAAATTTTGGGTAAAATCAATCCACTAGGGCAATTAGTTTTTAGTAGAAAAGCATAATTTTCTACTGATTGATACCAAATTTGGAATGTGCTAAGATGCCAAAAGAATGAATTCAGAATAAAAACCCCTACACAGAACAATTTGAATATCATACAACAACTGACTTAGCCTAACAAAGTAGGCGACCAAAAATGGTCCTGATCATTATCAATATCAAAGAAAAAGTAGATTTTCTTTGTTTAAAAATCATTTATATCACCAACATTCTTCTAATAAAGCAACACATAAGATATTCATATTTTTTGCAAAAAACTTCCAATATCCCACAAATACGATGCATGCGATAAAATATACTGATTATGTAAGTATCATATTTTCAAAATATTTTATGAATGTGTCATAAGTCATTTTTTTTTTGTGAAATAAAAAATTATTCCAAGTTTTAACAAGCACAATTTTAGGAAATAATTCGATAGTTTTCTTTCCTGAAGTGACGAGAATTGTGAATAATATATATATAAAAATTAATATGAGAAAAACATATTCCAAATTGCAAAACGAAGTGTAGAGCAGTTGTCTACGTGCTAATTACAAATACTAGCGCAAATTTTAGTGTCCGTGTTCAAATCTAGTATACGGCAGCGGGTGGGAGGTGGCCGAAAAATGACCTTTTTCTGAAATTGGGTTGTTTTTAGCTTAAAAAGAGTTGTTTTCTCGATGAAGGCTAGAAAATGAATTTTTCGGGACCATTAACATAAGGGTAAAAAGAGGGAAAATCACACTGTATAGTTAATAAGTTGGGAACAAATTGACTAATTAAAACCAAAATTGGTAGGTACTTTTTGTATCAAATTTCGTAACTATTGAAAGAGAATTGCAACTTTTATTGAGATAAAATGAAAAATTAGCAGCTCTGACAGCCCCAGGGAATGAACCATAATACCAACAGGAACCAAATTTGGAATTATGTTAGATATTCTTCAAATCGATACATGTACTAAATTTTGTGACTATAGTTTGAAAATTACTCCTTTTAGAGCCTTTAATCTGCCAAAACTGCAATAAAATCACCCCTATCAGACGTACCGTAAGATTTATCCCCACCAAAATTGGTAGTTTCTTTCGTTGACCTGAAGCACATACGTACATCAAATTTCAGGCCTATCGATTGAAAATTGCGACATGTACGCAGTTCAATAAAAAATGCATATAAACTGACATACAGAATACTATGAGCCCGATCCAGCCCAAAAATAAGAGGGTTCTTCCTTAGATGAATCTGAATATGTGCAAAAAAAGAGAAGGGAAGTTTTTTTCAATTCTCTTTTTGTTCGTTTTCCTTCATTTCAAAAAATAGTTAGTCCGTTTTCTGTTTTCACAAATAGTAAAAATTCGTAACTTTGCCCCCAGGGGGGCTACGTACTTCCACGATGGCGATAAACTTTCCTAGGAATAACACAACCGTTTCTGGAAAATATCATGCGAATACATCCAGGAGTTCTGGAGTCGTGGGGTTTCAAACAGTTTTTAGCTCTTCAGTATTTTATAATATGTAGAGATTCCCAAAAAAATACCCATTAAATTTTACACTATTCACATTTTAATTTTGGGTTAAGATGGATTGGTTATTCCTCTTTTTAGCAGTGTTTCAACAAAAAATAATGGTTATTAAATTTTTTTTGCTGATGAATTTGAAAAAATGAAGTGAAAAATGGGGAACTGGGATATGAAGCTCAACCAGTTGGGATATCTGCACAATTAATTATACCTTTAACTCGGATCATCCCGGTCAAACCAGGATGTATGGTAAATCTCTGGCTACACTGAGATCCAACATCTGACAGTCTTTTTTCCAGCGTAATCAGATCAATGAAAATAGTTTCAAGTGGCTGCGTAGATGTTGATAGAACAAAAAACTTGCAGACAAGTTATCCGTTGAAATCAAATCATTTTGATTTTGACTGATAAAGTTATGTAGTCACTGCCTACCTAAACCTAATCATAAGTATATTTTATCTTCCGCCTAGATTTTACACTTTCCCTATTGGCTGCCTGTTAATTCATGAAATAACTATACTCTGTTCTTACTAAGAAGTGTGTGATGTCAGAATCGCAATAGATGTTGCGATTGGTTGGGGAGAGAGGAAAAGGTATCGACGCACATCGTTATACAATGATAAGCATAATTCTGTCGAGTAAATAAACATCGTATTTCAAGCAGGTAAATGTGGATATAGTTTATGACATCACGCACTTTTTAGTATGAACAGAGTATAGTTAAAGTGCATAATCTGCAAATATTATTCACTCTAACTGATCATAATAGTTAATCTATAAAATAATTAGTTATTTTATGAATTAAAAGACGTCATACTTTAAATATCACGGTCAAGTTTGAAAATGGGCCAAATACATCCACTAGTTTCAAAATTACAGCTTTTTGAAGTTATTAGTGTATTCATGTACAACTAACATTCAGGAACGTCCCGCACCTCACCTTGGTATATTCTAGCAAGAACCTTCCAAGTCGAAAAGTTTATGAATGAAATATTTTTTTCATAAATTCTCTTACTTTTGAGTAAAATTAAAAGAACAGAAAATTTTCACGTATGTTCAGCCCCCTGAGTAAGGGGTGAAGGCGCATTTTTCTCGTACTGCGGAAGGGTTCCGAACATTTTCAAGTAATAAAAACTTGGCTGAAAATTATTTCAATTTCAAATCTGTAATCATTCTCTTGGAGTAAAACGGTAAGGTAAAAAAGAGAACAAATTCGAATAAAGGTAAAAATGTCAACTCGATTTCATGAACGAGAATTCTGTCAATTGAGACAGGAACACTAGGTACAATCGCTGACGTTCAAGAAAACAATACCAAAACATACAGGAGTCGATTAGATTGAAAATTTCTTGGAAATAATAACTTTAAACGCTCGCAACATAAAACGAATCGGATTGCATTCTTAAAATAATACAAATGTATCCTATACATAATTTGGGATCACCTATTATGGTGCAAACAATTAGAAAGTGCATCTTTTTTCCCCTCCATTAGACTACTAATTCGCGGTTATTACAAAAAGCCACATAATTCTATCAATAAGATCGTGGAATGTTTTTGGATATCTTTCCTTCCATTTTTGAGTCAAGACGAGGTCGTATTCTCGACTGCGGTCATTAACCAACTTCACGCCACAATTCATGACATAGAGCCAATGTAAACAAACGAAGATAATCATTAACAAAGGGGAAAATAAGGTTTAAATTAAAAGAAATGATTGTTTTTCCACGTTAAAGAATTCATTTACTCATACTGGCATAAAAAGTTATTGGTTTGCCTTGCTCATCGACTTGACCAAAGCCACTGGTTTTCCAGAATGGAAAATTATCGAAGAAGTTTTAGGTTATTTCCCAGTAAACTGAGCGTTTCTTGGATCCATTATCATAATTTCATCATTCTCATTAACCATACACTCACTTCGTTTGGTAATCAATTACAAATTGCGATATACCTCGCGGGTGTAACACGTTATTCTTTACCACACCGGAAATGTCGGCGTCAGAAATCCACGTGTCAAAGAAAGAAAGAAAACGGGCAGTAACACGAAAAATAAAAATCTTCGGTACTAGTTATTTCAACGAAAAATTATAAACTCTCTTCAAGACAAAGAACAGAGCAGAACTACTTTATAGTCTGCAAATCATTTAGACAAGGTCATGTAAATACAATTTGTCCTGAATATAACACTTGTTAGAATTTTTTTTTTATTCTTACTTCGTAATTCTTCGATGTTATCGAAACCAATTAAACCTATAAATTTATAATTAGTTGAAGAATTAGTTGAGAGAGGTATGAAACCATCGAATAGTGATAAACATACTTATACTGTATCAATACACACAAAGAAATAATATTATACAAGGAATGTGTTAATTGGTTGTATTTTATAGACTTCCAAACACAAACAAGAGTAATTCTGTTAACACGTGCTTGCTTGGTAATAACGTCATTAAAAGGTGGAAAAGAAAACTGAAGAAAACATAACATTTCGAGATACTAACGAGCTTCTGGTCAAAGTTACGGAATAAGCACTAGATGTGGTACTAAACGGCAAAGCTAACTAAACTAATGTAATACATTCAGTGACACCCATATATATTTATTATGTGATCATTTGTGAACTGTCAAAACTCAAAAGATGTACATACATAATTTGAGTCAGCATTAAGTCAACCCAATTTACCAAACTCACCAACTTCATATTCTCATTAGAATGTATAAAAATTTTCTTTTAATTTCAACTTGGGATATCAAATTAATATGAAGTCCAAAGCTTATGGTTCTCGATAAGAAATTTCGTGACAAGTTCTACTATTTCGCT
The DNA here is from genome assembly GCA_011428145.1 of Ericerus pela. Classification (NCBI taxonomy): domain Eukaryota; kingdom Metazoa; phylum Arthropoda; class Insecta; order Hemiptera; family Coccidae; genus Ericerus; species Ericerus pela. The sequence goes on along the minus strand of WOFM01000600.1, from coordinate 559,516 downwards.
AGACGATGGAAGGATAGGACCTTTTTGCTCTGTAAACGGTAGATTCGATGGAAATGGGAAGCAGTGTTATGGTATACAGGTAATCACAGAATTAATGATCACTTACCGCTATAATTGAAACGGAGTCTTGATTGATATTTGTAGATAAGATAAATTCAGAGCTCGATAGTTTCGGAATCATAAGGTTTCCAACTCGAGTCGTTATGGTGGTCATAATACTGGATTTTATTTCAAACTGCACAACGAACAGAGAAATGGGTCACTACTTTCCCAAATATTAACGAAAGATTAATCTCGAATGGTTTCAAAAATACGTGAATTCAAGAATATGGAAAATATACTAGATTACAAGTACATTGTTTACGAAGATTACAACGATGACTCATCAAGTGGGAAATCCTTCAAAATTTCCATAGAGTATAAAATCTAATAGAGTAGGAGGACACATGTAAAACAAAAAGTGGCACCACTTTTAGGATAAAAATATCCGCCATTGAGAATTTTCAATCTCATTTTTATCTACGAAATTCGTCTTGATTGTTATTTCTAAATTAATAATTACATTTATTCATTTTTTTACTTAAACTATTCGAGAAAAAAAATTTTGATTTTGCCCATGGGCCCGAATAAGGGACAAGGAAATTCGAATTCAGCACCGAAGGAGAGGGGATAAATAGCTTCGAAAGTGGTGCTGTTTTTCGTTGCAACGTTCAGATGAAGATGCGTCTTCTACTATATTTGTTGTTCTACACTCTCACTAAAGATACTATAGACTTGAGTAGGGAAATACACCATCTTGTTTCACAAACGAAAAGTAAACAAGGTTCATTCTACATAATCATCAGCTCTGTTTGATAGGACTACACCAACTTACACCAACCTACACCGGAAGGGCGATTCCACAAATGTAGGAATGTTATATGACTTTATGTCTAGTTTTACATGAATATTTGTGGAATATCCCTACCGTGTAGATTGGTGTAAGTTAGTGTAGTCCAATCAAACACAGCTGAGCTCTGTTTGATAGGACTACACCAACTTACACCAACCTACACCAGGAGGGCGATTCCACAAATGCAGGAAAGTTATGCGACTTTGCGCCAAGTTTTACTTGAATATTTGTGGAATATCCCTACCGGTGTAGGTTGGTGTAAGTTAGTGTAATCCTATCAAACAGAGCTCAGGTGTGTTGATGAGGTAGTCGAGAGAATTTTCTTTTTTAATTATTTCTCAGAATTATTTTGAAATATTTTCAAGTTGAAATGATATCTGGTTTTACAATAGACCTGTTATTGAAGTTATTCCAGCTTTATTTCACTTGTAAGTACATTGTTATTCTCAGAAAGTATGCTGTGCAGTCTTCCGAAGAGATAAGTATGTTTGTATTTGATAATGTTACATTTTTTTAGATGTAAAACTGCAGGAAGATATTCAACAGAGCTCCATTAATTGAAATAAAATAAAAATTTATCCAAAAAACCACAGTAAATCCTAATAGTTTTCAATGTAATGTAATTGTAAGAGTGAGCTATCACTTTCCATTTGTGAAACAAGATGGCGTATTTCCATACTTAAGCTAATATAGGTGCTCTAGCACTACACTCCGAAAGACTTTAAATGGTTGTAGACATCGAGCGAAGACTAGACACACTTTACAAACACATGAATAAAACAGAAAATATTCACTTTCACAAACCTTTATTTCCACATATAAATGGTGGAGATGTTAATTCATCAACGTTTGATGAGCGACAAGAGGCACACAAAATATAATATCACAGTTAGGTTTCAAACATAAAATCACAGATTACAAATAATATTAAAAACAGTGTTACCACAACAAATGATATGTGAGAATAATACGCTAATGTATAATATAATTTGCTATAATTCTCAAATGTCTCCTCAAATTATAATTATACAATTTGTCAATATAAAACAAATTATTAGACTAACAATATAAAACAATAAATTAGTCAACAATAACAAAATTACAACATGAAAGAATTTTTAACACGTATGGTAAACAAATACAAAAAGTTACAACAATTTTAACATTTCACAAAACTTAGTAAATAGAGGCCTCGGGCAGCCCTTTGTGAAAACATCACCCAACTGTCGCGAAGTTGGTAAGTATGAATATTTAAATTCTACATTTACATGATCGCATACAAAATGGTATTTTACATCTATGTGCTTGGACCTCCGAGTATTCCATTTACCAGAATGCAGGAGTGCCAAACAACTCTGATTATCCTCATATATCGTGGCTCTGTCAGTTATTTGAATGCAAAAATCATTTAACAGATATTTAAACCAAATTGATTCAGTAGTGGCATCGCATATTGCAATCAGCTCACTCTCAGTGCTAGACAATGCTACAGTCGGCTGCTTTTTGCTGGACCAGGACACCAGTGAGCCATAGACAAAGACACAATATCCAGAGATAGACTTTCTTGTGATTACACAGTTGCCCCAATCGGCATCTGAATATGTTTCTAAAATATTATTATTATTATTATTATTGTGTTCATTTTTAAATGTTAGTTTCTTATCTTTAGCAGTTACTAAATATTTAAGAACCCTGAGTAAGTACCTAAAATGTTCGTCAGTAGCATAACTGGAGAATTGGCTAAAGTACAATATTGCAAAGCAAATATCAGGCCAAGATCCTAGCAATAGGTACATTAGACATCCCACGAGCTGTTGGTAGTCATTGTTCAAAACCCTATCACACGCATTGAGATCCCTGTCCATTTGGAGTTTAGGGTCAATGGGTGTGTAAGTAGGTGCACAATTTTCAACACCAAAACGCTTCGCAACAGTCTCAATGAGATTTCTCTGCTCAATCTTCAGAATGCATTCGTCACGATTGTGATTAATATTTAGTCCTAGATATTTATTAATTTTTTCTAGTTCTTTACACTTAAATCTTTTATTTATTTCCTTTAAAAAAAAATGTAATTAGTGTTTCATTATTAGAACTGATTATAACGTCATCAACGTATGTGAGTAAATATGCTATAGAATTATTATTTTTATTTGTGAATGTGTATAGGCAGTCATCAGCCCTACTCTGCACGAAACCAAGAGAGATAAGGAATTTGTTGAACAACTTGTTCCATACCTTGGGCAACTGCTTCAGACCATAAATTGACCTATTCAATTTTAATACATTATCGTGTCTATTAATTTGTGTTTCTATACCTTCGGGTATTTCAAGATATGCATTTTCCAACAGAATACCATTCAGAAAGGCACTGCATATATCTGTTTGTTCAATATAAAATTTTAATTTACTAATCGCCAATAGTGTTCTGACAATCGAAAGTTTCGCTACTGGCACATAAACTTCAATAAAGTTGAATCCTTTCTTCTGCTGACACCCCCTGGCAACTAGTCTGGCGTTATACAGGACTTTATTATTAATATCATATTTTTTATTAAATATCCAGCGACAAGTGATGGTGGTGGTGCCCTTTGGACGTTTGGTCACCTGCCAAGTCTGATTGGAATTCAGAGCACTTATTTCATATGAAATAGCTTCTTTCCACATCATACTGTCAGGTGCAGCTATCACCTCCTCAAACGTCAAAGGGATGCCATCCTCAGCAACATATATATAATTTGCAGTACCATCACGATCAGTCGCCTGCTGTGGTAAACAATCTAAATTCAAGTCACCGTCTACTTCTATATTCTCTTGATTAGATTCTGTAACTTCTTTAAAAATTGTTAAGATACGATTCCCTCACTACCTCACGAACACAGAACATTACATTGACTAACACTATATGTAACATGTTATTACATTTATTTGTTTTACATGTGGAGACACTGATCGCCAACATAATATTCTTTTCGCCACTGCTCGACTGAGAATGTTCTCCGTTTGTCAGTCGTTGTACTAACGTCGATAATAAATCTTTTCTAAGATGGAAGTCCATGCTTCTCTTTTCTGTGTAAAGTGATCAGAACTCACCTCAATATGGTAGCAGAGCTGCGGATCAGAAAAATAAGTACGGTAATTAAAATGTGATAATCGTGTAATTTGTTAAAAATTAAAAGTTGGTGTTTCACGAAGAGTGAAAAGGCTTAGTGCCGTGTGATACCTCCACGCAATGTGGTAGGAAAAGTGAAAAAAATTTGTGAACGAAAAGTTCGATTCAGTGATTAAAGTAACAATCCTGAAAAAGTTGAAAGTTTTAATTCATGTAAATCAATAAAATAAAAGTGAAATTTGATGAAAACAATGGTAAAGTTTTGGGCGCCTGTGAAAACGTCAAAGTCGAAAGTCTGGAGAAAGCAGATAAGATACGAGAGGATTTTGTGGTTTGGTAGACCAGTGCATACAATCAAAAACTGTTGGCAATTGTTCATGTTGTGTTCCAGGGAGTGAAACAGTGGAAGAAAATCGAAAATTCAAAAGTTGCAGAGTAAAAATCGTCGGAGTTTGGTGTCATTTGGGCAAAGTAGCAGAAGAAAAACATCGAAAAAATACGAAAAAAGAACGGAAAAATTAAAGATAAGTAAAAAGATTAGATTAATTAACCAGTAATTCGTGTGATTTTGCTCAAAATTAATTAGAAAAAATCAAAATTTCAGTAAAATAAAGTTAAATTTTAATATATTTTCATGTAAATTCTCAACCAAATCCCAAGTAAAGTTGAAACTTGAAAGGTGATATTAATAGCCTTCAAACTTTATCTTGTTGGTCGAGAATAGTGGAAAAAGGAAATCTTTGTTGGATGAGTTTCATCGAATTTAACAATAGAAAACCTACATCTATGAACATTGACATTAGTAACAGATTTTTTCCTGTTCACATACAATAAAAGATCGATTCAATTGATGAAAACTGATAGATTATTTTCTTTTCAGCAGTAATCTCTTCCATATTTTGTTAAATAATTTTGCACTATGTATTAATTCAAATTTTAACGTGTTTAATAGAATCATCTGTGTTCTGAAACAAGACTTAAGACTTTGATTAATTCAATTTCGAACATTTTCGATGATAAAGTCAGAGTAATTTGATCGCTCAAGAAGTAGAAACAACGGCGGAGAGATCACCTCATCGTCGGCAACACATATTTCATGAGATTTAATTTAGAATATTAATTAATTACTGAATATTATAGTATAATATATTTGACTTGCATTCCCTATAAGACCGTGTTGTGCATTATCGTGCGGTTGAGACTGTGTTACCTTCTAGATTTAAGTTCTCATGTTTCTGAGGTGAGATCTAAATTCCCGAACACCCTATATTTAATAATAAAATGTCACGATTTAACACAAAGAAGGTACTCGATGGGAGGAATTATGATGCCTGGAGGACCACGATGGTCTCAACACTCTATGCAGAGGGATTATATCCGATTATGCACGATGTTGAGATCGAAGTGTCATTTTTGGGACTGGAACTAAATAATTTTTTAAACCCTGAATCGGGCAATGCTAGTTCAGCCAGTAGGATGGCATATTTCCGTAACCAAGAAAAAGGAAAGGCTCTAATTTATCAGAGATTAAACAACGAACTAATCGAAAGAGTAGAAGACTTAAAAACAATAAATCAAATCTTAAAAGTTTTAGATGAAAGGTACAAAAGCTGCACGCAAGTTACATATATTAATGCGAAGCAGGCCTCTCAGAGATTAAAATTTAACAATGATGGTAATATGAGAAGTTATTTAGATGTGTTTTCTAGATCAGCCCAAAAAATAAGGGACTGTGGTAAAAATTTAGACAAACAGGAGGAGATAGAACAACTCCTAATATCACTGAACATGGACTATGACATGACAAGGCTGGAGTTCAATACCTTAAGTCAGGATCAAACAACGATCGAAACACTCCATGCCATGTTGATTGAAAGATCAGATAGGTTATATGACGAGAAAAAGTCAAGATATTATAATAATAAATTTCGTAATTTCAACCAAAATAATAAAAATCAGAGATTTCAATATGGAGGAAATTACAATAGATATAATAACACAAATAGAAATCAAAACTATAGTCAAAATGTAGATCAGGGGAAAATGACATATAATAATAACCAAAAGTCAGAAATGCCTCAAAATAATAATAATAATAATAATAATTACGAAAATAGAAAATATAATAATAATCAAAATCAAAATAATTTGCCAAATTCGAATAACTTAGTATGTTTCAAGTGCCATGGCAAAGGGCTAATGGGTAAAGTATGTCTGTCAAATAAAGAGGGTGCAAAACCCCAAGATAAATTAGATGGTCCTGCACAAAATACAAGATACGGACGAAACAATCCGAACAATAATAATAAAAATAAAAAAGAAAATGATGTTCAGTGGTCAATGATGATCAGGTATAAGGGTCACGAGGTGAATAAAAACACAGATAATAATAAATTAATAAACTTGATCACATCTAAAGACACGAAACAAGAGTCAGACTCAGATTATGTCCCTCTTACTAAAAGAATAATGTTAGATGGTGGAGCTGTTGCTCACGTAATATCAGATTTGTCTAAACTGTCCAACCCAATAATGCTAGAAAAGCCTATCGAGTTGGAATGTGCCATCCAAGATACTCTACTTATTGCAACACATATAGGAACTATGTTCATAAGGGTGGAAAATTCAGAGAGAAATCAAACAGTAATAAGATTAAAAAACGTACATTATGTACCATCCCTAAATGTAGACCTAATGTCAGGGATTAAAATAACAGAAAATAAGGCGCTCGGCATAGACCAAAATTTCTCTGCGGCGCACATATACGTCCAGGGAACGGACGAGGTAATTTTTGCAGCCCCAAAAACAAGAGGTGTATACATGGTAAAGTACAAAATTGTACCCGAGTCCACAGTTAATATTATAGAAAATAGAGATGACTTAAATAAAATATGTCCTTATAATAACGAATCAAATAAATTGGCATGTATGCCCAATATAAATTCCCAAGATGAATGGATGGAATACGAAGTAGAAGAGGAAATTCTTAAGGTAAGTCAGGGGGAAAATGAAGAGAATGGAGAGAATATCAATAATAATACACAAGAAAACACAATTAATAATAATGTAGATAATAATATTATAATAAACTCTAACGATGAAAATGATAGTAATAATCCACAAAATAATGAAATAAATGAAGGTGGTAGCGAAATGAATGAGGATGTAGGTATAAACACTAACAATAATATAATAAATAATAATGATATAATAAACGATGATCAAGAAATCAATGAGAAAGTAGAAAAATTAAAAATAGATAAAAAAATAATATGGCATAGGAGATTGTGACACTTATCAGGAAAAAATTTAATTTTTCTTGACAAAGGTCTTAAGAGGCATTCCGAACGGAATTACGTTTTGTGATGACGAATTCAGTCTGTGTGAGATATGTGTGAAAGCAAATTCTAGAAAATTAGGACACAGTGGAACTCCCACTAGACCGGAAAGAAAACTCGAACTCGTTTCATCGTATACAATGGGCCCCTTCTCACCAGGCATATATGGTGAAAAATACGTTTTGATATTCGTGGACCATGCCACAAAGTATACCTTTATCTCCACTATTGAAAAAAAATCAATGGTTTTCGAGGAGTTTAAAAAACTATACATGAAATTAAAATCGAAATTCCCAGATCACCGTATAGCCACTTTAAGATGTGACAATGCTAGGGAGTATCTTGACTCGAATATGAAAACATTTTGTGAGGACAATGGCGTAAACCTCGAGCCTGTTGTTCCGTATTCACCAGAGTTGAACGCGATGACCGAAAGGCAGAATCAAACGATCATGGCAGGGACAAGGGCTATGTTGTTTGACTCCGATTTGGATTTCAGTTTCTGGTCATTAGCTGTTCTGACGGCTGTTTATGTTATAAACAGAAGCCCAACTAGGGCCAACAAAGACCATAAGACCCCTTTTGAGATGTTTTACGGCATAAAGCCGGACTTATCTAACATGAGAGTTTTTGGGTCTCTCGCTCACAGGCACATCCCCATAGAGGTCTGTCAGCAACAAGCCACGAAATATAAAAGAAAAAAAGCCAACAGTGAACACCCGAAACTAACCCAAAGATCCGATAAAGGAATATTTGTAGGGTATACCAACAGTGGGTACTGCATAAGAGACTCATTAATAGACAAATCGCATGTTACAATCAGATGCGCCGACCAACGATTCAACTCAGTTGAAATCACAGGAATGATGAGAAGCGAACATATTACACAACGAAAAATAAATAAGCAAACATGGTAACTACTTGGAAGAAGCGATCAGGATTTGACAGCACAACATTGACAAATTATAACAATAGCGACCACGTTGACATCTAGTTAACTGGGCCCATAACCTGTGAAGAAATACGAACTAACAACGGATCGAATTGTATGAAAATACTGACGAAAGACTTTAAATGGTTGTAGATATCGAGCGAAGACTAGACACACTCTTTACAAACACATGAATAAAACAGAAAATATTCACTTTTACGAACTTTTATTTCCACATAAAAATGGTGGAGATGTTAATTCATCAACGTTTGATGAGCGACAAGAGGCACACAAATTATAATATCACAGTTGGGTTTCAAACATAAAATCACAGATTACAAATAATATTAAAAACAGTGTTACCACAACAAATGATATGTGAGAATAATACGCTAATGTATAACATAATTTGCTATCATTCTCACAACATATAACATTTATCTCTCTGACTCTGTCGATACTATCGAACTTCTTTTGCACGATGGAGGGAGATCATTCATCTTCCTCAAACTTAATTTTGGACTTGTACATATTCTCTACTTCTAATGTATTATAGTATTTCAAAAGAACTTGTTATTTCTTTCCTTGGAAGTCAACCTGACTTCAATATTTAGTACTTATTGATAATTTCATAAATTCCATGAAAATAAAAAATGATAAATACAAATGGAGGAATGGGAGAATAGAAAAATGGTGACGAAACAGTAATGTTGGCATCATAGTTAGAGTGACAAGGTGGTAAACTTGGCAGTGGCCTCACTAGATACCATCCTTTCTTTGACTTGTGACGTCCGAAAAAATCACAAAAACCACACAAACAACAAACAAAAAAAGAGCCAACAGAAAGGCAGGTAGAGTATAGGAACTCCTGCATAGCCAAGTGTAGGAATAGACAAAAAGGAAGAAAAAGGAAAATTCACCATTTTAAAGCAGACACCCCAATTGCCAGAATAACCAACCACCCCCTTCCCACCACATGCCTGATTATTAGGCTATCATTTTAATTTTGATTCCCAAGAAAAGAGTGACCGAAACAGAGTAATAGAAAAAACCATATATTTACTGATCCTCCGTGACAGCTCCGCAGCGGCCTTGAGACGATGCAAGTTCAGGTGGTGTTGTTCTGTGATGCCTCTTGTCGCCCCGGCTGTTGTAGCCCCGCTGACAAACACTGGTACAGGCAAAAACAGAAACTGGCTGGATCCTCTGCTCTGCTCCCGCTGCTCTATCTGGTTGAAGGCAGGTCCACTATGGAGGTGCGGTTTCTGCACCCCTCTGTGGCCTTTTTCGAATTTTGATTTAGGCAGAATTCGAATTTGACCTTGAGGGTCAAATTAATTTTGATTTCAATTAACACAAAAAAGACTTACGAATTGGCTACCCTATTGGACAAAATTGTATGAAGAGTGTTAAAAATCAAAAATTTCGTGAGTTCCAAAATAGGCATGAAACCTTGCGATCAAGGATAATTTTAGACACACAATTCGCGATTTATAATGGTAACATTAAACGGTGAGGGAAGCCCCTTCCGAGTAAGTTTTCTAAATTTTGAGTGAAAATTTAGTGGCTGAAAAAAAACACTTTCGAGGCAAAAACCTCTACACGGCGCGATCCGACTGCTAAAATTTAACTAACTGTAGGCTAAACTATAAGGATCGAGCCAGGCATCGAAAGAAATTCCCCCAGAACTCACCACCAATTGCATCGTCTCGTACACATCTCACACTATAAAATTACAGCCAATCCTGTGGAAGAAGATAAATCATTTCGGCCGCTGCATACGAATTTAAACTTTAAGGACTTTTTTGGTCCGTTAGGCAAGCAACCGAACGGATTGCCAAATGTTGGGCAAGCAATTACAAGTACATGGTATAGGCTATTGTGCGAGTGAACGAAATTTGCGGCTAGGCTAAGAGGAAAATAATACAAATGCGGACAGGCGAACAAGTCTAAACTATGTAGCCTAGCCGCGTACGAGAGAAAACACGTAGCAAAAGTAATATTATTTCAAAAAAAAATACGTATATGATGAGCTGAGAGGAGAACAAATATTTCGAAAAAAAACAGGGGAGAAGAGATGGGAAAAGACGTATTTATTTGAAGGGAAAAATTATAGGTCGGGCATCTCAGACTATATAGTTACTCTGCTAGACCCTTGTGGATATACATAATATATATGATGGAGATGATATGCTGTTGTCTTACAATGTGATCAACTGTTGTTAACATCTACACCAAGCATGTGTACTCTGGCATACAAATTACCTCACATCAATTGTCATCGACTAATCAGAATATACAGATACTCCAGAGTGGGGTAATTTGTATGCCAGTGTTTATAAACAAATGCAACTGGCAATTTTTTCTTCCAATTAGAATTTTAGAAAACTAAACACTGGCGTTGGAAGCTCTATTCATAGGTGTGACTCCAAAACCACTATTATGTCGACTTCATCATATATATATATATCCTCGAAGGCTGTACCAGTGATTTGATTTGTGTTTATATATGCTATCATTGTGAATTTAAAGGATGTCTTTATCAGATGTATTCTAAATTGGCAAATTTAAGCAAAATGTTGAAAATACGCAGAGGTATGCTAGGGTTGCCTTCATTTTAACTGACATGTTTGGACATTAAAAAGTACATTGGTCTTATGGAGCTTTACTAGTCCAGTACTATATAGTCAAAGGTCATTCTATTTGTTTTTTCCATATGCAATTTTCATTCTAGGCCATGTTATAATTTTTTAATAATTTTTGTTAGAGTTTGCTTCAACAGATCGAAGAGAACAGAATAAAACAACGTTATTGTCAAATCTACACAATATATTCCCTTCCTGAGCCCAGAATGGAGACTGATCATAAAAGATAACAGTTACAGATAAAAAGGTGAATATAGCAGCTGACACGATGTAAGTGTTAACAACCTGACATATGCTTTCCAATCAGCTACTTCAATCAGTTTCAGGTAGAGTTAACCAATGAACACTTCAAATATCTAATTAGGGTATTAAAATATTTGGTGACTACGATGAGTTATGAGTTAACGTACTTTCATATTATTAATAGTAATGTAATAGATACATATTCTGATGCCAACTGGGAAAATTGTCCAATGACAAAACAGTCAATTTCTGGTCAATGCTCATTTGTATATGGTGAGAAGTCTGAAATTTTTTGACATAAAAATAAAAATAATTTTGAACTCATAATAACGACACAATAGCTCTCTTTGATAAGATTACAATACACTAACTTACACCAACCAATACTGGAAGGGATATTCCACAAATATTCAAGTAAAACTTGGCATAAAGTCATATAACATTCTTACATTTGTGGAATTGCCCTCATAGGGTAGGTTGGTGTAAGTTGGTGTAGTTCTATCAAACAGAGCTTATATGACGACATCATGCAGAATATAAAACACAAATTCACACAATATAATGTCCGAAGCAAATTTATTATGAAGATGAAAATATGATGACAGTAACTAAATGAAGTTCTCTTTCAGACAATTTCATTAATATTTTATCAAGTTTCTATTACAGTCACCAGGTACATAATTCGACACCTTGTATAGGCGATAGGATTTCATTTGGTCGATAGATAATTCAAGACAGAATACAGCTCATTTTAGAATTTAATGTATGGTAAAAACCCCGCTGATAACACGCATGGAGCTATGCTTTTTCGCTTCGTTTATTGTCTGGAGACTCTTATACTTTTTTTCATCTGCCTATGCTTATATTCATGATGACTAAATGAAAACAATAAGTGGGGAAACCATCCCAACAAGAAAAGGCTACCTTGTAAAACAAATACTATTTTTCAAACACTCTTGTTTAATCAATACCCAGTACTAGGTTTGTTTTACAAGTAGTCCTTCTTGTGTAGGCAGATAGCAGCAAGTCCAAGTCTCGAGTTGTAAGGTAAAGTCCTAGCGTAGGCAATTTTATAAAGTGTACATTTGCAAATGTAGAAAAAACTTTGAACTTACATCTACCTTTGCAGACACTAGGATGGTAATTGAACTTAGGCTAGATTAGGTTGAAGGAAAAAAGACAATTAGGGATTATTCCTTGTATCATGAAGTATTAGTAATGACGATCAAAGTTTCTCTAAAATGTCAATTCATATCGTATTTCAAGGCGATCTTTATTAGAACATTTACGGTGATGTTTATAGTCGACAATACAATTGAATGGAGTTCTTGACACTGTTAGAAAGGAAATTTGGTGTGTTGCCAACAAACCTTTTTGACAAGCTTTGTTCAAGATGACTGCATTGCTTTGTCAACAAAGGCTGTGTAGAGCCTTTCTTCGTGTATAGTAATGTCTTAATTTATCTTCATCTGTGCTAGTTATATCTTTCACCTTACCCATACTTCTGATATACAAAAACTCCGAAGCCTAAAATTTCTAAAGGAGTCTTTTATACATCACCATCTCTTATGAAGACAAACAAATAGGTGAAAACAAATGAACTTCCTGATGGTTTCCCCTACTTGTTGTCTACAATAGCTTTTTTTTTATTTTTTTAGCTTTACACTTTGTTTTATCCGCTTTGTCAACACTATAATTCCTTCATAATTATGTCTTTGACAAAATAATTCTGCTGTTCATCTTTGTAGGTTTTGACCCTTTTATGGTTCAAAACTTCGTTAAGTTCTTCAGTCGACACTCCGCATTTATTACTGATTCATTAAACACATTAATTTGCTGACTTAACTTAAAGACAAGGTAAGATACATTCCACTATGTTCAAGAGACTTAATTTCAGTCAAAGAGAATTCAGCCGTAGGATTTCACAAAGTTAAAAAAATAAAATGTCTTGAAGTATTTCAAGACAAATTTGATTCAGTGTTTCAGCTGCATGACGTCTCATTCTTTAGGACATTATGACATCCGTAGCATTTAAATACCACCATACATGAAGGTCAAACATATGAGCCATTAGATTTTGGACGCCTTAATGGTAATATCATCTCCTGATATAGCCAAAAATATTTAAATATGTCGTTATTGAGAACAGAGAGCTAATTAATCGCATTATGTGATGCGTGTATTGAGGGCCTTTGGCTCCAACAATTAATTTTAGATTTCAATATAGATTGTAATAATAAAGGGTTCTTGTATGAAGACAATCAGAGTTATTTGTTGATTATTAAAACATCCGAAAAGAACATTGAATGTAACAAGCATACTGATTGTAAACATCATTTCATTTTTGAACTGTATTCAAATAAATTATTTAATTTTAAATATGTTTGCTCACAGAAACAATTAGGCAATCTTTTCACAAAGGGTCTCACAATCTCAACTTTCAAAAGTTTAGTCAATTGCCTTTACATTTTGTAATTTTATGTATTTTTCCCTAATATGATAACATATAACTGTAATTTTTTCTAGTCTGTTTTTACTCAATTTTTATCACGATTTTAAATGTGTCTGTGAATTGTTTTTAACTTTCTTTTAAAAATTTTTAAACTTAGTCTGTTAATTAAAATATTCTTATCATTTATGATTTAAGGGGGCGTTAGGATATATCAAATCATTCTCGTTTTGTTTACATTCTGTGCCTGTATGAGTGGATGACTCTTGCTCTTTTTATCTGTGATTATGCTTAAATATAATGTCGTTTATTTTCTGTAGTTTTGTCTTTTGTCATCTGTTGAACTGTCAACACCATATTGTGTCACTTAAATAAACTGAGCTCGTGTAATGGTGGTGTTCTTATTTCTCTTAATCGTTTTAGTTTGTAGTTACTTGTTCTAGTCATCTATGTTTGTAATTTGTTCATTATAGTATTAGTCACTACCTCAATCCAGAAATCATTTCTCACAGCATTATATATTTTTTAAACTTTATCAACACTGTATATATGTATATTTTTTTGGAAAATGTCATAGGTTTGAGGGGAGGTGTTTTTTTTTGGTTGAGGTGAGTTAAGATCTTTTGAAATCAAACACAGTTAAAAATATGACCTCGACTATTTTATTTGAAGACATTGTAACAATGACTAAACAAATGGATAACAGTCTCCTTTAATCAAAGTGGAAATGTAATATTGTGTGACAATCAGTGTTGCCAGTTATATGGCACAAAAATGTTATGGGTATATTTTATTTACAGGTTAAGTATAAATATAAATAATATTTGTGAGGTAGTGCTGGAATCCTTCTTTTGATGGTTAGTATCCCTGTCAAAACCCTATCAGCTGATAAAACAGGTAATGGAAAAAAGTTACAAGTTACCCATCTTTAGATGAAGTATATTACTCTTCAAGGATATATATATGATGGAGATGACAGAGAACAGTTTTAATATGGGGTTGAGTGTCTAGACTATAGATGCCACATGCTGGCATACAAAGTACCCCAGACTGAACACCACAACCAATCAGAATCAAAAATTGGTATAAAAGTGAGATACTTTGTAAGTTTGTACATCAGTGTTTATAAACAAAGGTATTTTGCGAGATTTTTCTCCAATCAGATATTTAGTTGGAAGTAGAGCTTGTAACCACAACGATAACCAGAACAATAACCACTAATAACCGAAACAAATTGACAATATTGATTTGGGAACTGATAACCAAAACAAAAACTTTCACCTAACCAATAATCAATAACCAATTCCCATAAAATTCTGAAACCTTTAACCAGAACAATTGGCAGAAAGAACTGGTTTTTATTGATTTTCATAAAATATCAATATTATTGATTATTATTTTCAAAAATTATTGAGGTGAGTTCTGATCACTTGAAACGGAAAAGATAAGAACGAACTTCCATCTTAGAAAAAGATTTATTATCGACATTAGTACAAAGACTGACGAGCGGAGAACATTCTCTGTCAAGCAGTGGCGGGAAGAATATTGTGTCGACAATCAGTGTCGCCACATGTGAAACAAATAAATGTAATAGACATGTTACATACAGTGTTAGTCAGTATAAGGTTATGTGTTTGTGAGGGAGTGAGGGAATCGTATCCCAACACCCCCCTGCGATTCAAAACGGACGAATGAACATATAAATAAAAAGGTATCACACAGTGTATGTATTAAAAAATAAATAAGCAATAGCAGTCAAAATTATTAAATGTAAATATCATATTAAAAATTGCTAGAAAAATGGTAAAAATTAAATAAGTCGTTGACTAGTATCACGATGTACAATTAAAATGTGTATAAATTTATAAATCAATTGTTTTGTCTTATATATTGTGTAATTATTAACATGAGGTTTACATTTAATCTTCTGTTATAGTGTCACGTCTTATAAATATTGTGTGATTTTAAATTATTATATATATAAAAGGGAAGGTCGGAGAGATCAATATTTCCTCATCGTCAGCTGTGGAAGAAAACATTATTGTCTATGTCCTTATAATTAATTGTGGGGCGTTTAAATAAATATACTATTGTTGGAATCAATTGGATTTGTTAGGGGATGCTGATGCCATTAAGAGAGGCAGAGCAGCGACGGGGAACCTGTTGTAAAAGTATGACGTGAGTTGTGAAATGAAGTATGGACTGCTCAGTTTACGATAGGCGCTAAAAGACCGACGCCCATCCGCAGTCCAAAACCAGATATCAAAAATTTTGAGGGTTATGTCAATTAAGACTATTGGCCGAAAAGTTGACTTGTTCGGAGGATTCTCGTAACGATATTTTGAAAGGTTTTCCGATCAAGGGCTTTAGTTAATATATCGGCAACTTGATCAGGTGACCTAATATCATTGAAGTTTATTAATTTTTGTTGAAATGCTTCCAACAGTGCGTAGCATTTGATCGCGAGGGACCTGGATCGTTTCTGGCCTCCCCCAGATGAAATGCGGGATGCAGATATATTGTCCTCGTACACCTGCACTGGGTCAATTACAGAGAAAACACTTTCCATTAGTCTCCAGATCACATATATGTCATCAAGTGCATCATTCAATGCAATTAACTCGGCTGCAGTTGACGATGTTGCAACCGTGTGTTGCCGGTGAACTTCCCAATTTAACAAGTCTCTGTTTACAAAAATCATGAAGCCGGTTGTGGAGCACCCTTTCTCCAAGTTATTTATGTCAATGGGTGAATCGTCTACATCGGGTGCATACGACGCATCGACAAAAGCTTTAATGTGAGTTTGGTCGGAGTGGAAGACCAGAGAGAAGTCTCTTGTAGTTTTGAGGTATCTAATGATACGACAAACATAGTTTTTAATTTCATTGTTGGGGGATGCCTGAAAATGGGATAGGTAGTTGATGGCAAAAGCAATATCTGGGCGGGTTAGTTTTGCCACATATAGCAGATTCCCAATCATAGCCCTATATTCGGTATCATCAATTCCATTTGCTGGTTTATTTAGTTTAAGCCCAGTCTCTATGGGTGTGGAGGATGGATTACATTCGGTCATTCCGAACTTCTGGAGAATCTTATCAATATATCTATTCTGTGTGAGTATTATTTGTTTTCTTGGAATATCACTATTTATTTCAAATCCAACGAAAAAGGTTGGATTGTGTTCTATTTTTAATGTAAAGTTTTTATTAAATGTGTTTATTAAGTCTTGTGTCCACTCGTCGTGGTTACTAGCCAACAACATGTCATCCACATAGACTATCAGGAGTGCCATTGCACCAATATTATCCTGTTTGACGTATAAACATCTATCTATCTTTGACTGGATGAATCCAGCTTGAATTATTGTTGAATTCAACAAGTCGTACCAACTTTTGAAAGATGTTTTAAGTCCATAAATTGACTTTATGAGTTTTAGGCAATTATTTTCGCATAATTGGCATCCCTTAGGATTCGATATGAATATTGGATATTTTATTTGTGAATTAAGAAAGGCTGTTTTTATGTCAAATTGTGTAATGTTTAAACCATATTTATTGGTAATTGACAGTATCCATCTGATTAACCAGTATTGGACTACCGGGGCATATGTTTCGGTTAGAGAATAGTGAGTGAGATCTTTAAAACCCCTCTCAACCAATCTAGCTTTTGGTATATGAACGGCTTGGTTGTTGGGTTTTGTGGTGAAACACCACTTTGTATCTACCAACCTCACATTTCTCTCCTTTGGGACGACTTCCCTCACGCCCATATCAGATAATGAATTCAGCTAGTCTGTAATGGGTTGTTGCCACTCTTCCTTAAAGGGGTTATTTTTGACATCCTCCCATTTTTGAGGGATGTGGTTTTCAATGTAGTTTTTATATCTTGATTTAAATAAATTTAAGATTACAAGAGTATCTATGACGTTATTATTATCTTGTGTATTTTCATTATTATTATTTATATTATTTATTTGTTTTATTTTTCTCGTTTCATCAAATCTGACATCGCAAGTGACCTGCAATTTGTCCATTAATGGGTCCCTTATACAGTACCCACTGTTGGTATACCCTACAAAAATCCCTTTGTTGGATCTTTGGGTTAATTTTGGATGTTCACTGTTGGCTCTTTTTCTTTTATTTCTAGTGGCTTGTTGCTGACGGACCTCTATGGGGATGTGCCTGTGAGCGAGAGACCCAAAAACTCTCATATTGGATAAGTCCGGCTTTGTGCCGTAAAACATCTCAAACAGGGTCTTGTTATCTTTATTGGCCCTAGTTGGGCTCCTGTTTATAATATAAACAGCCGTCAGAACAGCCAATGACCAAAAACTGAAATCCAAATTGGCGTCAAACAACATAGCCCTTGTCCTTGCCATCTGCCTTTCGGCCATCGCGTTCAACTCTGGTGAATAAGGAACGACTGGCTCAAGGTTTACGACGTTGTTCTCACAAATTGTCTTCATATTTGAGTCAAGGTATTCCCTAGCATTGTCACATCTTAAAGTAGCTATAGGGTGATCCGGGAATTTTGACTTTAGTTTCATGTATAATTTTTTAAACTCCTCGAAAACCATTGATTTTTTCTCAATAGTGGAGATAAAAGTGTACTTTGTGGCATGATCCACAAAAATCAAAACATATTTTTCACCATATATGCTTGGTGAGAAGGGGTCCATTGTATCTGATGAAACGAGCTCGAGTTTCCTCTCAGGTCGTGTGCGAGTTCCATTGTGCCCTATTCTTCTAGAGTTAACTTTCACGCATATCTCACACAGATTGAACTCGTCATCACGAAAAGTAATTCCATTTGGAATACCTCTTGAGACCTTTGTCAAGAATTTTAAATTTTTTCCTGATAGGTGTCCTAATCTCCTATGCTATATCATTTTTTTGTCTATTTTTGATATCTCAGTGCTCTCGTTAGATTCCTGCATGTCACTTATTGTATTATTATTATTTATCGTATTATTATTTGTGTTTATTCCTATATTCTCATTCATTTCATCTCCACCATCATTCATTTCATTTTCTTGTGGATTATTATTATTATTTGTTTCGTTAGGGTTTATTATCATATTATCATCTTTATTATTATTGATTGTGTTTTCTTGTTTTTTATTATTAGTGTTCTCTCCATCCTTTTCATTTTCCTTCTGACTTTGCTCCACAATTTCCTCCTCTATTTCATATTCCATCCACTCGTCCTGGGAATTTATGTTGGGCATACATGCCAATTTATTTGATTCGTTATTATAAGGACATATTTTATTTAATTTGTCTTCATCTTCCACAATATTAACAGCGGACTCTGGACAATTTTGTACTTTACCATGTACACGCCTCTTATTTTTTGGGGTGAAAAGATGACATCGTCTGTGCCTCGGACGTATGTGCGCTGCAGAGAAATTTTGATCTATGCCAAGCACTCTATTTTCTGTTATTTTAATCCCTGACATTAGATCTATGTTTAGGGATGGTACATAATGTACGTTTTTTAATCTTATTATGGTTTGGTTTCTCTCTGAGTTTTCCACTCTGATAAACATAGTACCTATATGTGTGGCAATGAGTTGTGTGTCCTGAATGGCACATTCCAGTTCAATAGGCTTTTCTAACATTATTGGGTTAGATAATTTTGATAGATCAGAGATTACATGAGCAACAGCTCCACCATCTAACATGATTCTTTTAGTGAGAGTGACATAATTTGAGTCTGACTCTTTTTTTGTGTTTCTAGAAGTAATTAAGTTTATTAATTTATTATTATTTGTGTTTATTCTCGGATCATGATTCTTATATCTGATCATCATGGACCATTGAACGTCATTTTCCTTCTTATTTTTATTATTATTGTTATGATTGTTGTTTCGTCTGTATCTTGTGTTTTGGGCAGGACCATCTGGTTTATCTTGGGGTTTTGTACCCTCTTTATTTGACGGACATACTTTGGCTATGTGTCCTTTGCCATGACACTTAAAACATACTAAAATGTTCAAACTTGGCAAAGTATTTTGATTATGATTATTGTTATATTTTTTATTTTCATAAGTATTATTATTATTCTGAGACATTTCTGGTTGTTGATTATTATTATATATCATTTTCCCCTGATCTATGTTTTGACTGTGATTTTGATTTCTTTAGTGTTATTATATCTATTGTAATTTCCTCCATATTGAAATCTTTGATTTTTATTATTGTGGTTGAAATTACGAAATTTATTATTATTATATCTTGACTTTTTCTCGTCATACAACCTATCTGACCTTTCAATCAACATAGCGTGGAGTGTTTCAATTGTTTTTTGATCCTGGCTTAAAGTATTAAACTCCAGCCTTGTCATGTCATAGTCCATGTTTAATGATATTAGAAGTTTCTCTATTTCCTCCTGTTTGTCCAGAGGTTTACCACAGTCCCTTATTTTTTGAGCTGATCTCGAGAAAATGTCTAAATAACTCCTCATGTTACCATCACTATTAAATTTTAACCTTTGAAAAGCCTGCTTCGCATTAATATATGTGACTTGCGTGCAGCTTTTGTATCTTTCGTCTAGTACTTTTAATATTTGATTTAATGTTTTTAAGTCTTTGACTCTTTCAATTCATTCGTTATTAAGTCCCTGATAGATTAGGGCTTTTCCCTTTTCTTGATTACGGAAATATGCCATTCGATTAGCTGGACTAGTATTGCCAGGGTCAGGGTTTAAAAAATTATTCAGCTCAAGTCCCAAAAATAGCACTTTGGTCTCAACATCGTGCATAATTGGATACAATCCTTCTGCATAGAGTGTTGAGACCATCGTGGTCCTCCAGGCATCATAATTCCTTCCATAGAATACCATTTTTGTATTAAATCATGACATTTTATTATTAAATTTGGAATATTTGGGAATTTAAATCCCACCTCAGAAACACGAGAACTTAAATCTAGAGGGTAACACGGTCTCAACCACACGATAATGCACAACACGGTCTCAACCACTCGATAGGAAATGCAAATTAAATAAACTATAATATGGCATTTAATAATTAATTAATATTTTAAAATAATTCTCACTAAATGTATGTTTCCGACAATGAGGTGATCTCTCCGTTGTTGTTTCTGTTTCTTGAGTGATCGATTTACTTGGACTTTATCATTAAAAATGTTCAAAATCGAATGTATTAAAGCTTTAGGTCTTGTTTCAGAACGAAAATGATTCTGTTAAACACGTTAAAACATAAATTAATATTCAATACAAAAATTATTCAACGAAAATATGAAAGAGATTACTGCTGAAAAGGAAATAATCTGTTAACCTTCATCTAATGAAAAATGTTTTATTGTATGTGAACAGGAAAAAGTTTGTCACCAATGTTAATGATCATGAATATAGATTTTCTTTTGTTGGATTCTATGAAGCTCATCCAACAAAGATTTCCTGTTTCTGCAATTCACGACCAACAAGATAAAGTTTGAAAGGATATTGAATCCACCTTTCAAGTTTCAACTTTACTTGTAATTTGGTCGAGAATATACACGAAAATATACCAAATTTTAACTTTATGTTACTGAAATTTTAATTTTTTTAGTCAATTTTGAGCAAAATCACACGAAACCATAATTAATTAATCTAAATTTTTTACTTATCTTATATTTCTTCGTTCACTTTCGTAGTTTTTTCGATGTTTTCCTGCTGCTTTCATGGCCAGTTAACACCAAACTTCGACGATTTTACTCAGCAACTTTTTGGATTTTCAATTTCTCTCACTTCGTTTTATTCTCCGGAACACAGTACAAACAATTGCCAACCGTTTTTGATTCTATGAACTGGTTTCCCAAACCACAGGATTCTTTCTTATTTGATCTGCTTTCTCCAAATTCTCGATTTCGACGTTTTAACAGGCGCCCAAGAATTTACCGTTGTTTTCATTAATTTTCAATTTAATTATCAATTTACTCAAATTAAAACTTTTAACTTTTTCAGGATATTTACTTTAATCACTGAAACGAACTTTGCGTTCACAAATTTTACACTTTTCCTACCACTTTGCATGGAGGTATCACATGGCGCTAAGCCTTTTCACTTTGTGTGAAACACGAGCTTTTAACTTTTAATTAATTACACGATTAACACATTTTAATTACCGCACTTCTTTTTCCAATCCGTAGCTCTGCTAACATATTGAGGTGAGTTCTGATCACTTGAAATGGAAAAGATAAGAACGAGCTTCCATCTTAGAAAAATATTTATTATCGACATTAGTATAACGACTGACGAGCGGAGAACATTCTCCGTCGAGCAGTGGTGGAAAGAATATTGTGTCGACAATCAGTGTCGCCGCATGTGAAACGAATAAATGTAATAGACATGTTACATACAGTGTTAGTCAGTATAAGGTTATGTGTTTGTGAGGGAGTGAGGGAATGAGGGAGTGAGGGAATCGTATCCCAACAAAAATTACTAATTATTTCCTGAAAAATTATTAATTATGGATAATTTGACCGCGAGAAAATTTTTTTTGTATATTTTACCCCAAATTTTGTCTTAACTAATAACTAGTAACCACAACCAATACCCAGAAAAGTTGTTTTGGTTAACCAAAACAATAATTAGTAACCAAATAATTACACTGTTAACTAATAACCAGTAACCAGAAACCAATAGAGATTCTTATTGATTCCCAGCAACCAATAACCCCAAAAATGTTTTGGTCATAAGCCCTAGCTTGAAAGTACAGTGTTTTTAGAGGCACTTTCCATAGGTAGGACACCAAAACTGCCCATGTGTCATCTCCATCATATATATATCCTCGAAGATATTATCTATTTATTTATGAAGAGAGCGCATTAGAAAGAGATAACATGTAGTATATGCTAGGTATCTCTTTTTAAATAGGTTTTCTTTAGAAAATCTACTTATTATACTTGGTCTCAAAGTACTTTGTGCGGTATTCCCCAGGGTTGGAAGTGGGTTCGTTTCTCGTTTTAGGACTTTAGAAATATTTTGGCATCAATAACTCAAATTCATATACATTTATATATTTTCCGGTTTTTTGTTTTCAAGGTACAGGTCGCAATTTTTTCCCAATAATCACGAATTTGGTATGAACATTTGTACTAAGCCAAGAACCAGACCCATTGATTTTGGTGCGGATTGCCCGGACTGTACTCCTGGTATCACTATTTGTGTTTTTATATTGGTGTTAAAATGCGGAATTTTGGAATTGTATGTTCGAAATTTGAAATAAATATTCATTATAATTTATTGTAGCATGCTACCAATTTTGATGCGCATCAACTGGACGGTACTTCTGGTAAAGCTTTTTCTCCCTCTTTTTTCTAATCTACATGAACTTTTCGTTTTACAAAAATTAACCACATGCTCGTTTTTTTGTTTTTTTTATTTCATAACTTTATTATATTTCATCCGTTTTATTTCAAATTTTATGATATATCATTTTTTATCATCTTAATTTATTTTTCATTTTACCATTAACGCATATAAACCTACAGACAATTAATATGACCATTAAAATTTATAATTCTTTCTTTCGACCTATTTTTTCTAACAAGACTTGCTGCGCTAGAGTTTTTTCCATTTTTTTTTTTCATGTTGGTTTTAGACTTTCAGTATAACATAACGCACTGGTTTAGACGAACTGTTTTTCAAATGATAGGGGGTGATTCCATGGTGGTTCCAATTATTTTTTCTTAAATTGATGGAATCTATGAGACAGTTTTCTAATTACCTCTAAAGAACTGTGCGTTTCAAACCAAAAATTACGCTAACGCGAAATAAACAAAAAATAAATGAAAAGGAAGAAAAACATTAAATAAATTTTTTTTCAGAATATCTCTCCCACGAATCAACCGTGGCCAATGTATTTTCCAAAAATGTCAAATTTTGAATTGGGCGCCATTTGAAACCAGAATACCTACTAATTTTTCTCAAATTCAATACCAGACCGGTTCTTGATAGTTTCGGATTACCATAAAACTTTCAGCCCAAAATCTTTCAATTCGTTAGTTATTGGTATGATAATATGGAGGATTTGCAATACTTTGAAAGCCCTTCCCTCTTAACGATTAGATAAATTTCAAAAATTTTGAAACGAATGAGTAACCCTAGAAAGTTTCTCACACTATCCCAAGTTTCATTGCTATTGGTCAAAAAGTGGAGTAAATTGTCAAAATAAGTAAAATTTTCAAATATACAGGTACTTTACCAATATTACATGTATGTCATATCCATATGTTATAGAATATCTCTTTCACGCATTAATTCCTCGGTAAGTATTTATTTTCCAAAAGTGTCAAATTTTGTAATGCCTGTCATTCAAAAATCAGTTGACCGATTTCGCTCAAATTCAATACCAAACCATTCCCCAATAGTCTCTAACTACCACTAAAATTTCAAGCCAATATCTTTTAATTTATGGGAATTATCGTGATGAGAACATGGTAGATTTGCAAAACTTTGAGAACCCCTCCCTTCGAAACTAGCTGATGAAAAATGTTTTTTGGTGAATATCTGCATTTAGGTTTGCCCCCAAGAAATCTCTTTGACCTTCCAGAAATAATAATCTGGTCAGGGCTTGAGTTTATGTTCCACGAAGTTATGTTTTGTAGAACGATAAGTTCATTGTAATAATCTAAGGTAGGTATGGAACTATGTTACCGGCTGATATGGTTCAAGAGAGTTGTGGGTTCGAATTCTCACAGCTTAAAAACTTTTTTCTTATTATTATCTTGAATATTTTTTATAAAGAAAAAAAAACAGAAGCTAAATTAAGGGTTTGAAAACATTTACACAAAGAAGCTGTGATAGGTTCTTAAATTTTTTTTCTACTTCAAGCGGTATAACATAGAAATTACTTTTATTAACTACGCCAACGAAAAATAGGAGTTCATCATCTTGTTAATGGGTTGAAGAAATAACGTTTGTGGACCTTATCATTGGGAATAAAGTAGTTATACTTTACCTCCGTAGGAAGAAAAGTATCGCATTATTTTCACAAATGTCTCAGGAAAGGAAATTTCAAAAGGCTACTCTAATTTTTCTTTCTTCTTTTTTTTTTTTTACTATTTAGCAATTTTTTTTTTGTTATAAGTATAATGAAAAATTCGATAAAAAAAAAAAACCTCAACCAACATTCCAATCAATGTTGGACAATTCATGAGGACAGTGTTGGGCAATTTTCTGAAACGACATTTTTGACTGGGAATTCTCGCTAATTTTTGGGAATGGGCATCACATTGGGAATTCTCGGTGAAAATGGATATAACAACCTCATATTTCATATTTGACTACCCCTGTTGACTTCCTCCCAGTAGTACTTGAGTTAATTAGAAAACAAAAAATCTTTCCACCTATGCATTTGAACAATGATTTAATGATATTTTGGCACCAATGCATTTCAAAAGAGAACATTTGGGCACTGATGCACTTCAAAATAGAACATTAGCGTACTGACGCAATGTATTTTGGGCCCTGATATTTGTACTAATCAGGCAATTTTTGTCAAATTTCATCCAGCCTTTATATGCTGCATGTGCCAGACTAGAGCTTTCATTTATACACAAAAACGTCAAGAAAAACAAAATTGGGAATTCCAAAAAATTTTTGAGTAGGGAAATAAAAATTGAAATTCCCTGGAGTTATTCCCAAAAATGGGATTAGGAATTCCAACGCCTAACACTGATTCCAATGCACAAAAAAATTAAAGTTAAGTAAAGAAAGATTCCGAGTAAATTCCCTGAATCTGAAATCGAACGTACGTATGGAAGAATTTAATTTTCAACCATTTAACTACTGAACAATGGCGACAGTTGCTGAAAATTGTTTGTCAAGGCCATACAATTACACAATCAGATAAAAATACATATGATTAAGAAAATCGCAGTATAAAATTTTCTGTCCTAAAAGGCCAAGACGAAAATTTATTTTTTGTTAATCATAAATATACAATCGTAAAAGCTGGTTTTCATAATAATCAAGACTGGAGTATAAGTGCAAATAACTCAAGAATGTTAAAAATCAAGATGAAAATACTGTTTTTATTTAAACTCAAAAATTTTCATTCGCTTGGTTAATAAAGTATATCCTATGCTACTTGATCGGAGTGAACTATTATCAACTTGTGCAGTTGCCTTCCCCACCTGCGATCCGTTCTTTCAAACTTGGCACTCGTTGATAATTTCTCACTTTCCTCTCATGTTTTGTAATATACTATTATGTACCTCTGGTCCATAATAGCACGTTTTCTGCCCTCATTTTAGGGCTGACAGTTCATCTTTTTGGATCAGAGGACCATTTTTAGCCATATGACTGTAAAATTCAAAACAATGACCACATTTAATTATTTTGTGGACCTACTTTCGGTCCATAGTAGCATGTTTTCTCCCCTCATTTTAGGACTGAAAGTTCATTTTTTTAGATCAGAGTACTACATTTTGGTAGTAGGACTGAAAAATTTGAAAAAATGACATTTAATTATTTTTAGGACCAAAAAGTGAAATTTACAGGTTGGAAAAGTACACTTCTTGGTTCTACGACCAAACAATAAATGTTTTCAATGAAACATCACAAAAATCTTGTTTGAAGTAACATTTTTATGTTGAAACAACATTTTTATTTTGAGAGAAACCTATTGTCTTTCACTCGATGATTTCTCAGCTCCTCAGTTGCTAATGAAGCAGGAAAACTGAGGTTGGTATTTCTGGAAAAAAGAGAAATTTTACTCAAATTTCCAATTTCTTTTTTTGTCATAAATGACTTCTTACTAATTAAAGAATAAAAAATAGCTAATTAATGGAAAATAAATTTTATTAAATTATTTATTTTAAAAAATAATAGTTCTACAAAAAATTTTCAATACCTAACCTTTCCTACTTTTTAACGAAAAATTAATTTTTATCATCAGATTTCAGTAAAATCAAAGTTATTTTGATTTAATAGAAGAAAACTCAAACTCTTTTCAATTTTGCAGTATATAAGTGGGTCTATACGAAAGTAAAGCCCATTAGTTTCCCCACAAAAGAGATTCTTACAATTTTTTGATTGGGTCAACAGTCGGTGTCGGTGCATAAAATACGGTATTCATCATGAAAGGAATTGTTTTTTTTTCCTCGCCTGTTCACAACCCTTGTCTTCGGTTCGCAACATTCGCCTAAGACGTGCCTTGCAAACTTAGACTCGGCCAAAAAAAAAGAAGAAAACTTTCCCTCCTTGGTACGCAATGTACTATTTCTTTGGGGATTTAAAAAAAAATTGAAAAATTTGCCTTTCCTAAAATCTGCCTGTAGGCTGAACCTTTTCAAGCTAATAAGAAATCCAGCACTGAGGAGAAGAATCAGTTTTTTTAAATGATTATAAAATTAACTTATCCTGATAAATTTTTTTCATAATGTGCTGCCAATAGGGGCCATGCCAGGAAAAGTGGGTGTGCGACCCTTCTTTTGGGCAGAGCTGTTGTAAACATTGATTGGCTATTGTCAAAATAGAAAGTTACTTTTTTTTCCCACTAATTAATTGATAATTTTTTTTTTTAATTATTTTAATAAAAATGGTTAATTTTTTAGGTATGCTATTAAATTTGACTAGTTACACTCGCTTAACAACATCGCTTCGTGTGTCCCCACGCTGAAAAAGCTCTGGCGGGGGGTTATGGTGAGAAGGAAAAACTTAGCATAGTATTTATTTGTAAATTATTTAAAAAGGAATAATAATATAATAATTTTTCTTTTATTTATATGGGTTGTTTAACTGGGGAAATTATCTGATGTTTCTGAAAATTGGGTTTTGAATGACTTGAAATTTTGAACGTCTTGAATTTGCAAACTGCATTTTTATAGAAAAATTAAAAAATTTAGTTCATTTTATATCGAACGAGCGAGCAAAGCAATAGGGTTCCGGACATGACTCTCAGAATTACTTGAAATTAATGGGAGAGATAGTCTAAAGCCTGTGAATGAAGGTTCTGAAATTTTTTTTGAAAAATATTAAATAGAAAGGAAAATATAAGATGTCAAAGTTGCGCTGCACCAAAAACGGTACCTCGATGCGCACCCTGTAGTTGTGATGTCATAGAATTGACATTTTTGTATTTTGCATTATCAGAGGTTTCTGGTTTCAATACATCTCATTATTACTTCATTTTTAAGTAGGTTTTGGGTGAAAATTTAGTGAACAAAATTGACTTTAAAAAATGACTTTGAAGCAAGGGTGGACGCACTTTTCATTTCAGGACCCAAGAAAACTTTTGGCACAGGAAGCTCAAAGTCTAAATTATCACCTAAGTAAATAAGATTCAATAAGTTTGGCTTTCAATCTGTATTTATTTTTTGTACTTCCCACTGAGGTAGAAGGTTGAAAATTGGTATGAGGGTGCTTGAGTATCACATCTAATTTTTTATTTTTGAAATCCCAAAAATAATAAAGGGGCAGCAGATATGGGCCAAAAATTCATTTTCTTAGAACTTTCAACATATATACACTGAAATTATCCATCTAAGCACAAAGGTGGTATAATATTGTTTGTTTATGCCTTAAAAAAATATTTTTTGAGGTACTGAGTTCAAATTGGACCTTAAGTTTTTTAATTTGATCAAAATTTTGACACGAAGGGACTCAAAAAAGGGTTCAATTTTCGTTTTTTACATTTTAGTATGTAATACATCATTTGTAATGTTTCTTGAGGTGCTGAGTTTAAATTTGTTTCTAATTTTTTAATTTGATAAATTTTTTGAACCAAAGGGACTCATAAAAGGGCCTAATTTTTTTTTTCATATTATTATGTAATACATCATTTATAATGTTTCTTGAGGTGCTGAGTTCAAATTTATCAATAATTTTTTAATTTGATCAATTTTTTGACCCCAAGGAACTCATAAAAGTGCCCAATTTTGTTTTTTTACATATTATTATGTAATACATCATTTGTAATGTTTCTTGAGCACCAAGTTCAAATTTGATATTATTTTATTCATTTGACTTATTTTTGACCCCCAAGGCTCAAAATGATGGAGAATTTTGACTTTTCATATTTTGTAGTGTAATACATCATTGGTAATAGTTTTTTAGCTCCTGATTTTGAATTTGACGTAATTTCTTAATTTTACCCATTATGTGATCCCACAGGGACTCTGAAAAGAGCTAATTTTGAATTTCCCTATTATATTGTGTGATATATTGTTGGTAATTCTTTTAGACTTGAAATTTTATTTTGACATGTTTTTCTTCATTCAACTCCTTATAATGTGATTCAAAGTGGTTCAGATATAATTAGCTAATTTTGACTTTTCACATTTTATTGTGTGATATATTGTTTATAATGTTTTACAAGTTTCTGAGTACAAATATAAAAATCTTATTTTTCTTACAAGTAAGCTGGGCAAGTGGTTTTACTGAATTTTGTTGTTTTTTGTTGGTCTCAAAAAACATGGGCATCCAATACCTAATAAATCACTCAATAATAAGTGAAGATATAATTGCAATCCATTTATTGGGGCCACAGGAAGAAAAAAGTGGTTCAATCTAAAAATGGATTGTAAACATAATCTCAGTGCCTCAAAAAACATTATTTATAGTGTATCACTCAATAATACCTAAGATTTAATTTGAACCCCCTGTTTAGGGTCACAGGGGGGTCAATGAGGTGTTCAATTTAAAAATAGATTGCAAATCTAAACTCAGAGCCTCAAAAAATATTATTAATGATGTATCACTCAATAATATCTAAGCATAGTATCTCATCTGCCTGTTTGGGATGACAGGGGGCTCAATAAGGGGTTTGATCAAAAAATGGATTGCAAATCTAAACTCAGCACTTCAAAAAATATTATTAATGATATATCACTCAATAATACCTAAAGATATTATCTCAACCCCCTGTTTGGGGTCACAGGGGGCTCAATGAGGGGTTTGATCAAAAAATGGATTGCAAATCTAAACCCATAGTATAAAAAAACATTATTAATGATATATAACTCAATAATATCGAAGAATATTATCTTAACCCTCTGTTTGTGGTCACAGGGTGCCAAGGAGGGGTTCAATCTAAAAATGGATTATAAATGTAAACTCAGAGCCTCAAAAAACAATATTACCGATGTATCACTCAATAAAATCCAAGAATATTATCTTAATTCCATTTCTTGGGCTACAGGGGGCTAAATGAAGGGTTAAATCTAAAAATGGGTTGCAAATATGAACTCAGCCCTCAAAGTAAATAACTTTCCAGGCACCACCAAAAGTTTTTTCACAGGCTGTGCTCTAATATAAAACAAATAAGGAATAATTGGTTTTTGATTTTATTAGTTTTTATTGTTTTTCAATGTTTTGAGTTTGTCTATAAATAAGAGGTTATGGGGGTGCAAGTGCACATCATTTCATCCTCCCTCGCAGTCATCATGAACTTTCTAAATTGATGAGCTTAACTAAACCAATGTACAAACACAGGAGAGAGGAATGAATGAATGAGAAACCTGTGAAAGAGGTGAAAAGTTTGCTGATGTGTCAATTCTATGACATCACACCCACTGCTCAAAAAATATCACGTTTTTTGACAACTCAACTTTACCATTCATTTTCTTCCATTCTATCCAACCAATTTTAATGTTTTCACTGATATTTTTTATGTTTTTTAAAGAATTTGAAAATATATTTACTGAAAATCATGTCCGGTACCCTATTGAGAAGTCATGGGTGCCCCAAATTGAGGTTGAGAGAGAGCGTATGCCCACTTGCATTTCACAAACCTGTTAATAAAATGTACAACCACCAACGAAACTACATCTCTTTGGACATAATCACACAAATGATCATTAATAACAAAAAATTACACAAGATTTGGTTCAAGTTTATTAAAAAATATTGAAATGTTTGGCACAAAAATGAACATAAGTAACAAAAACGAATGTAACCGAATATACACCAAACTAATTGAATTTAAAGGATAATTCTACTGGGTTAGTCATCTGGAACTATTTTATTGATCCAATCGAATAACATATCAATTTCCCTAGCTTTAAGCTCGTGGAAAGTATGATTGATTACGTGAAATTGACCGTCTACTCCTAGTTCTTTCAACTGTTCGAACGTCTTTTTTCCCCATGCTACGTCAACTAAATCATCTTGATCACCGTGAGCGTAAAATAAAGCAGGTAATTTATTCGGTTTTTTATCTTTTAATGCCTTAAAAAATAAAAAAATAAAATGATTAGATAACAGATAACTCGGCGGAATAACGTAAACTTGAAAGTTGAGATTTTCTCACTTGGAAAGTTATAGAGTTGTTGTTTAAAAATGAAGATAAAGCGAAAACTCCGGCAATTTCTGGTACGAATCGAAAGGCTAAATGCATAGCCATTGCTCCACCCATTGAAAACCCACCTGAAAACAGAAAAATTATTATTTGAAAAGGAAATTTAAATGCAGCTAAATGGTCTGAATAAGCAAACAATTTTACAGACCAACGACTATACGGTTTATAGGTATGCCAGACTTCACTTCTTCATTAATCAGCTCCTTCAGCGTCTCACCCATAGGATTCAATGTTTCCAATTGTTCGGGGCAATCAGGAGATATTTGTAGTCTATTAAACCACACATTAGTCATCTAAAGAAAAAAGAACATATTGTAACATATGAATGGATGTATCGTACATACCAATTTATAAGGTAAGACTACGATATTTCTAATCGAGAATCGACATTAAAGTAGCTGACATCTAGCGGATGTTTTCATAAGATTTGAAAACGGGATAATGAACACAAATCCATTAAACGCAGTTCTAAATAAATCCTCAATGCTTTTCACAGTTGATTATGAGTAAAAGAGGCATGGTTTTGATTTTATTTTCTATCATTGATTACAAAAAATTATTCACATTAACGTGTAAAATGATTCCTGATGAAAAATACCATTTTCTAAAATTGCCAAAAAAACCTGAAGAAAAAAAACATCCATCATCCTGTTTTCAAGCTTCTTATCAGCAAATGACATTAGCGAGTCACGGGGCAATCAAGTCCCAATTAAAGGTATTCGAAAACGATGAAATAAACAACATTTTTCTACTCACTTCTCCATTTAATGGCGTATATGGGCTCATGGGAGCTGTAGGATACACTATTTTCAAATGAGGGAATGCCGCATTATCTCGTAGCATTTCAATCCATTCTTTCGAAAACTGTCCCGTTCCACCTATACATAGTAAATCGAGTTTTATATTTGAAGGCAAGAATACGTACAAACGTAAAAAAATGCATACCTGAACCATGAAGAAAGAATACAGTTCCAGTGTGTTTGCCACTTGCCGGCTTTCTAATTTCTATTCTACCCAATTTGGACATGATGTTTCGACTCAGTGTTTGATTGGTAACTAAAAACCAGACAAAATGTGTGCCATTAATAAGTTATTCTACGTCAGTCGAGAATTGGTCATAATAAATAACTCATGACTTTTCGATAGTCATGGAAAGCGAAGGCCTAGCTGAGAACAGCGTTATCATGAGGAAAAATGATTTACAAGGACGCTTCCGAACAACCAACGTACTGACGGTTTTCTTATCGAACATAGGGACAGTAAATAAGTGATTTTTCATTGAATGCTTGAAAACAATGAAAAAGAAAACGTACTCTTCTTCAAACTGAAGAACAACATTGGGTTGAACCGGCAAGATATTATTTATCAGCGTTCATTGAATATTGAAAATACATTCAACGGCAAACTGACGTCAGGGACGTTAGTATTCTACGCAAAAGAGATAGAGATGTATCATTTTGAAAAAACAAGCACATTAGCCTACCAATAAATTTGCAGCAACTAACAAAAATGTAAAACCAATTAAATCATATAACTATTCAGCAGAAAATTAATTCGATCAGTTAAAAAACAAACTTTTTGGGAGAAGTAGTTAGCTTATCAACGCACTGGGACACTTCCTTATGAATTACAACTATTTTCAAAATTCAACTGCGCACCATAAGACAAATAATTCCTTTTTGTAACCGAGACGAGCAATACCCCATTGCCAAATCTCTTATTTTGATCACCACTCATCCGGTAGAACGTTTTTGTACCTTATCATTTTTAGTTGTAACATACATTCCAGCTGATGGCCGCCTATGCCTTACATATGTTGGGAGACGATCCCACACTACTTCACAACTGTACTTTACTCGTTCACATATTTACACAACCTGTATACACATATGTAATATATTTTTGTGCTTCCCCATTGGCAGCACTGAGTTCGGGTATCAAATATGGACCAATGGCTTCAAGCCATTGAGGATGAAATAAAATCCTTAGATGAAATAAGTGTTTGGCAAATTGTCTCAAAAGAGAAAAATGTCTGGTTTGTTGACACAAAATGGTGTTACACCACCAAGCCTAATAACTCAGGCATCCACATACCTAAGGCAAGATTGGTTACAAGGGGATTCAAGGACTTAATAAACTATTCAATTTCACAAACATATGCTCCGATTGTTCAATACTGGCTGATCTGTTAGATCTTATCGGTTGTCAATAAATATGGTTTAAACCTACTCCAATTTGATATTAAAACAGCTTTGCTGAACTCACAGATAACATACCCCATTTTTTTAACTTGACCAAAGGGCTGTCAAATAGACAACAATCATTGCTTTAAGTTACTAAAATCCATATATGTATCAAACAGAGCTAATGTTTTTCGTAATAACCAACGCTGTATATGTTAATCACTTTATGTTTCAATTATTTTATTATTTATAACTCATTCGGTAATATGGAATTGCAAGGGGGTGTTGGGAGATGATCCCACTCTACCTTATAACAATTCATTACATGTTCACATAATTACTTAACTTGTATACATGTTCATAATATTTTTTCACTATTGGCAGCACTGAGTTCATATTCCAAAATATATATTTTTGATTCTGGGGAACATTCAAATGTCATCCATTTTATTGTACCTTTTTGAAATACATAAGAGTTGGTACTTAAAAGCATTTCTTTTCATGTTTGGTCCTCGATCTTTCTCCAATACATACAAGATATGAAAGTTGTGTGATTTCAATGTTCGAATGTATTGTGCGTAGTAGATTTGAGGGAGTTTAGTGAGAGTGTAGAGCAGCAATAATTGTTGTAACAGAAATCCCACCTTCTCTCATTCTTCATCATCATCACTATCACACTATACATATATGTTATACGTACAATCTCATCACGAAGTGTTTCCCCTTCTACTTTCGATCCGATATCGCTGTTGCTTCGCCATTTCATATTTCGTTTGTAAAATATATTTTAGTCGCTAATAAAGAGTCATAAAAGTAGAAAGTCTCAAGTTCTTTCGATCCTCGTTCTGTACACCTCACATCAATAATCATGAAAACATAATTTTCTATTTGATTCATGCCCACTCCTGGTATCTATGTGTGGTTGATTCCATTGGTGAAACAGCAGCATGTAATATCCATTATATATATATATATATATCCTGGACTTTTATAAGCATCTTCGAGATTATGTATATGATGGAGACAACATTCTGCTGTTTTACAAATTACAATGGAATTGTCTGTCATTAGCTTTGTCTGATAGGATTACACTAACTTACACCAATCTACACCTTTGACTATATAGCTTAATGGACTGCTAGAACTGATAAAATCTTGAAGCCAAATAATGCAGGCGTTACTTTTCAAAAAGGGTACTTTGTGTGAAAACTGAATTTGTATTGAGTTATATTTTTGTGACTCCTAACAATATAAGCAGATACTAGTGAAATATTAGAACGCTATACCAATTTATTGTCTGAAATTAATGAATGAAACGTTCGAATAATGATTTAAATTAATCGATGAACTCTTTAGAATGTAAAAATGTAAGTTTTAATTCTACAAAATCTTTGATGAATCGCACTCGCTTTAAAGCAGTGAGAAAAAAATATGTACCTACAAATTGAGAGTGTGAGTAAACTTGTAAGTAAAACTTGAGAGAATGATATTCTTTTAAGTTTTATTACGTGTTTATACTTTCACTTATCACCAAAGGTTGTTTTTTGTAAAAAGAACGCCTGTTAACAGTGGCTTCAACAGTGATCCATTTAACCCTATGTATTTCTCATCAGTTCTAGCAGTCCATTAAGCTATATAGTCAAAGATCTACACTTGCACGGATATTCCACAAATATTCAAGTAAAAGTTGACACAAAGTTGTATGACATTCCTACGTTTGTGGAATTGTTCTCCTGGTTTAGGTTGGTGTTAGTTGGTGTAGTCCTATCAAAGAGACCTATTAACATCTACACAGAGGCCCATATTCACAAACATCACTTTAACCTACCTTCACTCGAATTTCCCTTTAAAAAAGTGTTTTGCACAATTTCGTGCTTAAAAATGTAGGAACATTGTATTTCAAATGAGAGTTCCTATGTAAAAATAAAATGTTACCACAATCTTAAATACAAAATTGTACCAAAAATCATTTTTAAGTGAAGTTTAAGTGAAGGGAGGTTAAAGTAATGTTTGTGAATATGGGCCAGAGTTCAGTCCATATTTACAAATGTCACTTTAACCTCCCTTTACTTGAAAATTTTTTTTGCACAATTTTATACTCAAAAGTGTGGGAACATTGTATCTCTTGTGAGAGTTCCAATATAAAAATAAAATTTTACCGCACTCTTAACTACAAAATTGTGCCAAAAGTCATTTTCAAATGAAGATTAAGTGAAGTGAGGTTAAAATGACATTTGTGAATATGAGCTCATGTGTACAGTGGCATACAAATTACCCTATATCAATCGACATCAATCAATCAGAATAATCTGATTCTCCACAGTAGGGTAATTAGTGTTGATACGGAAATTCCATCTCACTCCTTCATCATCATCATCATCATCATCATCATCATCATCATTATCATCACTACAATTATATATATGTCATAAGTTCTACTTCTCACAATCTCATATCTCTAATTACATTCTACTCTAGCGCTGCACTTCGCCATTTCATATTTTATTCGAATGTTATACTTCAGTTGATCGTTAATATAATTCTGCAGCTGTTCATATTGTGTTCTTCTTTAATTTCTTCAACAATTCTCGCAATTCCTCACAACATGGTAGCCATCGCTACAGTTTAATTCTGAAAACTCATACGACAGTAAGATCAATGCAGATTAGAATTGAATTTTCTATGTGAATTATGTGTTGTGTGAAATTTGAATTTTATGTTATTTTTATTCACGAAATATTTTCGTTTTTTTGAAGTTTATTGAAAACTCAAATATTCAATTATTTTTGAATTGATAAAAATTAAAGTTCCTGATATATTAAAAAGCTAATCCTGAAAGTATCAACTGCAAATCCAGTAAGGACCCCCAAAGAACAGTGAACAACATGGTAGTTAACTACTTGTTCCTATTTTTGCGGAACTCATCATAGATCTACTCCCACAAAAACAGACACTTTTGGGCCAACTTCAGTCTTCAAAATTTCCCACAAAGAACGACATCAGATTCTACAACATATAGAAGAATAAAAAATCAAATTTACGCACAACAATAAAGATAAAATTTTTGCTGTAAGCAGGTAGTATATATTGTTTAATCATTGAATTTTGTTTTGGGATATTTTGTGTCAAGTGTTGAAAATAAAAATGTATGTCAAATTATATAAATTTAGAGGAAAGAAAATTACAAAAATTTCAATTAATAAAGGAAGATTTTAAAAACTTAATTGAAAAATTTGAAGGTGAAAAAATAACAAAATTTAAAATAAAAACACTTAATTTCCCATTTTTCATTTACTTTACTGGAAAAATAGTATTAGAATCGTTTATGTTACATATATTGGGACAAATTGAAGAAATTAGTAGCAAGAAGTGGCTAAAAATATTAAATTCAACACCTAATTATTTTTCTTTGCAAATTTATAGTTCTCCAGAAGCAGAACAGAAATTTATGAATAGATTCATTAGTAATCAGTAAATAAGAAAAAATTAAATTAAAATAAAAAACTGGAGATAAAAGAAAAACATATTGAAAAGGAATTAGTTGAACAAATAAAAACAAAATCGATAGAAAATAGAGAATATAAAGTAATAATTAATAAAGAAAATAGCATGTTGGGCTTTGAAAAAATAAAATAAAATATTATGGCAATACCTACTGAAATTAAGGCAATTCAAGTACCTCTTGGAAAAGTATTTAACGGAAAATATTATTTGGATTGGTGTAGAATGGTCATTTCCACAATAAGAGGAG
This sequence comes from Ericerus pela, assembly GCA_011428145.1. NCBI lineage: Eukaryota > Metazoa > Arthropoda > Insecta > Hemiptera > Coccidae > Ericerus > Ericerus pela. The sequence continues at coordinate 522,667 of WOFM01000600.1, read as the reverse complement.
CAGGATATTATGATATCTTTGGGGATCATCAATATTTAAAATTATATATAACACATATCGATGACTTAAATTTTAAGCTGGAAAATCAAATGATTAATTATTGCAAAATGCAAGATAATACTGAAGCCTTCATATTAGAAAGAGTATCGAATGATATAACTAAACAAAATAGGGATTGTACTGCAGCAATAATGATGCTTCAAAAACTCAATAATATTTATGGTATAAAAATATCTGTTACTGCTAATATGGTGAAACCCAAATGGACTGAGTTCAGATTTCAACTGGGAGGTAACATGAGGGGATTTCTTAAAAAATGGGATGACCTCATAACTGATGTAAGAGACGCCAGTAAGGAAGTATCAGAGGAAGAGGAATTGGAAAATTTACAATTGGCATTATGCTATGAGCAAGCACTAGCCAAAATGCAATTTGAGAGTTTGCCAAAAAGAGAGAGAAATATAGATAACTTAAAAAAATATTAAGAGAAGATGCAGATCAAAAATTTAGAGATCAAACCCTTAAAAAACAAAATAATTCGAATAATAATAATCAATACAACAATAATAATTATAGAAATAACCCCGATAACAATAATTATAGAGGCAGAAATGGAAATCATAATTATAATAATAATAATTATAGTCTAACACATGGAAATAATAATAATAATGAAAATAATAATAATGGAAATAATAGAGGAAATGGAAACAATAATAATAGTAATTATCGTGGAAACAATTATAGAGGTAATAATTATCGAGGAAATAATCGTAACAAATACAATCAAAATAACATTAAATGTTATAAATGTAACCAGGATAATTAATTATTGTTTTGAAAGAGGTATTACTCTGGATTACGTAGTTCCATACTCCCCAGAACTGAACGGTGTGGCCAAAAGGCAACACCAAACTTTAATGAGGAGAGTAAGAGCTATGCTAATCAATGCTAGTTTGGACATAAAATACTGGTCATATGCAGCAGTCACATCGGCATATTAAATTAACAGATCTCCCACTAAAGCAAATCCTGGATGTAAAACTCCATATAAAATGTTTTATGGGATGAAACTAAATTTAAAAAATTTAAAAGTCTTTGGATCCTTAACCTATAGACATATACCAATGGAAGTTTGCAAACAGAATGCAACTAAAGCTAAATCACGGAACAAAACAAAAACTGACCAAAAATTGGCACAAAGAGCTAAAAAAAAATATAATGATGGGATACACAAACACTGGATATTGCTTAAGAAACCCATTCGATACTAAATCATACAAAGCATGCGATGTAAGAATGGATCTTTTTACTAAAAACAACCTTTGGTGATTTTCAAGATTTTATCAGTTCTAGAAACAACGAAAAACCAGAAACAGCATACCTATTACATATGAAATTGATACCTATTTCATTTATCGTGTGGTATAAATTATCAGAAATATATTTCAAAACGAAGAAATTCGTGATATTTCAACAGACACCATCTATTTCTAATCACTTCAAACCTTTGTAGGACAAATAATGTACCTACTTGAATCTTTTACAATAACTACTTATTTCAGGCATTTTAAAAACAAAAAATGGCAAAATAAAAGCCAAATTTTCATAAATGTCATCCAATTGTTTATTTTCATTAATGTTCATATTGTGAAGAAATAGGAATTATCAACGGATCAAACTAGACAAAAATAGCGACGAAAGACTTTAATTGATCGATGACATCGAAAGAAGTTCAGACACACATATTACGAACACATAAATAAAACAGAAATATTCACTTTCACAAACTTTTTATTTTCACACAAAATGGTGAAGATGTTAATTCATCAACGTTTGATGAGCGACAAGAGGCACATAAAATATATAATCACAGTTGGGTTTCAAACATAAAATCACAGATTACAAATAATACTAAAAATAGTGTTACCACAACAAATGATATGTGAGAATAATAAGCTAACGTATAATATAATTTGCTATCATTCTCACACGCCTCCTCAAATTATAATTATATGAATTGTCAATATAAAACAAATTACCAAATTAATGACATAAAACAATGAATTGGTCATTACACAAAAATGACAAAAGTCAACAACAACGAAAATTACAACGTGAAAAAATATTAACATATATGGTAAACGTATACAAAAAGTTACAACAATTTTAACATCTCACAAAACATAACAAATTTAGGCCTTGGGCAGCCCTTTGTGAAAACGTCACCCAACTGTCGCAAAGTTGGTACGTACGAATATTTAAAGTCTAAATTTACATGATCGCATACAAAATGGTATTTTATGTCAACGTACTTGGACCTGCGAGTATTCCATTTACCCAAATGCAGGAGCGCCAAGCAACTCTGATTATCCTCATAAATCGTGGCCTTGCCTTTAATTTGAATGCAAAAATCAGTTAACAAATATTTAAACCAAATAGATTCAGTGGTGGCATCGCATATGGCGATAAGCTCACTCTCAGTGCTAAATAACGCTACAGTTGGCTGCTTTTTGCTGGACCAGGACACCAGCGAGCCATAGACAAAGACACAATATCCAGAGATTGACCATCTTGTAGTCACACAATTACCCCAATCGGAATCAGAATATGTTTCTAAAATATTGTTAGTATTATTATGTTCGTTTTTAAATGTTAGTTTCTTGTCTTTTGTGGTTACTAAATATTTAAGAACCCGTAGTAAATACCTAAAATGTTCATCAGTAGCATAACTGGAAAATTGGCTAAAATATGATATTGCAAAGCAAATATCAGGCCGTGACCCTAGCATTAGGTACATCAGCCATCCCACGAGCTGTTGGTAGTCATTATTCAATACCCTATCACACGCATTGAGATCCCTGTCCAATTGGAGTTTGGGGTCAATAGGTGTGTAGGTAGGTGCACAATTTTCCACACCAAAACGCTTCGCAACAGTCTCAATGAGACCTCTCTGCTCAATTTCCAGAATGCTTTCATCACGATTGTGATTAATATTTAGTCCTACATATTTATTAATTCTTCCAGATCTTTACATTTAAATCTTTTATTAATTTCCTTTTAGAAAAATGTGATTAGTGTTTGATTATTAGAACTTATTATGATGTCATCGACGTATGTTAGTAGATATACTATAGAATTATAATTTTTATTTGTGAATATATATAAGCAGTCATCAGCCTTACTTTGCACAAAACCAAGAGAGACAAGGAATTTGTTGAACAATCTGTTCCACACCTTAGGCGACTGCTTCAGACCATAAATCGACCTATTTAATTTTAATACATTATTGTGTTTATTTATTTGTGTTTCTATACCTTCTGATATCTCAAGATATACATCTTCCGACAGAATACCATTCAGAAAGGCACTACGTATATCTATCTGTTCAATATAAAATTTAAATTTATTACTAACTGCCAACAGTGTCCTAACAGTCGAAAGTTTCGCCACCGGCGCATAAACTTCATCAAAGATGAAGCCTTTCTTCTGCTGACACCCTCTGGCAACTAGTCTGGCCTTATACAGGACTTTATTATTATTATCATCATATTTTTTATTAAATATCCAGCGACATGTGATGGTGGGGGCGCCCTTTGGACGTTTGGTCACCTGCCAAGTATGATTGGAATCCAGAGCTTTAATTTCATCTGAAATAGCTTCTTTCCACATCATACTGTCAGGTGCACTATTGCCTCCTCAAACATCAAAGGGATGCCATCCTCAGTAACATATATATAATTTGCAGTACCATTACGATCAGTTGCCTCCTGTGGCAAACAATCCAAATTCAAATCCCCGTCTACTTCTATATTCTCCAAGTTAGATTCTGTAATCTCATTAAAAATATTATCATCTTTTGTGTACTTATTACTATTATTTCCTATTTTATTTTCAAAGAACTCAACATCCCGTGACAGACGCACTTCCTTTGCACTTGTGTCCTATAATTTGTATCCACAGGCTGAGTACCCTACCATAACCAATTTCTCACTTTTATTTTTAAACTTATTAGAATTGTGTTTGAATGACAACATATATGCATCGCATCCAAAAGTTTTTAATTTTGTGTAGTCATATTCTTCATTAAACCACCTCTCAAAGCTGACAAAGTCCTTATTTGTCGGACATCTATTTACTATATAGGCAGAGCACAATATGGCTTCTGACCAATAGATCTTGTCAAGACAACTCTCAAATAGCATCGTTCTCACCCTCTCACAAAGTGTCCTGTTCATCCTCTCAGCCTTCCCATTCTGCTGGGGACAGCCATCAACTGTAGGTTCAAAAATTATTCCCTTCTCAGCACAATATGACTGAAAGGTTGTGTTTGTGTATTCTGTGCCACGATCACAGCGGAGTCTTTTAACATTATATCCACATTTATTCGAAACCATCTCATTATATTCCCTAAATTTTGTGAACGCTTCCGTTTTACTCGTCAGTAGGTACACACAATGGATCGACAACAAATGTGGTTCGAGGGATTAAATTATCATCTTTATTATTATCAAAATCATTAATTTTATTATTATTGTTAACTGTGAAACTAAAGCCCACTTCGGAGCATTCGTAATTAACATTATTATTACCATTGCACATTTGTGCAGAATTCCTATTAGAATTACTATTACGATCATCAGATCTATTAAAATTATTGTGATTGTGATTGTGATTGTGATTTTCTTGATTATTATTATTCCTATTCTTAACAAAACAATTACGAGCTATATGCCCAATTTTGTTGCAGAAATGACATTTGATCTTAAACTGACCACTATCGTTACTACAATTTCGACCATTATTATTAAAATTATTATTATTTTGTGAACCTAAATTGTGATTATTATTATTAAAATTTCAACCTTCAATATCAGAAGACAAATTGTGAAAATTATTAGTATTATTACTGTGAGATCTTCCTCGACTAAAACCACGATTATTGTTTCGATTTTGCGACTGGCCACGATTGAAACGATTATTAAAATTACCAGAATTAGGACAAACATTGTTATGGTTGCCAAAAAACAGATTCTCTTCACCAGCAACAGGTACTGATGAAGGTTTTAGAGACACAGAACTTTGAGAATTACCTCTAGCTGTCGACTTGCTATCCGAAGATAGTTCATGCTGGAAATTGTTCAATCTCATAAACACACCATCCCAAGTGATGACTTCTGCATCCTCCAGAACAACTTTGATCGGATGAAATTTGGCGAGCAGCGATCTCAGCAACACCAGGATAAACTGCTTCACGGTTGTCAGGTCTCCCAATTCGGTCAAACAACGACATCGAGCACAAAAATTAAGAAGATACTTCTGCAAATCAGCACCAAAAACATACCATTTAGCATACAACTCTCCTTGTAAGTCCATCAGCGTCTGGTCATTTCCATTGTCAATTAAGTTAGTCAGCACTTGAAACATTTCTTTCGCCGTCGTGTACGTTTGTATCATCTCCAGGTACTCGTCAATGACATTATTAGCTATCAGGAACTTCGGCTTAGCATTTTCCTTTGACCAAGTATCTCCCCTATTACGAACAGTCGGTAAAGAATCAGTTATTATATTACCTAACAAATCCTTTGCCAACAACAGCTCCATCTGGAACTTCCAGGTTCTGCCATTTCACCCATTAAACGGCTCAATACAATTCAGCTTCTTAACGTCCATCTCTATGACAGGTAACAACGATCAGTTGCACCACAAACAGCAATTTCAGCAACTATCAGATGCGTCGACCATCGATTCTGTGAGAATTATAGCAAATTAAATTATACTCGTGACTATTATTCTCACATATCATTTGTGGTGGCAACACTGTTTATATATTTTTGTGATCTGTGATTTTTAGTGTTTTGTACCTGACTGTGATATTTTGTAATCATACGCCTCTAGTCGCATTTTGTTATTCATGTTGTTAACAACTCCACTACTCTAATGTGGAAATAAAAGTTCGTAATTAGTGAATCTTGTGTCTTTATTTATGTGTTCGTAATATGTGTGTCTAGTCTCAGTTCGATGTCGTTTTTAGTTTAGGTTCGTTTCATAGGTTTTTAGTCGTCGCGATCCGTTGATTTCTTCCTCATTTTCTCACAGGTTATGGGCCCAGATACCTGGATGTCAACGTGGTCGCCATTGTCATAGTTCGTCAATGTTGTGCTGTCGGATCCTGCTCGCCACACCCAAGTAGTATCATGCCTGGTAATTGTTTTTCGATTGTTTAATATGTTCTCTGTTCGATGTTCCTGTGATCTCGTTCGTGTTGAATTGTTGGTCGACGTGTCTGAAAGTTGCTGAAGATCGCTGTATTTGCGGTGTAACTGATCGTTCGTACCTGTCAACGAGATGGAAGCGCGAAAGAAGAACATGATCGAGCCGTTCAATGGGCAGAATGGCCGCACATGGAAGTTCCGGATGGAACTGTTGTTGGCAAAGGAGTCGTTAACTAATATTATAATCGATTCTTTGCCGACTGTTCGTAACAGGGGAGATGCTTGGTCCAAGGAGAACGCGAAGGCGATGTTCCTGATAGCTAACAACGTGACTGACGAGTACCTTGAGATGATCCAGACGTACACGACGGCGAAGGAGATGTTTCATGTCCTCACGAACCTCATCGACAACGGCAATGACCAGACGCTGATGGATTTACGAGGTGATTTGTACGCAAAACGGTATGTGTCTGGTAATGATTTGCATAAATATTTGTTGGATTTTCGTTCTCGTTGTAGACGTTTGACTGAATTAGGAGATTTAACGACCACGAAACAGTTTATTTTGGTATTGCTGAGGTCATTACCTGCAGAATTTCGTCCAATTAAGGTTGTAATCGAAGATGCAGAAGTCGTCACCTGGGATGGTGTTTTCATGAAATTGAATAACTTCCAGCGTGAGCTATCGTCTGATAGCAAATCGGCAGTTCGAGGTAACACTCTGAACACTACATCTCTAAAACCTTCATCAGTGGGTGCCACTGGTGAGGAGAACATTTATTTTGGTGATTTCAATAATGTTGGACGAAATTTTGGGAATAATAGTAAAGGAAATCGTTTTAATCGTGGTCGATCTCGAAATAATAATAATAGTCGTGGTTTTAGTCGAGGCGGAAATAATAATTTTAATAATAATAATCAAAATTCGAGCTCAAATAATAATAATAATAGTAATAATTTTAATGGACGTGGTCGTAATAATAATACTGACGGTGGACATTCGAATGTAAAATGTCACTATTGCAACAAAATAGGGCACATAGCCCGAAATTGTTATTCCAAAAATCGTAACAATAATAATAGTTGTAATAATAGTAATAATAATAGTGAAAATCGAATTAATGACCAAAGTTCAAATAATAATAACAGTAATAGGAGCTCGGCACAGATGTGCAATGAAAATTTTAATGCTAATGACGTTTGCTCTGAAGTGGGTTACAGCTTCACGTTGAATAATGACGATAATAAAAAAATTAATGACTCTTGCAATGCAAAAGAAAATTTAAATTTGATAACCACATTTATAGTTGACAGTGGATGCACAATTCACATTATTAATGATATAAATTTGTTCAGTGATTATATAGATTTGATCAGACCGCATAGTATCTGTGTTGCGAAGAAGGGTGTCTCTCTGTCTGTCACGTCGGTGGGTACTGTAAAATTAAAACTTTTAAATGGAATCGTAATCGAGTTAAAAAATGTAAGGTATGCTCGGGAGCTGCCACAGAATCTGCTTTCGGTTAAACGAATGAGCAGGTCGGGATTTGACACTTTGTTCAAGGAAGAGTCTGTTGAGATCATCCAACGCTGCAGTGGAAAAGTAGTTACCACTGGTGTTAGCGTAGACTCGGATTTGTACACAATTGACTTTGTAAAAATGTCAAGTCAATCGTGTAATCTGACGTTGGGGGATGAGTTGAGCCCACTGTTCGTGTGGCATAAACGACTTGCTCATTTAAATGTGAACGATGTTCGATTGTTGTCGAGTAGGGGTTTGATACCCAATGTTGACTCCAATCGCAGATTGCTGTGTGAGCCCTGTGTTATGGGGAAACAGAGTCGAAAACCATTCCAAGGCATGAAAGAAAAACAAGTAAGCCATTGGAGTTGGTTCATACTGATCTCTGTGGACCTATTAACCCTCCTGCATATAAAGGAGCTAAGTATTTCATGACCTTTATCGACGATTACTCAAATTTTTGTTGTGTCTACTTGCTGGCGAACAAGACAGAAGCTTTTACGAAATTTAAAGAATATCATGAGATGGTCTCGAATAAGTTTGGCTATAACGTAAAGAGACTCCGTTGTGATCGCGGCACAGAGTACTTGAATACCACCTTCCAGTCATATTGTACTGAGAAGGGAATTGTGGTTGAACCTACTGTTGGTGGTTGTCCTCAGCAGAATGGAAAAGCTGAGAGAATGAACAGGACACTGTGCGAGAGGGCAAGGACACTGTTGTTTGAGAGTGGTCTTGGAAAGATATTTTGGTCGGAAGCCATATTGTGCTCCACCTATATCATAAACAGATGCCCCACAAATAAAGATTTTATTCCATTTGAGAGATGGTTTGGTGAGAAATACAATTATAATAAATTAAAAACGTTTGGATGCGACGCATATATGTTGTCATTCAAACATGACTCTGATAAATTTAAGAATAAAAGTGAAAAGCTTGTAATGGTAGGTTATTCACCATGCGGCTACAGGTTGTTAGACTTAAGTACTAAGGAGATACGTCTGTCACGTGATGTTGAGTTCTTCGAAGGTGCAATAAGTAATCCTGAACATAATAAATATACTAAAAATGATGAGTTGTTTAAAGAAGTCACTGAATCCAACTTGGAAAATATTGAAGTTGATGGTGATTTAAATTTAGATTGTCTTTCACAGGAGGCGACTACACGTGATCAAGCAGCAGGAAATATATACCTGGCTGAGGATGGCATTCCTTTGACGTTTGAGGAGGCGAGTGCAGCACCTGATAGTCTGATGTGGAAGGAGGCCATTTCATCTGAAATAAGTGCCCTGAACTCCAATCAGACTTGGAAGGTGACCAAACGTCCAAAGGACGCCCCTACCATCACGTGTCGTTGGATATTTAATAAAAAATATGATAATGAAAATAATGTTTTATATAAAGCTAGGTTAGTTGCCAGAGGCTGTCAGCAGAAGAAAGGCTTCAATTTTAATGAAGTATATGCGCCAGTGGCGAAACTTTCGACTGTGAGGACCCTCTTGGCTGTCAGTAACAAATTAAAATTTTATATAGAACAAATAGATATTTGTAGTGCGTTCCTGAACGGTGTTCTTTCGGAGGATGTATACCTCGAGATACCTGAAGGTATTGAAACGCAGGTTGATAAACACAATAATGTACTAAAACTAAATAGGTCTATATATGGTCTTAAACAGTCGCCAAAAGTGTGGAATAAGTTATTTAATGAGTTCCTGTTGTCACTTGGCTTTGTACAAAGCATGGCTGATGACTGTCTGTATGTTTTCAAAAATAAACATGATGGGACGATAGTTTATCTACTCACTTATGTTGATGACGTTCTCATTAGTTCGAATAATAAAGAACAAATTATATTTTTCAAAAATAAAATTAATAAGAGATTCAAATGTAAGGATCTTGGAAAAGTTAATAAATATTTAGGTTTAAACATTAATTACAGTCGCGAAGAGGGCATACTGGAGATCGAGCAGAAGAATCTCATCGAGTCTGTTGCTAGGCGATTCGGTGTTGATAAATGTGCACCTACCTACACACCTATTGACCCCAAGCTCCAATTGGATAGGGACCTCAATGCGTGTGATAGTGTACTGAATAATAACTATCAACAGCTCGTGGGATGTTTGATGTACCTTATGCTAGGATCACGGCCTGATATTTGCTTTGCAATATCGTACTTCAGCCAGTTCTCCAGTTATGCCACAGATGAACATTTCAAATATTTATTGAGAGTTCTGAAATATTTAGTGACTACAAAAGATAAAAAACTTGTATATTCATATGAACATAATAATAATGGCAATATAGTCGAAACATATTCGGATGCCGATTGGGGTAACTGTGTTAACACAAGACGGTCAATCTCGGGTTACTGTGTCTTTGTTTATGGGTCGCTGGTGTCCTGGTCTAGTAAGAAACAACCAACGGTAGCTCTGTCTAGCACTGAAAGTGAGTTGATCGCCATATGCGATGCTACCACTGAATCAATCTGGTTGAAATATTTAATGAGTGACTTTTGCATTCAAATTAATGACAGAGCTGTAATTTACGAAGACAATCAGAGTTGTCTGGCTATTTTGCACTCTGGAAAATGGAACACACGCAGATCAAAACATGTGGACGTAAAGTACCGTTTTGTGTGCAATCACGTAAATTTAGACTTTAAGTATTCATACGTGTCAACTTCGCGACAGTTGGCTGATGTTTTTACGAAGGGCTGCCCGAGGCCTAAATTTGATGTATTCTGTAAAATGTTAAAGTTGTTGTAACTTATTGTATATGTTTACCATTCATGTAATATTTGTTGTTGTAACTTTTTGTATTTTTTTTTGTTGACCTTTTGTCATTTGTGTTCATAATGACTCCATTAGTTTAATAATTCAATTTTACCATTTTACCATATTCGTATAAGTTTAATTTGAGGAGGCGTGTGAGAATTATAGCAAATTAAATTATACTCGTGACTATTATTCTCACATATCATTTGTGGTGGCAACACTGTTTATATATTTTTGTGATCTGTGATTTTTAGTGTTTTGTACCTGACTGTGATATTTTGTAATCATACGCCTCTAGTCGCATTTTGTTATTCATGTTGTTAACAACTCCACTACTC
>WOFM01000600.1:307999-508818 GCA_011428145.1 Ericerus pela | reverse complement strand
TGTGACCATTTTGACAACATTTGTAACATTTTGGATTATTTGGGTTATAATTTCTATTATTACCTCTATAATTATTGCCTCGGTAATTTCCATTGTTTCGATAATTATTTCCCCTATAATTACCATTTCCATTGTTATTTGAACTATTATTATTATTATTTTGTTGTGTATTTGGTTCATTGCCATTTCCATTATTATTTGTACTATAATTTCGATTGTTGCCTCTATAGTTATTATAATTATTACCCCTATAATTGTTTCGTCCTCTATAATTACCATTACAACCTCTATAATTATTATTATTTCCATTGCCATTATTCCTATAGTTATTATTATTATTATTGGGATTATTATTATTTTGTTTCTTTAATGTCTGATCTCTAAATTTTTGATCAGCATCTTCTCTCAAAATTCGTTTAAAATTATTGATATTTCATTCATTAGGGGGTAGATTCTCGAACTGCATTTTCGCCAGGGCCTGTTCATAGCATAGTGCAAGTTGTAAGTTCTCTAATTCTTCCTTTTCACTCACTTCCTTTCCGCTATCTCTTACATCTGTAACGAGTTCATCCCATTTTTTGAGGATTCCTCTCATATTTCCCCCAGGTTAGAAGAATTCCATCCACTTAGATTTAGCCATGTTAGCTGTAACTGATGTTTTAGTACCATATATATTATCTAATTTTTTTAACATCATTATGGCTGTGTTACAGTCTCAAATTTGCTTTGTAATATCATTAGAAACCCTTTCAAGTACAAATGCTTTGGCATTGTCTTGCATTTTACAATAGTTTATCATTTCCTTACTGGGCCTAAAATTTAAATCATCAATGTGGGATATATAAGATTGTAAGAATTCATGCTCTCGAAAGATGTCATGATAACCAGCACCCCTAATGGCTGAAATAATCATTCGCCTACAATCCAAGTAATACTTTCCATTGAAAACCTTTCCTAATGGAGCTTGAATGGGTTTAATTTCATTTACATTCGACATATTTTCCTCAATTTTTTTGAAACCTAATAAATTATCTTCTATATTTGTAATAGGTATATATTTTTTACTTTCTAATATTTCTTTTTCAATATTTCTTATAAGTTTTTGTTCTTTTAATTCAACTTTTTCGTATTCTTTTTCAATATTATTAATTTTTTCTTTTTCTTTTTTATCCAGTTTCTTTATTTTTTAATTTTTTTGGTTTATTATTTCAAAAATCTAATTATAAATTTTTTCTCTGATTCCAATGAACTATATATTCAAGATGAAAAGTAATTTGGTGTTGAATCAAATATTTTAATATATTTAAATGAGCTAATTTCCTCTATTTTTCCAGAAATGTCTATTGTGAAAGACTCCAATATTACTTCTCCCGTAAAATACGTGTAACAAGGAAGATTATATGTTTCTAATTTCAAATCCACTACTTTCTCCCCTTCAAACTTCTTCAACAATTCTTCTAATTCTTCTTTCTCAATTTTATACTCTCCTATTTTATTTTCTAATATATTTATTAAAGTTGACATATATTTTATAAGGGGGAAGAAAAAAAATTATTTATCACCACCTCAAATGCACAATAAAAATTTAAGAAACATAAAAAATAATTCAACTAAACATATATTACCTTGACATGTATGAATTTTTTCGTCGATTCGTTGCTGTGTGAATTTATAGTTTATTGAATCCCAATTTCACCGTCGTAATCTTCGCCAAATTTTGATGTAGGTTGGCCGAAAAATTTGTGGTCTTCGTTGTTGGTGATCTCTTGTAGAGTCCTAGAAGATGGGAGCAGAAGATTTCTTCAGGTGGTTCGCTGTATCGTTGGCGGTCTTTTCTGAATTGTAGTTTGTTGACTTTCAGGGTTGGCCGTTATTGGATCAGGAACAATTTTGGTTACGTTTTATTTTTTTTCGACTTCGAAAAAAAATTTTAATTAAAAAATTCGAGTTTAACTTTCTCGATTTCACGACACTTTTTGTGTATTATTCGTGTAAAAATGATATAAATTTATGCACAACAATGAATCGATTTCAAAAATAAGTCTGCTTTTTTTATTATTTAATTTATTCTTTTTAGCAGACTAAAAATACAATTTCAAGTAAAATACGTAATGGCGAAGCAACAGCATTATCAGTAACAGAAAGTAGGGGAAGCAATTCGTGATGACAGTGTATGTGTGACATATATATATAGATTGATGTGATGATGATGATGAAGAATGAGATGAGGTGCGATTTCGTATCAACACTTTTCAAGAAAAAAGGAACTCTATCCAAAACTTACATTTTCACATTCTGAAGAGTTCGGATTAATTTAAATCATTATTCGAATTGGTATAGCGTTCTAATATTTCACTAGTATCTGCTTATATTGTTAGGAGTCATGAAAATATAACTTGATACAAATTCAGTTTTCACACAAAGTACCTTTTTCGAAAAGTAACGCCTGCATTGTTTAGCTTCAAGATTTTGATTTGATTCTTGCCCGCTCCTACCCGGAATTAGATAAGCTCCACGTTTGACAAATTTTGACTGTGCTTTTGGAATTTTGTCTATTTTTTGCATTTGTAAATTGCAATTTGATTACGTTTTTCACTGCTTTGGAATGATTTATGACTATTTAAGAAAACGTGCTTGTTCTTCTCTTAAGCTAAGGCCTTTTCGGCAACTTGTACGTTCGTTATTGTATTAATACTTTTTGAGTGATTCAATTATTTTATAAAATGGCCAATAAAAATGAATCGGCTTGTGTTTATGCTTCCTTAATTCTCATCGATGATGATATTGCTGTGACGGTAAGACCACATTGTTCCACGTTTGTTTTCATCATTATTGTCGGCATGGTCAATGTCATTTATTTATTTCTTCTTTCAAAGCTTCATTCGAACAATTTGAATTCATTATCCCAAATCTAATTTTTAAACTTATTGGTATTTGCAGGGAGAAAAAATCCAGACAATTCTAAAAGCCGCTAATGTTGATGTCGAACCTTACTGGCCTGGATTATTTGCAAAGGCGTTGGAAGGTATCAATCCTAAGGACTTGATCAGTAACGTAGGAAGTGGTGTTGGAACTGCTGCACCAGCTGCTGGTAAGTTATTTTTTGAAGCTCATTAGGCTTATTTAATAATTGTGATCCAAATCTGGAGAAGTGTTCTTGGCTTCTAGAAGTTTTGTAGAGTAAAAGTCAGATGTAGCCTCCATTTAAATTCGTGCTTTTATTCAAAAAACGTTGTTTTCTTGTTATATTTTCAAAAATTTAGTTGTTATCGATTTGGAAACAAGTCTGTTTATTGATTGTTTAATTAATAGTTTTGCGGCGTGCAAATTGTGACGATTCCCTCATTTTGTCCGAGTAGAATTTCGAAGTTCTCTCAATAATTGATTTGTTGTGAACTCGACGCTTGCCCCTTGTCTGTTGGCAATTAATTACTTCGAATTTCGTCCATCCTCTTAATATTGATTTTTTAGAAAGAACTCTGTCAGTTGAATTTGCGGTTAAGAAATCTCTGATATTTATCTTAGTTTTGTGATTATCATACCGAAAGATTGACTATTTCATTGCATCTGATCTCTGTAGAGCCGTGATCATGGTTATCTTACTTGTTCGTATTATTTATCTTAAAGATCCTTAAACAATATTTCGAGTAAACGCATTGTCACCTTTTCATTTGAGCGACAATTGAATGTTATTGGCAAGTATAAACGTCTTCTTTGAGATTTGATCTATGATTTTCGTATTATTTCATCATGATCAGCAGGGTGTAATAATTCAGTATTTTCACTGCTCCTTGGCAGACGATTATTTCATTTTTTTTTATAAAATTGAGGTTTTCGTTACTGAAGAACGTAACTTGGGAGAGTTACTTTTCGATGATATAAAATCTTCGTAAAAAAAAATATTTATATACTTTATTGTTCAACGTTTATAGTAATATACGATACAGATTTCTTTTTTGAATCATTCTCTATTATGATCAGTTTATTGAAGCTGCTCACTAATCGTACTTTTAAGTAAATAAAATCGACATTTCTTATGCGCATTGTAATCGTCTTCTCTTTTACAATTAATGCATTTTAAAAAGTTATATTTTCAACACTGGCTTCTCATCGCGAAAGGCAAATTGTCTTGTAAATTTCAAACTACGTACTCTCAAAAGTTCTCGTTAGATTTTTCGTACAGATTCAACAAGAAACAAAAAGAAAAACTTGGAAACATTTTAATGTTCTCCTGAAGGGTCCCAGTTTACCCTGAAGGTCTGAAGTCAAGCTACACTCAACGAATTTTTATTTGGCTATAGGCGGAGTTCTTTATCACTATCACCCCTTTTTCATTTTCCTTATGTTATTTCTAGAATATAATTGATGATTTTAATGTGGTGCTTCTGTTTGTAGCTGTCCCAGCCGCTGCTGCCGATGCTGCCCCAGCCAAAGGAAAGGCCGAAGAGAAAAAGAAGGAAGAGCCAGAAGAAGAATCGGATGATGACATGGGTTTCGGTAAGTGAATTATTTTTCAAATTTATGATACGCTTATGTTCTGAGTGTAAAAAGAGGAAATTAGTTGCTTCTGATTGTTAATTTCCCCGTTACCGTTCACCCAAGGCGTGTGTGCCAGTTTGAATTGAAGACCCCTTTGTATTTACAAATTTTATTGTTTCTGTTCCCACGTAATTTACTTATTCCTCTTATACGCTGTATTTCTTAGTCTTATTTCTTGATCTCCGATTCGAGTAGCGGTGTTTAGTCCGAAGCTCGAAATGTGTATTCAAAATCGAAGTCGTCTTCATTATTGAATATGTGCTGTTTCTTTTGTTTCAGGTTTGTTCGATTGAATGGTGCCTGCATTTTTACGTTTTATTATGTAAATAAACGGTTTTTTATCCTTCCCAATATTCGTTTTTGTTTTTTCGTTAATTTTAAGATTAAAAATAAAGCGATTCGGTTACATTATGTTTGGAACCTACGTTCTAAATTTTAGCGTTTTCTCCTCATATCTTGTTTCTTGAAGTCTAGAAATTTTTCACGAGGTAGCGATTTTTCGTAATTTACCGCTTGTCTGAACTTTCTTTGTTGGAACATTTTCAAGCTTTGTTCGATTGCGCTTTGATTATGAATATTCATGCATGTATGTATGCATTTTATTTTTGCTGCCGAAGATCCAACTTTTAAAAATACAAAGTTCAGAATGAGAAATCTTTCTGTCCATTTTTCTGCGAAAACCAACGAAAATCAATTAAATAAAAGCAATTACCCGAGCCCTTTGTACTTGCAAAGGAAATTTAATTGCTAAAATGCTGATTGAAAATGAAACTAACAGTGCAGTGTTGACAGATCAAACACCATTACGATTTTCTTGATCCGCTAACTACAAAATGAATGAATGAATTTCATTAATAGTCACTGTTCATCTTTTGAAATGTACATAACAATACTTAGTAAGTGTACAACAAAAATTAAAATTGAATAATGCTGCAACTGCAAATTTAAGTGAATTTTACTATCATAACAGTGACTCAATTCCAATGATTTGTACAGTTTAAAGACATCAAAATTACAATAATTTACAAAGAAAATCAATACGATCAGGGCGGCGGAGTAATGGTTGAATCGCCAATGATTTATAATTAATATATTTTACAGAAATATAAAGTCTAAGTTCATTGATTAGTATTATCGACTTATACTATTTTTTTTTTCATCGACAATGGGATCTTTCGAAATGAGAGATGCTTTATCTATGGTAACTGAGAACTCGTGCTTGTCGTCTTTAGAATGATTCGTCGATCCTTTCCACGGTTTCTTAATGGCATTACTGTCGATTTCTGCAATTCTATGCATGAGACATCGAATAAGAGCATCGTGTGATTCAACTTGGAAAGATAAGTCTCTGTTTTTATCGCGAAGTTCTTGAATCTCTTCTTGACGTTCGGCTTCCCTGGTGGCTTCTTTCCGAACCTGGCGCGAGTATTCCAGAAGGACAATCCCAGCGGCACTAACGAATACAATTGTTTCTCCTAGTAAATTTGCTCCCAGTTCAATGGCCATTTGTTCATTGAGGCGAGGAACTGAGTCCGGTTTCCCCATATTCATTAGCCACATTTTAGATCGAATTTCACACCAGTTGTAAACTAAATAAGTGAATGGTGAATAAAATTAGTAAATATCTTGACATTTTGTGTAGCTGAATAAATAGATTTTCCACACTTACACTGGGCTGGAGGCATACATATATAAGTACGAAAATAATAATTCTGCTTGGCTCGTTCCTTCACGAAATTGGCAATAGGTTTGCTGATTTGCCTGATTAGCAGGGCACCTAATTTGGCAATAGGAAAAACCCCGACGACCATGACGAGATATTTCTAAATACTCACATAGTCAAAAACTGCTGCGCGTTAAGGCAAAATATTTATGAAATTTCAAATCTGTTCTTCCATTTTTACAAAAGTTACTTTTCACTATCCATTAAAAAAAGTAAAATCGTACATGACTAGAAAATGAAAAGGAACATTTCTCACACTCGCAATTAAAGAATAACGAAGCTTGGTAATATTGGCATTACTCATTTACTCAATTTTAGATTTAAGAGCGATAATAATATTTAATTTTGATTTAAAAATTAAAATCTATAGAAATGTAGAGGATTTGATCTCTTTCCCCTTCGGCTAACATAGTTTATCACATATCACCTTTTAAATCTTCGAGGATATATATATGATGGAGACGACACAGAACAGTTTTAACATGGAGTTGAGTGTCCGGACTATAGATGCCGCGTGCTGGCGTACGAAGTACTCAGACTAAACACCTCAACCAATCTGAATTGAAAATTGGTGTAAAAGTGAGGTACTTTGTACGCCAGTGTTTATAAACAAATTCACAAATTCACTGCGAAATTTGTTGAGGTGAGGTTTAAATACTTTAACCAGAAAAATAAGTACGAACTTCCATCTTGGAAAAATGTTTAATAACATCAACGTTAGTACAACGACTGACGAGCGGAGAACATTCTCCGTCGAGCAGTGGCGGAACGAATATTATATTGGCGATCAGTGTCGCCACATGTAAAACGAATAAAGTAATAGAATGTTACATACAGTGTTGGTCATAGTGATATCCCGTGTTCGTGAGGTAGTGAGGGAATTGTATCCCAACACCCCCCTGCGATTCAAAATGGACGCACGAACATATAAGTTTAAAAAAATTCGTCACACATTGTATGTATTTAAAAAATATAAAAAAAATTTAAAAATAAGCAATAGCAGTCAAAATTATTACACGTAGATGTCATATACAATTGCTATATATAAAAAATGGTAAAAATAAATATAGATAAATGTGTCGTTGACTAGTGTTATAATATATAATTAATGTGTGGAAGTATTTATTTGTGTTTTATCTTAAATATATTGTGTAATTATCAACATTAGGTATACATTTTACTCTATGTTGTTATGTCACGTCTTATAAGTATAGTGTGATTTTAGTTTAATAAAAATATATAAACAAAATGCAGGTCGGAGAGATCAATATCTCCTCATCGTCAGCTGTGGAGAAATAATATTATTATATATATGTCCCTATAATTAGTCTTGTGGGTTTATATTGTATAAATATTCTATTGGCGGAATCAATTGTCTATATTAGGGAATGCTGATGCCAATAAGAGAGGCAGAGCAGCGACGGGGAACCTATTGAAAAAGATTATGTGAGTTGTGAAACGACATATGGACCGCTCGGTTTACGATAGGCGCTAAAAGACCGACGCCCATCCGCAGTCCAAACCAAAAACGAAAAATTTTGAGGGTTGAGTCAATTAAGACTATTGGCCAAAAAGTTGACTTGTCCGGAGTATTCTCATAACAATATTTTGAAAGGTTTTCCGATCAAGTGCCTTAGTTAAAATATCAGCAACCTGATCAGATGACCTAATATCGTTAAACATTATTAACTTATTTTGAAATGCTTCTAAAACTGCATAGCATTTGATCGCTAGTGACCTGGAGCGTTTCTGGCCTCCCCCAGATGCAATTCTGGACGCTGATATGTTGTCCTCATAGACTTGCACTGGGTCGGTTACAGAGAAAACACTCTCAGTGAGTCTCCAGACCACATATACATCGTCTAGTGCGTTATTCAACGCAATTAATTCGGCTGCAGTTGACGACGTTGCAACCGTGTTTTGCCGGTGAACGGCCCAATTTAACAAGTCTCCGTTAACGAAAATCATGTAGCCAGTAGTGGAGCACCCTTTCTCCAGATTATTCATGTCTATGGGTGAGTCGTCTACGTCGGGTGCATACGACGCATCGACAAAAGCTTTTATATTGGTTTGGTCAGAGTGGAAGACCAGAGAGAAATCCCTTGTGGTTTTAAGGTATCTAATGATACGACGAACATAATTTTTTATTTCAGGGTTTGAGGATGCCTGAAACCGCGACAAGTAATTGACGGCGAAGGCAATATCCGGGCGGGTCAGTCTTGCCACATATAGCAAATTCCCAATCATAGCCCTATATTCGGTGTCATCCAATCCGTTTTTCGGCTTATTTATTTTTAATCCGGTCTCCATAGGTGTGGAAGACGGATTACATTCTGTCATACCAAATTTTCGCAGAATCTTATCTATATATCTATTTTGTGTTAATATGATTTGTTTCTTTGAAGTATCCCTATTTATTTCGAATCCTACAAAAAAACTTGGATTATTTTCTATTTTTAGTGTAAAATTATTGTTAAAGGCATTTACCAAGTCTTGTGTCCACTCGTCGTGGTTCCCAGCCAACAACATGTCATCCACATAGACTATCAGAAATGCCATAGCACCACTATTGTCTTTTTTAATATATAAACATCTATCTATTTTTGATTGTGTGAATCCAGCTTGAATTATAGTTGAATTCAACAGGTCATACCAACTTTTCAAAGACGTCTTCAGTCCATATATGGACTTTATTAGTCTCAGGCAATTATTTTCACCTAGTTGGCATCCCTTAGGGTTTGATATATATATAGGATATTTTATTTGTGAATTCAAAAACGCAGTTTTTATATCAAACTGTGTTATATTTAAATTATATTTGTTTGTTATAGACAGTATCCACCTTATTAACCAGTATTGGACCACCGGGGCATACGTTTCTGTCAAAGAATAGTGAGTTGGATCTTTAAAACCTCTCGCAACCAATCTGGCTTTCGGTATATGAATGCCCTGGCTGTTTGGTTTCGTGGTAAAACACCACTTCGTATCCACTAACCTCACATTTCTTTCTTTGGGAACGACCTCCCACACGCCCATATCAGATAAAGACCTAAGCTCGTCGTCAATTGCTTGCTGCCATTCTTTGTTAAAAGGATTATTTTCTACATCCTCCCATTTTTGAGGGATGTGATCCTCAATATAGTTTTTATATCTTGATTTAAATAAGTTTAATATTACGGGCGTTTCTATTATATTATTATTTGCCTGTATTATTTCTTTATCAATATTTATATTATCTATTTGTGTTATATTCCTCGCTTCATCGAACCTGACGTCGCAAGTGACATGCGATTTGTCTATTAATGGGTCCCTTATACAGTACCCACTATTTGTGTAACCTACGAACACTCCTTTTTCGGCTCGTTGTGTGAGTTTTGGATGTTCGCTATTTGTTTTCTTTTTTTTATTTCTTGTGGCTTGTTGTTGGCGTACTTCCATAGGAATATGTCTATAGGCGAGAGACCCAAAAACTCTCATATTTGATAAATCTGGTTTTATGCCATAGAACATTTCAAACGGGGTTTTACTATCTTTGTTTGCCCTAGTTGGGCTCCTATTTATGACATATACCGCCGTCAGGACAGCCAATGACCAAAATTTGAAGTCCAAATCGGAGTCAAACAGCATAGCTCTAGTTCTAGCCATGATCGTTTGATTCTGCCTTTCGGCCATCGCATTCAATTCCGGTGAATACGGAACGACCGGCTCGAGGCTTACATCGTTTTCCTCACAAAATGTCTTCATATGTGTATCTAAATATTCTTTTGCATTGTCACATCTTAAAGTGGCAATGGGTTGATCAGAAAATTTTGATTTCAGTTTTGTATAAAGTTTTTTAAACTCCTCACACACCATTGACTTTTTCTCTATGGTGGAGACGAAAGTATATTTCGTAGCATGGTCCACAAATATTAACACGTACTTTTCACCATATATTCCTGGTGAGAAGGGGCCCATTGTGTCCGATGAAACGAGTTCTAGCTTCCTTTCAGGTCTGGTCCTAGTGCCGTTATGCCCCAATCTTTTCGAATTGGCCTTAACGCATACCTCACACAAACCAAACTCATCATCTCGGAATGTAATTCCATTCGGAATGCCTCTTGAGACTTTTGTTAATAACTTTAAGTTTTTACCAGACAAATGTCCCAATCTCCTATGCCATATCATTTTTTTATCTATTTTCGGCCTTTCTATATCCTGGCTTACTTCTTGATTATTATCTATTATATTATTATTATTTATTATATCATTATTATTGACACCTACATCTTCATTCAGTCCTATATCACCTTCATTCATCTCGTTATTCTGTGGTTCATTATTACTATATTCGTCACTGACATTTATTATGTCATTATTATTTAAGTTGCTATTATTTATATTATTTTGTGTATCATTATTTGTGTTCTCTATATCCTTTTCCACTCCATTCTGACTCTCCTCAATAATTTCTTCCTCTATTTCATATTCCATCCATTCATCTTGGGAATTTATATTAGGCATACACGCCAGCTTATTTGATTTATTATTATAAGGACATATTTTATTTAAATCATCCTCTCTATCTATAATATTGACCATTGATTCCGGTACGATTTCGTACTTAACCATGTATACCCCCCTGATTTTTGGGGCTGAAAATATGACTTCATTCGTCCCGCGGACGTATATGTGCGCTGCAGAAAAATTTTGGTCTATTCCCAGCGCCCTATTTTCCGTTATTTTAATACCTGACATTAGGTCTACATTAAGTGATGGTACGTAATGAACGTTTTTTAATCTTATTACGGTCTGGTTTCTCTCCGAATTTTCCACCCTGATAAACATTGTCCCTATGTGGGTGGCAATCAGTAAGGTGTCCTGGATGGCACATTCTAACTCGATCGGCTTTTCCAGCATTATAGGATTAGATAATTTCGATATATCAGAGATTACGTGAGCTACAGCTCCCCCATCTAACATTATCCTCTTAGTGAGAGGAACATAATCGGAAGCTGACTCTTGTTTTGTGTCATTCGATGTTATAAGGTTTATTAATTTATTATTAGTGTTGTTATTCGGTTCTTGGTCCCTATATCTGATCATCATTGACCATTGCACATCATGTTCTTTTTTATTTTTATTATTATTATTGTTCTGATTATTTCGTCCGTATCTTGTATTTTGTGCAGGACCATCCAATTTTTCTTGGGGTTTTATACCCTCTTTATTTGACGGACATACCTTAGCTATGTGCCCTTTGCCATGGCACTTAAAACATACTACTTCATTCTGACTTGGCAAATTATTTTGGTTTTGGTTGTTATTATATTTTCTATTATCATAATTATTATGTTATTATGAGGCATTTCTGACTTTTGATTATTATTGTTATATGTCATTTTCCCCTGATCTATATTTTGATTGTAATTTTGATTCCTATTTGTGTTATTATATCTATTATAGTTTCCTCCAAATTGGAATCTTTGGTTTCTTTGGTTATTATTAAAATTACGATATCTATAATTATTATTATATTTCGACTTTTTCTCGTCGTACAACCTGTCTGATCTTTCGATCAACATCGCATGAAGAGTCTCTATTGTTTTTTGATCTTGGCTTAATGTATTAAATTCGAGCCTTGTCATGTCGTAATCCATATTTAAAGATATCAGGAGTTGTTCTATCTCCTCCTGTTTGTCTAAACTTTTTCCGCAGTCCCTTATTTTCTGGGCCACCCGAGAAAACACATCCAAATAGCTTCTCATGTTACCTTCACTACTAAATTTTAACCTCTGAAAGACCTGCTTCGCATTTATATACGTGACTTGCGTGCAGCTTTTATAACTTTCATCTAAGACCTTTAAAATTTGATTTATAGTTTTCAAGTCTTTTACCCTTTCTATCAGCTCATTGTTTAATCCCTGATAAATCAATGCCTTGCCTTTCTCTTGGTTACAGAAATATGCCATTCTATTCGCCGGGCTGGCATTTCCAGATTCCGGGTTTAAAAAAATGTTCAATTCCAACCCCAAAAACAGCACTTCGGTTTCAACATCATGCATTACTGGGTACAATCCCTCTGCATACAATGTTGAAACCATCGTGGTCCTCCAGACATCGCAGTTTCTCCCATCAAATACTTTCTTTGTGTCAAATCTCGACATTTTATTATTATTTTCGGGTATTCGGGAGTTTATGCCCTACCTCAGAAACTTGAGATCTTAATTTTAAAGGGTAACACGGTCTTAACCGCACGATAATGCAAGACACGGTCTCAACCGCTCGATTTGGGAATGCAAATTACAAAATATTATATTATGATTATCATAAATTGGTCAATATTCTAAATTAATTCTTACTATATGTTCTGCCGACGATGAGGTGATCTCTCCGCCGTTGTTACTGCTTCTTGAGCTGTCAAATTACTGTGAATTTTATTCGTCAAAAGATATCCAAAGTCAAGTCAAATGAATTTTCAAATTTTATATCCGATCATCGATCATTCTATTCAACATATAAAAGTTCGAATTAATATACAATGCAAAAATATTCAACAACTGTGAGATAGTGATTACTGAAAGAGAACAATTTATCGATCTATTATTCTATGTTGACATGAAAAAATCTGTCACTTGTGTCAATGTTCAAAAATGAGTTTTCTTTTGTTGGATTCGATAATTCTCATCCAACAAAGATTTCCTCTTTCGTTCAATTCCCAACCAACAAGATAAAATATGAAGGCTATCAAAACTACCTTTCAAGTTTCGACTTTGTTTAATTTTCTGGTTGAGAATTTTCCTGAAATATACTAAAATGTTCTATCAATTTATTTGTAATATTAAATTTTTACGTTAATTTTTAGGCCAAATCACACGAAAACATTCGAATTAACTTAAATTTTTTCTACTTATCTTAAATTTCTGCTTCTTTTTCGTGTTTTTTCGAAGTCTTCCTTCTGTTTGCTCAGCCAGATGACACCAATTTTCGACGATTTTCACTCAGCAATCTTCGATCTCCGCTGTTTCAATCTCCAGAACACAGCACGAACAACTGCCAACCGTTTTTCACTGTGTGCGCTGGTCTACCGAACCATAGAATTCTCTCGAATCTGACTTGTTTTCTCCAGACTTTTGACTTTGACGTTTTCACAGGCGCCCAAGATTTCACTGTAGTTTTCATCAATTTTACTTTTTACCTTTAATTCATTTAATTTTCTACTTTTTTAACTTTTCCAGGATAATTCCTTTAATCACTGGAACCGAACTTTGCGTTCATGAACTTTTAATTATCCTTCCACTTTGCGTGGAGGTATTACACAATACTAAATTTTTCACTTTTGCGTGACACATAAACTTTTTACTTTTGACAAATTACACGATTAACACGAACACATTATGATTCACGCACTTATTTTCACTGGTACGCAGCTCTGGCTACCATGTTGAGGTGAGGTTTAAATACTTTAACCAGAAAAATAAGTACGAACTTCCATCTTGGAAAAATGTTTAATAACATCAACGTTAGTACAACGACTGACGAGCGGAGAACATTCTCCGTCGAGCAGTGGCGGAACGAATATTATATTGGGGATCAGTGTCGCCACATGTAAAACGAATAAAGTAATAGAATGTTACATACAGTGTTGGTCATAGTGATATCCCGTGTTCGTGAGGTAGTGAGGGAATCGTATCCCAACAAAATTTTCCTCCAATAAGTTATTTAGTTGGAAGTACAGGTGTTTGTAGAAACCCTTTTTATAGGCAGGACACCAAAACTGTCCATGTGTGATCTCCATCATATATATATATCCTCGTAGTTTTAAATTGACATTTGAAAAAAAATTTTTGTTGTTCTACATTCTCATTACACTTGGTCCTAACACTTGGCGCCTCTACATTTGTTCATCGTTATTAATATATTTAAATTAGGTAATACGCATGACTTTTATCTCTCAAACTCTGTAAACACTAACTCCCTTTTCCCACTTGTACATCTTTTGCACAATGGACAGAGATCTTTCATCTTCTTCAAACTCATTTCAGACTCGTATATATTTTCATCCGTTTAATGTATTACAGTATTTCAGAGATGACACAAAAGTTAACTTTCATCAACCACGTTTATTCAACAAATGAAATAACAATGCAACATATTATATTCGAATGCTAAGATTCATTATGTAAGAGTCATTATTGCCACAAATAGTTATCAGTATGTGCAACATGTATCAGTTTGTGTAATCTACCAAGGTTTATAATATTATTATTGTAGGTTATCTCAGGTAGAGGGCAGCCATGAAAAAATCAAATCCCAACACCCCCATACAATTACTGATGACCAACCTCCATGTTGTAACAAATTAAAATAAAAAACATTTAACATATAAAACTGGGTATGGTTTACACAAAAATAACAAATGGTAAACATATATATACATTATATATAAAATAATAAAAGTGGTTAGTGTTATGATGAGACTAGAATGAGTTATGTTTTATAAAGTACATGTATATTTATTTATGTGATAGAATAAACAAAAATGAAATTTATCAAACTGTGTTAAAAAATAGAAAAACTATTTAAAACTATATATAGTTGTGGGAATAATAGCAAATTATTTTATACGTTGACTTATTATTCTCGCACATCACATGTTGTGGCAACACTGTTTTTGTTGTTATTATTAATCTGTGATATTTGTGTTTGTAACTCAACTGTGATTATATGTTTTGTATGCCTTCTCGTCGCTCGTCAACCTTTGTACCATCAACATGTCCGCTAACATTATGTGGAATAAAATTCGTGAAATAGTGAATATTTAGTCTTTTTATTTATGTGTTCGTAATGTGTGTTTCTAGTCGTCGTTCAATCTTTTCATCAGTGTAGGTTTTGTCGTTGCTTTTCGTGTAGTTCGATCCGTTGGCAGTTCGTATTTTCTCACAGGTTATGGGCCCAGTTACCTGGATGTCAACGTGGTCGCCATTGTTCTGAGTCTTCAAAGTTGTACTGTCGAATTCTGCTCGCCACTCCCAAGTAGTACCATGCTTCTTAATTCATTTTTCATTGTTTGATATGTTCGCTTCTCGATGTTCCTGTGATCTCGTTCGTGTTGAATCGTTGGTCGGCGTATCTGATAGTTGCTGAAATTGCTGTTTTGCGGTGCAACTGATCGTCGTAACCTGTAAACGAGATGGACGCGAGAAAGAAGAATTCGATTGAGCCGTTCAATGGGCAGAATGGTCGAACATGGAAGTTTAGAATGGAGCTGCTGCTGGCAAAGGAGTCACTAAGTAATATAATTGTTGATTCTTTGCCTACTGTTCGTAATAGGGGAGATGCCTGGTCCAAGGAGAACGCGAAGGCGATGTTCCTGATAGCCAACAACGTGACAGATGAATATTTGGAGATGCTTCAGACGTACACTACGGCGAAGGAGATGTTCAACGTGCTCACAAACCTGATTGACAACGGAAACGACCAAACACTCATGGATTTACGAGGTGAATTGTACACAAAACGGTATGTTTCTGGTTCTGATTTGCAGAAGTATCTGCTTGATTATCGTGCCCGTTGTAGACGATTAACCGAATTGGGAGACCTGACAACCACAAGGCAATTTGTATTGGTATTGCTGCGATCGCTGCCTGCAGAGTTTCGTCCGATCAAAGTGGTGATAGAGGATGCAGTAGTTGTCACCTGGGATGCTGTGTTTATGAAGCTAAACAACTTCCAGCGTGAGCTATCATCTGATAGTAAGTCGACAGTGAGAGGTAACTCTCTGAATTCTGCATCCCAAAAACCTTCATCAGTGGTTGTCACTGGTGAGGAGAATGTGTTTTTCGGTAATCATTACAGTATCGGACGAAATTCAGGTAATAATAATAATAATAGTAATCGTTTTAATCGTGGTAGGTCCCAAAATCGAAATAATAATCGTGGTTTCAATCGAGGCAGAAATAATAATCATAATAATAATAATTTTTATAACTCATCTTCTAATAATGAAGGTCGAAACAGTAATAATAATCACAATTTTAACTCACAAAGCAATAATAATAATAGTTTTAATGGAAATGGTCGTAGTTCTGGTGTTGACAATGGACATTCAAATATTAAATGTCATTTTTGTAATAAGATTGGACATATAGCACGAAATTGCTATGCTAAAAATCGAAATAATAATAATAATGACGCTTGTAATAGTAATAATAATAACGGAAATCGTTCTAATGACCATGTTTCCAATAATAATAATAATAATAGAAGTTCTGCACAGATGTGCAATGAAAATTTTAATGGTAATGACGATTGCTCAAATGTGGGTTATAGTTTCACATTAAATAATAGTAATAATAATAAAATTGATGAGTTCTGTAATGCAAAGGGAGATGTAAATTTGATGCCTCGAACCACATTCGTAGTAGACAGTGGATGCACAATTCACATAATTAATGATATAAGCCTATTCAGTGACTACATTGATTTAATTAAACCACATAGTATCTGTGTTGCGAAGAAAGGAGTTTCTTTGTCCGTTACATCTGTTGGTACAGTAAAATTAAAATTATTAAATGGAATAGTAATTGAATTAAAAAATGTTAGATATGCTCGGGAGCTGCCGCAGAATCTGCTATCGGTGAAACGAATGAGCAGGTCGGGTTTTGATACCCTGTTCAAAGAGGAATCTGTCGATATCATCCAACGCTGCAGTGGAAAAATAGTGACCACTGGTGTTAGCGTAAATTCAGATCTTTACACCATTGATTTTTTTAAAATGACTAGTCAATCGTGTAATCTGACATTGGAGGATGAGTCGAGCCCACTGACTGTGTGGCATAGGCGACTTGCTCATCTGAACGTGAACGATGTTAAGTTGTTGTCAAACAGAGGTTTAATACCGAACGTTGACTCCAACCGCAGATTGCTGTGTGAGCCCTGTGTGATGGGGAAACAGAGCCGAAAACCGTTCTTGAGGCATGAACGAAAAACTAGTAAGCCTCTGGAATTGGTACATACTGATCTCTGTGGTCCTATAAATCCTCCTGCATATAAAGGAGCGAAATACTTTATGACATTTATAGATGACTATTCAAATTTTTGTTGTGTGTACCTGTTGACAAGTAAGACAGAAGCCTTTTCAAAATTTAAAGAATATCACGAGATGGTCTCGAATAAATTTGGCTATAACGTAAAGAGACTTCGTTGTGATCGCGGCACAGAATACTTGAACACTACCTTCCAGTCATATTGTACTGAGAAAGGAATTGTGGTTGAACCTACGGTTGGTGGCTGTCCACAGCAAAATGGAAAAGCTGAAAGGATGAACAGGACGCTATGTGAAAGGGCAAGGACGCTGTTATTCGAGAGTGGTCTTGATAAGATATTTTGGTCGGAAGCCATATTGTGCTCCGCCTATATCGTGAACAGATGCCCCACAAACAAGGATTTTGTTCCCTATGAAAGGTGGTGTAATGAACAATTTGATTATAGGAAATTAAAAACGTTTGGATGCAACGCATATATGTTGTCATTCAAACATGACTCTAATAAGTTTAAAAATAAAAGTGAAAAATTGATAATGGTAGGATATTCTCCATGTGGTTATAGATTGTTGGATATAGATGCTAGGGAGATACGTCTGTCGCGGGATGTTGAGTTCTTCGAAAATAAAATAGATAATAATAATATAAATAAATATACTAAAGATGATGATATTTTCACAGAAGTCACAGAATCAAACTTAGAAAATATTGAAGTTGATGGTGACTTGAATTTAGATTGTCTTCCACAGGAAACGACTGAATGTGATGAAGTAGCGAGCAATATATATCTTGCTGAGGACGGCGTCCCTTTGACGTTTGAGGAGGCGAATGCTGCACCGGACAGTCTGATGTGGAAGGATGCTATTTCTTCGGAAATAAGTGCCCTGAATTCCAATCAGACTTGGCGGGTGACCAAATGTCCAAAGGAAGCCCCCACCATCACGTGTCGGTGGATTTTTAATAAAAAATATGATATTAATAATGATGTGTTATATAAAGCTAGATTAGTTGCCAGAGGATGCCAACAGAAGAAGGGCTTCAATTTTAATGAAGTGTATGCGCCAGTGGCGAAACTTTCGACTGTCAGGACCCTCTTGGCTGTTAGCAATAAATTAAAATTTCACATAGAACAAATTGATATATGTAGTGCCTTCCTGAATGGAATTCTTTCGGAAGATGTGTATCTTGAGATACCCGAAGGGATAGAAACTAAAATTGACAGGCATAATAATGTTTTAAAATTGAATAGGTCTATCTATGGTCTAAAGCAGTCGCCCAAGGTATGGAACAAGTTGTTCAACGAGTTCCTTGTTGCTCTTGGCTTTGTGCAGAGTACGGCGGATGACTGCTTGTATATATATAAAAATAAAAGTGATGGGACTGTAGTCTTTTTACTCACATATGTTGACGATATCCTGATTAGCTCAAATAACAAAACACAAATCACATTTTTTAAAAATGAAATAAATAAAAGGTTTAAGTGTAAGGATCTGGGAAAGGTCAAGAAATATTTAGGTTTGAATATCAATCATAATCGTGAAGATGGCGTACTGGAAATTGAGCAGAGGGGTCTCATTGAGTCTGTTGCTAGACGTTTTGGCGTTGATAACTGCGCACCGACCTACACACCCATTGACCCCAAACTCCAATTGGACAGGGATCTCAATGCGTGTGATAGCGTACTCAACAACAACTATCAACAGCTCGTGGGATGCCTGATGTATCTGATGCTAGGATCACGGCCCGATATCTGCTTTGCAATATCGTATTTTAGCCAATTCTCCAGTTATGCCACTGACGAACATTATAAATACTTATTGAGAGTACTTAAATATTTAGTTACCACAAAAGATAAAAAATTAATTTTTTCTAATGAACATGATAATAACGGCAATATTTTAGAAACTTTTTCTGATGCCGATTGGGGTAACTGTATCACCACAAGACGGTCTGTCTCCGGTTACTGTGTCTTTGTTTATGGGTCACTGGTGTCCTGGTCTAGCAAAAAGCAACCAACTGTAGCACTATCTAGCACTGAGAGTGAGTTGATTGCAATATGCGATGCTACCACTGAGTCGATCTGGTTGAAGTATCTGTTAAGTGACTTTTGCATTCAGATTAATAACAGAGCTGTGATTTATGAAGATAACCAGAGTTGTCTGGCTCTTCTGCACTCTGGAAAGTGGAATACTCGCAGATCCAAACATATAGACGTAAAGTACCGTTTTGTGTGCAATCACGTAGATATAGATTTTAAGTATTCGTACGTACCGACTTCGCGACAGTTGGGGGACGTTTTCACGAAGGGCTGCCCGAAGCCCAAATTTGATATGTTTTGTAAACTGTTAAAATTAATGTAACTTTTTGTATATGTTTACCATTTGTGTTGATATTTTTGTCTGTTGTAAATTTGTTGTGTTATTGTTGACCTTTGTCATTTTTTTGTTTTAATGACTTTATAAATTTAGAAAATTTGTTTGATAGTATTTTTTGACTTTATCGTATAAATATAATTTGAGGAGGCGTGTGGGAATAATAGCAAATTATTTTATACGTTGACTTATTATTCTCGCACATCACATGTTGTGGCAACACTGTTTTTGTTGTTATTATTAATCTGTGATATTTGTGTTTGTAACTCAACTGTGATTATATGTTTTGTATGCCTTCTCGTCGCTCGTCAACCTTTGTACCATCAACATGTCCGCTAACATTATGTGGAATAAAATTCGTGAAATAGTGAATATTTAGTCTTTTTATTTATGTGTTCGTAATGTGTGTTTCTAGTCGTCGTTCAATCTTTTCATCAGTGTAGGTTTTGTCGTTGCTTTTCGTGTAGTTCGATCCGTTGGCAGTTCGTATTTTCTCACAATAGTCCTATATTAATTTATATTTATATTTTCGTGGTAATGGTGTTTTCTTCGGAGCTCAGTGTGAGAAATTGGAGTCTTCATGTCATACTGTACATTTGGTATATTTTACTTACAAACTATTGTGGGAATCAACTGTACCTAAAAGGAGATGTTGATGCCAACAAGAAAGGCAGAGCAACCAAAAGAGGACCTGTTGAATATATGGTGAGGTGAGATGTGAAAAACAACATTTGTAGAGCAATTGTGTGGAACTAGTGTTTGTAAAGACCACAAACACTTATTGCTTCACCCCAAAACAAAAAATTTAGCAAGTTAATTATGGCTAAGATGTTGACTTATGTGGACAATGCAAGAACATAAATGTTCAATTGTCTTCTTATCAAGTGCCTATTTAATTGCAAGATATTTTCTTGAACAGCCTGTAACAACGAATAACACTTGATTGCAAGGGACCTGGATCACTTCTGGCCACCACCACATGCAATTCTAGATCCTGAAATATTGTCCTCGAATACTTGCATGGATTGGGTTACAGTGATATCATCTAAGGCTTTGTGAAGTGCAATTAATTCTGCTGCATTCGATGAGGCTGTTATAGTTTTTTGCTGGTGAGTGGCCCAATTTAGTTAGTCACTGCAAACAAAAACAAAGTACCCTGTGATGGAGCATCCTTTCTCCAATCTATTTATATCAGTGGGTGTATCATTTACATCAGGTGCATATGATGCATCAACAAAAGCATTTATATTAGATACCTTGGTTTACAAATAAATTATGATAATAAAAATAGAGAATGAAATTAAATCAAAAACAATTAATAATAAAAATATTAGAAAAATTTTAAGTCAAAAATTGTAATCCAATTTTGACATGGATAGAAGAATAATAATATCTATCTATTGATGAACAGAAAGAAAAGTCAGAAAAACTAATAATAAGATACAAAGATTTTTTAGGGTGCCTAGTGTGCATAATGTTGGGACTAGATCAAATATTTGTTATGCTGTCTCATATTTAGGACAATGTCAATGTAATGCAGATAATGTAGCGTATTCTCATCCATATTGTATCCTTAATTACCTTCTTTCGACGATCGATCTGGAATTAACTTATTATAGCCACAAGGAATATGAATTAATTAAATCCTATGTAGACCTTGATTGGGCCAACTGTCCTATCTCTCAAAGGTCAGTCAGTGGTTATTGTGTCAGTGTGTATAATTGTCTGGTAATCTGGAGAAGTAAGAAACAATTGTTAGTCACACTGTCTACAACAGATGTGAAAATTGTCACATTATGTGATTGTGTATTAGATACCATTACAACACGTAATATTTTAATTGATATGTTTGTTCCTGTCTTGTCTCTGTGTATATTATTTGAAGATAATGATAATTATTGTATTAAGTTGGCCAGTGGCTCGATAGTTAAGAAACATCTTGATGTGAAATTTTTTTTGTCAGAGATTATGTCAATGCCAACATTATTAGTATCAAAAGTGTACCTACCATGGACCTTGGCGCTTATTCCATAACCATGCACATGGAGTACCATAACTTGGAGTAATAAGGAACAGTATTTGCAGTTTTTAATGGCTACACTTGTCATTTTGTGTTTAAAAAATTTGAAAAAAATACTAAAGCTGGATGCATCCTTCCTGCACCAGATAGTGTTGGTATCAAATCTGTTCAGTAATTTCTGAATTTTATAATGCATATTTGTTTTGTTCCATAATACCCCAACCATCAGGGGTAATAAGGAACAGTTCTACATTTCTTACAATAACTCTACAAATAATGGATTTCTGAAAAAAATTAATGAATACTATTTTGTAGAAAATTAATCAACACATAACTTTTGTTTCAATTTTTGTTTGATTAGAGCTTTATTTACAGAGTTATAAAGTGGTAAATGTGATTTTTTTTAAATTAAAATTTCATACATGAAAGTTATAATATTTTACTGTTGAAAAAAAAGAGGTTTTTATTCTAAAAAATAGTAAATTAACATTTTAACAATAACTTTGACACCTAAATAAAAAATTCACAATCAAATTACTCAAAATTAGATGTGTCAAACTCAGGAAATGTGATCCTTCCTCTTCTATCTTCTTGAAAAGTGCCAAATGGAACAATTTTTAGCAATACTCCACAATTTTCTCCTGAAATAGTTTGAATGTCCCAAATATTGGGAAAAACAAAATATACCGATCCATCTACAGAATTGATTTTTTTTCACAAAAATGAAATTTCAGTATCATTAGGAAGAACTTTACCAACAAAAAAACTTGGATTTTTATTTGTTAAAAACTTTATAACCAAACAATCTCCCATTTTGAATTCATTATTCTCAGTAGATGAATAAACTGAGTCATGGGAAAAGTTTGTGATGACAGGTATCTTCTACTTCTTCAACAGTCTCTGAAACATCAACAACTGTATCGTCATCTGAACTAGGATCATCAACTACATCTTCTTCAGATTCAGTACCAGTAGTTTCTACTAAATTTTCAGGCACAATTCCTTTTCCAGACATAAGAGTTAATCTGTTACTTGGTTTTGGTCTAGAACTTGGGCCAGCACCAACTCTACATCCAAGACAGGTTCAGGTCCACATTTTTTTGGACTTCCTTTTATCACTCTATTATGAATGGTTCAATGTGGAATACCAAACTGAGCTTCAGCTTCCCACAATGACATTTGATTAGCTTTCACTGCTACAACTGCTGCTTTCAAATATTTTTTATCATAATTCATACACCCATGAGGGCCTTTCAATTTTTTGTAAACCCTAGGCATACTTATCAAACGTGTAATCTGCAATGAAAATGAAATAAATCTATCAATATTGCTGTTCCTTAAATACCCGATGAAAGATCATATTTTAGAATTTGCGACGCATCTCCTTAATGAATTGAAATTTTCCATTGCAAAAAATACAATATTGTTCGGGAGGCTTATGACTAAGTATTTATATTGTCAACTTACCAGTATTCTGTTCTATGTAATCCACATATACAATTTTTATCGCAGTTTATGAAAAGAGAATAAATTTTAACGAGCAATTTTTCTCTTCTTTTGGCAGAATTAAATAAATATTTTCATGGATGAACACAGATCTTAGTTGTACAGAGATTTGGTAATAAATTGAATTTGATAACAAAATTTTATGTTTAACCAGTACATAGCAGAACCTAATAAAGTTTAAAAAAACAGTTTTGTTCCAATAGGTAATGAATAGCTCTGTTAGATAGGACTACACCAACTTATACCAACCTACACTTGGAGGGCGATTCCACAAATGTGGGAATGTTATGACTTTATGCCTAGTTTTACTTTAATATCTGTGGAATATCCCTACCGGTGTAGGTTGATGTAAGTTAGTGTACTCCTATTAAACAGATCTAATGATTGTGATTAAAACTTAAAACATTATAACCAATCTATTGCTATTTCCAAATCAGATTGAATTGATGATTTCAAATTATTTAAATAACAAAATCTAAATATAATTCCAATAATATCAGAAGCACCAAATGTTGGAATTCATCTAGATTTTCTCAGAATCTTCAGCAAATATACTGTGTTGTCTCATCAAAATTACAGGTCAATTATATGTTTTGTTTTCAAGATATCATTTAAAGTATGTTCAAAAATAACATGATTCAAATGATATGAACAATTTAGCTAAGGAATTTCAGTGATATCACTTTCACCAAATCTTGAGCATACATATGTCTATAAGTTGGAGAAATTTCAGCTGTCCACAACAAACTGTGATTTTGTAATTACTTAGGATAACTTGATTTTTATAGAATTTTAGAAGGGAATCGAAGGAAGGTAAAATACAGATCTGTGAATATAATCATTAATCAATCTGATTTACTTCCAGTCTAGTGAAGTTAATGAAATTGAGTGAAGTGATAACGGAAGTTAAGATTTGTTGTTCTACACTCCACCTACACTCGCTCACTAACCGCTAGCGCTACAACTTTCAATAACATAAATTAACACTTTCAGGTTGTGCGAATAAACACGACTTTTTTTGTCCGTTCACCCGAGAACGCTGAAACTCGTTTCCCACTCAAACCGTAATCTCGTAATGGAGGGAGATCGTTCATCTTCCTCAAACTTATAATTTGTACTTCCGATCATTGCATTAAAGTATCCCTAACTAACTTATTCCTTTCTTTGGATTTCAACCTCACTTCTTGGTAGGCAGAGCTGCGATTCCTGAATAGTTAGTACAGAGTGATACTTAAGCTTTCAATTTAATTTTTTGCTATAGTATCCAAAAAGTTTAAGGAACTATAAGCTTTTATTTTCGTTAAAAGTTGTTTTCTTTACGAAATATATTTTAATTCAAGAGTTGTTAACTCAAGTGAATTATTTTTCCTTTTAATTTTTTCGAAAAGTTCATCGAAAATTATTCGAAAGTTACTTCAATCATATTGGTGCCAAATTAACTTAATGCCATTTTGATCATCTTTCAAAAAAATACTGGATCGTCTTTCTGCGGCAAGGTGAAACCAAATTTTTTTTCATCGTGAGATTGCAGATTACTTCAGACCTGGATCATCTGTTACAGCAAGGTGAAACAGTAAATTCAAAAATCGGAGATCACTAGTGCATCAAACGAAGTCATCGTAATTTTCGAACATCATCATCATCAAAATTTTGTTGATTAAGTGCTGCTGATTTCGTATGCTACTGAGACTGAAATTTTCTGAGGACGACCTGAAA
This sequence comes from Ericerus pela, assembly GCA_011428145.1. Lineage (NCBI taxonomy): Eukaryota > Metazoa > Arthropoda > Insecta > Hemiptera > Coccidae > Ericerus > Ericerus pela. The sequence continues at coordinate 483,918 of WOFM01000600.1, read as the reverse complement.
TTAATCCGAGTACTGACCCACGGGAAAACGCCGATTACTCACGAACTCAGCTGGGAGATATTCAACGGAATTCCGCAAGTCACTGGTAATGTAATTTTCGATACTTTCAAATTATATATTTCATTTACTATTGTGGAAAACGATGAGATATATTCAGTGATTTTGTGGGACATTGAGCGAATTTAATTACATAAAAAATCAATTTTTTTTTCTTGAAATCAATTTTCTTCATTCTTTTAAAAATTCCAAAACGCTTAAATTCAAGAACCCCCTTTAGTTCCGTAAAAATCAAGTGAAAGTTCACAGGACGATTAAGCTTAAAAATAAGTTCGAATAAAGCAGGTTACAAATGGTAAGGCTTTGGAAACAAATTTCTAATTGTAGATTGAATTGTGAAGGAACAATAAAAATTAAAGGAAAAGATTATAAAAAATTATTAGATATTTTTCAAAACGAAAAAATAATAGAAGTAAGAATAAATTTAGTTGAATTTCCATTCTGGAAAACATTTTTGGGAGAAATTATCTTAGAAACTTTCTCAGTAAATGTTGGTGGAATAATCCATCATAAAAGAGGCATCGAAGTCGCAAAATTTGTGGAAATTACAAAAAATATTTTTAGTATCCAAGCTTTAGACTCGATAGAATCTTTCAGAATTTTCCTTGAAAACTTTGAAAGAGAAAATCCACTTTAAAAAATACTTAAAATTACGAAAAATAAAATACAATATAATAATAATAAGTGAAATAATTTCATAGTTGAACAAATTTCATGTTTCAACAATTTATTGTCACAAAAGGAAAATCCTTTGTCACATTGAGCAAGTTTAATCCTAAAATTTTCATGTCATAAAATTCCTTTGTTTGGAATATCAATGTATAAACTTGAAAACTTATTACAATAAAATATTATAGATAGTATTCAAGGACAATTTTCAATACATCTTTTGTCATAAACAATTATAAGAAGTCAAATTTAAACAAGACTTATTCAAGTTTATTTTTGAAATATATTCTCAATTGGAAAATTTTTTTTTCTTCATATACGAATTATATTACGAAAAACTAATAAATTAAGAATAAAATATTTTATTTTCTATTTTGGAAAAATAAAATTAATTTTTTTTAGAAATTAATTTTTTTTTTAGAAATTAATTTTTAATTTTTTTAAATTTTTTTTTAATTTTTTTTCTCCAAAATTGAGTTGTCAGAATTAAGTACATTACCAAGTACCCCAGAAAGCATGAATACAGCAAGTGAAAGAACCGCTACACCATCCCCTCAAGGAGGATCAGGCTCTGGGAGTACACACCCCCAAGTACATTATGTCATGCCAGCCGATGAAACTATACGTCCAATACAAGGTCCAAGTGGGAAAATATTCGATGGTCAATATTACTTGGATTGGAAACGGATGATAATAGCTTTGATAAGGGGTTCGGGATATTGGGATGTTTTTGGTCCACACCCTGAACTTAAAATTTATATCGAAAATATGGATAATCTACAATATAGACCATCCTCAAATTCTGCTAAAGCTTATTTTAAAAAACAAGAATGTGCAAAAACATTTATCATGGAACGAATGACATATAATGTATCGAAACAAATTAGGGAATGTAAAACGGTAGACCAAATTTTCAAAAAATTAGATATAACTTATGGTTCCAAAACAAAAATAGTTGCAAATATGGCAAAATCAAAATGGACTGCTTTTAGATTTACACCAGGTGGAAATATAAGAGGTTTCTTAAATAAATGGGATATATTAGTACAGGAAGTTCGTGATGCAGGGAAGGAAGTATCTGAAGAAGAAGAATTAGAAAACCTCCAATTGGCATTAGGATACAAACAAACCATTGCAAAAATGCAATTTGAAAACCTCCCTGAAAATAAAAAAAATTTAGAAGTATTCAAACAGATATTAAAGGAAGACGGTGATCAAAAAATAAGAGATAAACAAATTAAATTACAATATCAATCGTCTAACAAAAAATTTGATAATAATGGAAATAAATTTAAAAATAATAATACGAATTATAATAATAATAAAGATAATAGATGGAACAGAAATAATAATTATAGACGAAATAATAATACAAATGGTAATAATAATGGAAATACAAATAATAACAATTATAGAAATAATAACTCAAGAAATGAAAATAAAAATCATAATAATCAAAATAATTATAATAGAAATCAAAATAATAATAAAAACAATGATCAATCACCCAGAAAAAATAATAAAGAAGAAAGATGTTTTATATGTAATCAAACGGGACATTATAAAAGTAAATGCCCCGATTATAAACCAGAAAATAAGGAACAGAATAAGGAAAAACAAAAAAATAAGGATAAAAAAGAGGAAGAGAGACCAATTAAATTGTCATACATGGTAAAAAAATATAATAATAATGAAGATTGGCTCCTAAAGAAATTAATCAAAGACAACACAAAAAATGAAAATTATGTACATTTAAAAAAAAAAAATGTTACTTGATGGGGGAGCGGAGGTCCATCTCACATCAAATATGGAAAAATTGATTAACATAACAAAATTTAAAATTCCAGTAAAATTACAATGTGCACTTAAAGACACATATTTATATGCCACACATATGGGGAATATGAGAATATTAGTTGAAAATGAAAATAATATTCAAACAGCAATAGAATTATTAGAAGTACATTATGTACCAGATCTGTCGCTGGACATTATGTCCGGGATTAAAGTAACAGAATCCGGAATTTTACATATGGATCAAGGAAAAGAAAAAATACAAACTTATTTTATAGAAACAGGAGAAATTTTATTTACATCTTTTAAAATTGATGGAGTTTTTCAAGTAAATTATAATTACATAAACATACCAAAAAAATGTATGCCCGTCACCCAAAACCAAGATGACGATGAATGGGACTCCTTCTCTGTCGAACTAGAAATAGAAGAAGAGGAAGAAGAACCAAATAATAATAATTTAGAAGAAATTAATGAAAATAACAATATTACCACTGAAAATAATAATAATGAGGATAATAATAATGATAAAAAAAAAAAAAAATGATAATAATATTTCAGACAATTCATTAGAAATAATCCAAAATAATACAAACAACCATAAAAAAATGATTTGGCATAGACGTTTGGGTCACTTAAATGGAAAATACATGAGATACCTACATAAAGTCACAGTAGGAATTCCAAAAACAATTATTTTCAAGGATGATGATTTTATAAATTGTGAGATTTGCAAAATAGCTAATAGCCAATGTCTAGGACATAATAATGTTAGAAATAAACCCCAAAGAAGATTAGAAATTGTATCATCTGACATCATGGGACCATTCACACCTACAATAGCTAATCAAAAATATATACTAACATTTATTGATAATTATAGCAAATACACCTTCGTGATACCTATATCTAATAAAAGTCAGGTATTTACTGAATTTAAAAATATTTTTCTTTCAATGAAAAATAAATTCCCCGAAACACCAATAAGCCAAATAAGATGTGACAATGCAAAGGAATATATGGATCAAAAATTAGTAAAATTTTGTGAAGAAAATGGAGTTCAAATTGAAAATGTGGTTCCTTACTCGCCGGAATTGAATGGCATTGCTGAACGACAGAACCAAACCTTAATGAAAAGAGTAAGAAGTCTACTAATTGATGGTTATCTGGATATCAAATATTGGGCACATGCAATAGCTACAGCCGCATATTTAATAAACAGATCACCGACAAGAGTAAACTTAGAGTACAAAACTCCATACGAAATTTTTTTTGGTAAAAAACCAAACTTAGACAATTTGAAAATTTTTGGATCATTAGTTTATAGACATATTCCGTTAGAAGTTCGACAGCAAAATGCAACTAAGTCAAAAAATAGAAATGAACAAAAAATAGATCCAAAATTTGCACCAAGGGGAGAGAAAGGTATACTCATGGGATATACCACTACCGGATATTGCATAAGAGACCCTTTCTCAAATAAATTTAATATATCTTGCGACGCCAAATTTGATGAAAATAAAAATATATCAAACCTTAAAAATTGTGAACAAGAACTGGTACTTAAACCAGTAAACTTTGTAAAAAATATAGTTAATATAAATACTTTTAACATTACAAAAACTATAGACAATAGGTGGATCGAAGACTGTATACCAACATGCTATAAAGATATTAAAAATAATCCTTTTAGGAAAGAATGGATGAAAGCTATTGAAAATGAATTTATTTCATTAGAAGAAATGGATGTATGGGAATATGTGGACTATGATAAATCTTTAAAAACAATTGATACAAGATGGGTTTTTGTAACCAAACCAAATGATGAAGGATATCATCAACCGAAGACAAAGAAATAGAATTTAAAACTATAGGTACAAACTCGCAATTAGCAGATATGCTGACAAAAAGTCTCAAAAAACAAAAATTTAGAAACCTAGTTGATAAAATCTTAACGACATCAAACCTCTCACAATAAAAATTCATCAAATTCACAATAATCATATGGAAAATTGTTTATTTTTAAGGGAAGAAATATAGAAACTAAAATCAAGAATCACTGAATACAATAATCCCGCTTTTTGTAATATAGTACATGAAAAATATAATGTTCGAGAAAAGAAAAATCACATGTTCAAACAAAATTAATAATATAATATACTTTTAGGCCAAATAATACTTGTTGAAACCAAATTTATTTTCGTGTAGGTATTCATTGTCATCTCTGCAAATTTAGGTTTTGAATAAACAGAGATCTGAATACAAATCATAAACATGATTTTACACGTTGAGTTGATATTAGTTTATCACATTTCGGAACACACTCATTCAACAAGTACCGAACAAAATTGAACAAAATTTTTCTCGAACAACTTGAAAGATCGAAAAATATACGAATCGAAATCCGTTAATATAATATATGTCGATAAAATTCTTTTTCCTTTCGAACATACAACGAAATACATATTGTAATCTAGTCATTATTTATTATTAATTTATTTTATGTAATTTATTTTATTTAATTTTTTTTGTTTGGGAAATGAAAGTCAAAGTGTAATAATATTGTAATTCAAAATTTTTGTACTCGCGCTAAATTATGTTCGCTAGTTTTGTTGGGCTGCGGGGGGGTGTTGTTCTACACTCCACCTACACTCGCTCACTAACCGCTAGCACTACTACTTTTGATAACATAAACTAACACTTTCAGGTTGTGCGAACATACACAACTTTTTTTGTCCGTTCACCCGAGAACGCTGAAACTCGTTTCCCACTCAAACAGTAATCTCGTAATGAAGGGAGATCGTTCATCTTCCTCAAACTTATAATTTGTACTTCCAATCATTGCATTAAAGTATCTCTAACTAACTTATTCCTTTCTTTGGATTTCAACCTCACTTCAAGATTTTACAGAATACCCTTTCTTTGACTCAGATGTAAGCCAAGTTCACCTAAATTGGCTATGCCGCATTAGCCAAGTAAGAAGTTCAGGAATAAGCCCCCAGTTGACCGATGTGTTTACAAAAGGGTTCAGATATACAAAATTTTTGAATTTCAGAACTTTAATGTTCTATTGAGGTTCTTGGTGGCCCTCATTTTGACATAACCTTAAATGCTGAGTTCCCTTACAAATGTCAAACACATATAGTAATGATTTGATTCAACATTTTTATTGTCAGTGTACCTGTGAATTTTTATCCTGTATATATTTTAAATGTGGTTTCATTTCTGAAACAGTATGTGTAATGGTTATTTATTTAGTTATTTATTTACTTAATCATTTGTTTATTTATTATGTCATGTAAAAGTTACCTCATACTTTTACTATTTTATTAATTTGATTTTTTGTTTTAAATCTCGATATGTTTTTATATTGATTTTAAAATTTTTAATTATTAATATGAGTCTTGCCTAGTCAATTAGAAATTTATTTTGTTTTTTTATTCATTTGTATTACGTCAACTTAGTACCCGGTCTTTTAATTTTTATAAAACATTGCAATTTTGAGGGGAGGTGTTATATTGGTCTCTATCGTTTAGCAAACCTGCTTTTTTTGTGTAATCTATAGGCAAGGCGTCCTACTTAGTTTGTCCTGTTATTTGGCTGTGATGTTTCATTTTTATATGCAGTTTGTTTGGTTGATTCACCAAATGGTTTCATAAGTATATCTTGTCCATGCTGAAATGCCAGTAATGGCGGTCACAATAAAATTGTGTTGTCTGAAATTTGTGTTGTTCTTTCATTTTTTCAGTTCAAACCTAGTGTCAGTCAACAAGATCATAACTACTAGTGACATTACATTCGATCATTATTACCGATTTATCAGGTTGAGTAAATCACATGACTTTCATATCTCATACATTATATAAACACTTTCTTACTTTTCCCACTTAAACGCTTTTTCATAATATAGAAAATCTTTTATCTCCTTTTCCTTTGATCTCAGACTTGTATATAATTTTATTCGTTTAATGCATTATAGTATTTTAAATTGACTTGTTCACTTTCTTCAAATTTTGAAACCTCCCTTTACTAAAGATACTACACTAGGGAAATACGCCATCATGTTTCACAAACAAAAAGTAAACAAGGTTCATTCTACAAAATCATCAGTATGTTGAATGTTGATGAGGTAGTCGAGAGAATTTTCTTTTTTAATTATTTCTCAGATTAATTTTGCAATACTTTCAAGTTAAAATGATATTGTGGTTTTATGATAGACCAGTTATTGAAGTTATTCCAGCTTCATTTCACCTGTTTATAATGTATAGTTAAGAGTATAGATAGCATAAAAGAGATAAGTATGTTCGTATTTGATAATGTTACAGTTTTTTTACTGTAAAATTGCAAGAAGATATTCAACAAAGCTCCATTAATTAAAATAAAGTAAAAATTTTTCTGAAAATCCACAGTAAATCCTAATAGTTTTCAATGTAATATAATAGCAACACTGAGCTATCACTTTCCATTTGTGAAACAAGATGGCGTATTTCCATACTTAAGCTAATATAGGTACTCTACATTTACTGTTTATTCTGGTGTTTGTTATTTTCAAACCCAACAAACTTGTGAGTGAATCAGTGCTGAAAGTATGTGCAATTTTGTTCAGTTGTTAGTAATATAATTATGTAAAGGTGAAACCTTTATAATTGAAAATATTGTTTTTCATAGAAATTTTTGAAGCATATCACTACATTTAGAATAAAAAATATGAAATTAACTAGAATTAAATAATTTAATTGCTACATGATGGAATATTATGGCAAAGAATTGAACATCGAAGTCACTGCTATAAATAACAAATTTATTTATGGTTTTGTGGAAGACAAAAAAGAGTTGTTGGAAAATATATCTCGTATGGGATATACATTTTCCATTAGAATCCAAAATTATTCTGAACACACCACCAATGTTCATTAAAAGAACTGGTTAGGTTTAGTAACAGACTTGCGATTAATTTGTTCTTATACTGCAATGGAAGTTCTTCCTCAGGTACAGAAGAACATATTAATTATTTAAGATTTTGCAATGATGAAGAGAAAAAAGTTACGTTCTTTACCTTTCATAATTTAAAAAAATATTATCTCATCCTCATATCTCTATTACTTTACAGAAGTGAACTTTATTATTGTTGTAACAGAAATCCCACCCCATCTCATTCTTCATCATCATCATCATCATCACACTATATATATATATATATATGTCATACATTCTACTTCTCTCACAAATTGCTTCCCCTTCTTTTGGTTACTGATAACGCTGTGCTTCGCCATCTTATACAATATTATATTTTATTCTCGAATATGTTTTTAGTCTGCTTAATAAATTCTTAGTGAATAAAAGTCTCGTGTTCTTTTTCGGTTCTCACACGCTATACCTCACATCATAGTAGCTATCACTGTGGTAGAACACTGATCAGAGACTTAGAAAATTTTTGAAATGCAGACTTAATTGAATTTTTAAATTTGTTTATTTGTTGTGCGAAAATTTTTTGTTGAATTTTAATGTGAATTTACACGAATAAGTAACGTGTTATGGAGCATATCTAACTTGAATTTTTAATTTTTTTAATTTTTTGAAAATCAAAAAACAATAAATTTTTGTTCCTGATTCACCAATGGCCGATCCTGGAATTCATCAAACAATAAATCCAGAAAGGACCACTAAAGGATCTAGAGAACTGCCAATTGAAATCTTCCATTCCCATCATTGAAGACTCTTCAAGAGATATACAACATCGAAGGCCACAACTTTTGCGCCAACTTCTGTCAAATTCAAACAGAGATGACATCGGTACATTTGGAAATCTTCAACTATGAGAAAATTTCACAACATAAATCATCGAAATAATCACATGTAAAAGGTAATATACATTATAGATTATTATTATTGTGTTATATATCATTGTGTTTGAGGCCATAAAAAATTATTTTTTATATACATATATATGTCCCAAATAATAAATATTAAATAAGAAAAAATAAGAGAATATAAAATTGAAAGTAAATAACTTAAAGAATTAGTAGAAAAATTTGAAGGAGAGAACGTAATAAATTTGAAAATTGAAACTTATAACCTCCCTTTTTACACATATTTTACAGGAGAAATTATATTGGAATCTTTCACTCTAGATATTTTGGGTAGAATAGAAGAAATAAGTAGTAATAAATATATTAAAATTTTAGAATCATCCCCTAATTATTTTTCTTCGAGAATATATAGTTCAATTGAATCAGAGAAAAAATTTATAGATAGATTTTTCAATAATAATTAATTAATAGAAAAAATAGAAAACTGGATATACCAGAAATAATAGAAACAAATGATAGCGAATGTGGGGACTCACTGGTATGAGGTAAAGGGGCTCAGACCCCTCGACGACAGTTGCCGCCTCAAAGTGCAGGTAAATAATCGTCCTTGTGACGTTAAACACACAAAACTTGTTCAATCGTAATTACCTGTACGTACTTGCAGGTAATGTACGAGTACCAAATTGTGACACAATAAGATGATGTCACAATTCATACATGAACCGGCCAGCCATCTCTTATCTCGATAGGGGATGATGCAACCTGGCCATTCTCACCAACATACGTATTCTCTTACGTACGTGTGTTTGTGTGCGTGTAAATAAGCCGTATATAAACCACCCAAATCGGCTCAAAAATCGCCAGTGTTCGGTCTGGTTCTGGCTTACCCATACTTATGTACGAAGTGGCTGAACACGCTTAAATTCTGTTGAATTTCCTTCTGGTGAGAATATCTCTCATGACAAGGTATTCCACAGTGGTGACCTCGACGTGATTTTAGCTACGTCGTAAGGTGTCTTGAGGCGCGTTGCGCTTTTAAAAAAATTTGGTGCAGTGCGCTGGTGAGAAACTCGCTTGCTCGGCAAATAAAAATATTTTTTTTGCAGACTGAGACACCTTTTAGGTCGTTGAAGTAGAGTCTGCTGAAGTGGGAATTTATACCCCTCTCCTTAAAATATATAAACAAGGAGAAACCAGACAGTAGACCTGGAGGAAGAAGGTTGGACTCATCCCCCAACCCCCCGACTTCGACTCGACACTCCACAAATTTAACAAATCTGGAAGAAGGCCCTCAACACCCAGAATTAGCATAACTGGGAACTGCAATAAATAAAGAACAGTTAGCAGTTAAAACGTTGAAAAGTGGACGAACTTTAAGCTAAAGTTCTCACCCAAAAACACCTGTCCTACAAACACAGGAGCCAGTGTTTTCAACTAGCAAGGAAAGAAGTAGTTCTGTGGAATACGCTTGTCATCAGAAAGACACAGCAATGGTTCCACCACCAACCAAAAACCCACAACTATTGCAGGGAGGTAGTAGTCAGCCGCAGCTGACACCCGAAGTCTTGGCGCAGATTATGCAACTTTTGCAATTGCAGCCAGGGTTAAAACCACAACTTCTATAGATGGAGGATAAAGATCCCGGAATTTCTGCCCAATGAGGTAGACTTGTGGTTGACACTCTTGGAAGGCAGGTTAAAAACAATAAACATAACGCAGAACCAGCAGTATCTACACATCAGTGAAGGCATGCCCCCACAGATAATCCGCCACATTCCGGATATTATGAAATGCCCTTCGACAGAAGATGATAAATATGCCTGGTTTGTCAAGAAGATCAAAAATGTATTTGGAAAAACAAAGAACGAAATTATTGATGATGTGATGGGTGGTATGAAGATGGGGGATGACAAACCCTCAATCTTCATGGCAAAATTGAGACAAAAGGCGGACAATATAGTAGCCCCTTCTGTCATAGGCAACCAATTTTGCAAACAACTTCCACAAAGTGTTGTGCAATGCCTAGCCGCCGTAGGTTGGACTGTGATAAATACATCCACAGACTTGGATTTTCTTGCGAAATCAGCAGATAACGTACTCGAATACACCAGGTCAAAGCCCGTGGTCAGTGCAGTATCTGCAGAGACTGGAGAACTCACCCAACTTCGAGCCCAAATAGCTCAGTTGACCGACGAAGTAAAACGGAACAAAAGCCAAAGCTCAACGAAATCCAATGGTAGCTGGCGACAACGATCAAAATCAAGAAACAACAACAACAACAATGGCAATAGCAGAGGACGACAGTCCCGGTCCAGAGACCGAAGATCGAGTTCCAACAACAGGGGTCAGAGTTCAACTCCCCCACGCACATCATCACCCAAAAACCAGTCTCAAAATTGGGATGAAAAGAGTTGTTTCTTCCACAACAGGTTTGGCGCAGAGGCCACCAAATGCAACAACAGGTGCAAATGGTGGGGCAAATCCTATACCAAGGAGGCGTCAAACTAGAACAAGGAGCCATCTATGCGGCCAAAGACCCCTTGGAAAAACACTCATGCCGCCTGTTTGTTAAGGACAGGACAAATCAGAGATGGTACTTGATAGACTCAGGTGCAGACTTGAGTATATTGCCAGTAAGTAAAAACCAAAAAGTACTTCCTCCCAAATACTATCTCCGTACTGTGAATGGCCAAAACCTTCCAGCCTATGGACTTGAGACCAGCAAAGTTGACATCGGACTTAAGGAAAATATGACGTGGTCCTTCACAGTTGCTGATGTTCCAAACCCGATCCTGGGTGCAGATTTCCTTGCACATTATGGCCTGATCATTGACCTCAAAAATGGCAAACTGATCAATAGTGAAACTAAAAATTGTGTGGATGGCAAAATGCATGCTTACAGACTGGACACAAACATATCCAGCTGTACAAAAGTTGACAGACAACTCTCACAGATCCTGTCTGACTATCCTGGAGTCACTTAACCATCAATTCGCAGGCATCCTACATACAAACACAATACGGTTCATTACATAGAAACCAAAGGACAGCCTTTCCATGCTAGAGCACGAAGGTTACTGCCTGACAAACTCAAAGTGGCACGGGAGTATTTCCATCGCATCATTGAAGAGGGCATATGTCCCCCTCAAAAAGCTCATGGAGCTCCCCTATCCACATGACCAAAAAAGCAAGTGGAGAGTGGCGAATTGTTGGAGACTACAGGGAGTTAAATGCCATAACAGTTCCTGATTGCTACCCAGTCCCCAATATAATGGACTTCAATGCGAATATGAAGGGTAAAATGATGTTCACCAAAATTGACATCAACTGGGCATTCCACCAAATTCCTATGGCTGACCAGGACGTACCAAAGACAGCAGTTATAACCCCCTTTGGACTATTCGAATACCTTCGAATAGCGTTTGGACTTCGCAACTAATCACAAACTTTCCAGAGATTTATCAATGGACTGTTTAGGGAATTTCCATTTGCATATGCATACTTGGATGATATCTGCATATGCTCTGAAGGCGGTGAGCAACAGCACGAGGAGAATGTAAGAGCCGTCGTACAGCGTATACACACTGCCGGGCTTACTATCAACGTAGGTAAAAGCTTATATGCACAGACTGAAATTGACTTCCTCTGCTACAAAGTCTCAACCAAAGGCATTTCCCCATTGAAGACCAAAGTAGAGCCAATATTGAACTTCCTGAAACCCTCAAATGTCGCTGAACTTAGGCGTTTCTTTGGGATGGTGAACTTCTATAGACGTTGCATGAAGAATGCAACAGCCGAACAAAGTAAGCTGTTTGCACTAATAGAGACAAGTAAAAAGAAAGATAAGACTCCACTCGAATGGAATGAAGAAGCCGAACAGATCTTTGAGAAAATCAAAGATACACTGGCAAATGCAACTCCATTGGCTCATCCAGACAAAAGTCTGCCATTATGCGTGAGTACCGATGCCTCTGATTTTGCTATTGGTGCAACCTTGTACCAACTTGACAAAGACAATAAGAAGTTACCGCTAGCTTTCTTCTCGAAGAAGCTCTCAAAAACAGAAAAGAACTATGGCACATACTATAGGGAATTGCTCGGAATTTTTGCTGCGTTGAAGCATTTCAGGCACCAATTAGAGGGTAAATATTTTTCTGTGTATACTGACCATAAACCCCTAACATATGCCTTCACACAAAAAGCAGAACTGGCATTGCCGAGAAGAGCAAGACAATTAGACTATATTGGTCAATTGACTACCGACATTCAGTATATAAGTGGAGAACTTCACACTCCAGCTGATGCTGTGAGTAGAATCAAAGCTATCTCGGCTCCTGTCCAATTGCCTTATGCTGAAATAGCTAAAGCACAGCTTAAGGATGCAGAATTGAAAGAGTTGTTATTGAACGATGATACTACTCTCAAATTGAGACAGAGAAAAATTCCCGGTACTGATGTTTTATTAACATGTGACGTCAGTACAGGTAAGAATAGGCCATTTCTACCGGTAAAATATCGCAGGTTGGCTTTCAACAGTGTACATAATCTGTCACATGCTGGGCCAAAATGTAGTGCTAATTTAATTTTGGCAAGGTTTGTATGGCCAAGAAGTAAGTCTGACTGCAACAAATGGGCTCGCAATTGCCTGAACTGTCAAGAATCCAAAGTAGGAAGAAACACTCGCTCACCCCTCAAATCCTTCAAACAAACAGAGCGGTTTAAAACTGTACATATGGACTTGGTAGGCCCATTGCCACCATCTCAAGGACACAGATACCTTTGGACGATAATAGACAGGGCAACACGATGGCCAGAAGCAATCCCTCTACACGAGATGACAGCCCCTACAGTAGCTGCAAGGTTATACGATACCTGGATTGCGAGGTACAGCGTACCAGAAGTCATAATTACGGACCAAGGTCGCCAATTCGAGAGCTCACTCTTTAAAGAGCTGTCTAATAAGCTTGATGTTCAACATAGTCGCACCACAGCTTACCATCCTCAAGCCAATGGCAAAATCGAGAGATGGCATAGAGCTCTCAAAGCCTCTATCATGTCACATGATACAAAGAGATGGGTAGAAGTACTCCCTACCATCCTCTTAGGCCTTAGATCTGCCCTACAAACGGATACAGGTCACTCTGCAGCGCAATTAGCGTTTGGCGAAGAGCTACGCCTTCCAGGGGACTTCTTCACAAAATCGAAGGAAGTTAGCCCCGAAATTATGGTACAAAATATAAGAAATGAAGCCAACAATTTTCTAGAACAGGCAGCTCGCCATGGCCAGCCCAAGATTTACGTCTCAAAACACTTGGCCAATACCTCACACGTATTTGTTAGAGACGAAAAAATGAGATCTGCTTTCGAGAAACCATACGCCGGTCCTTACAAAGTATTATCAAGAGATGAGAAAAACTTTATGATACTCATTGCAGGCAAACCTCGAACAATTTCAATCGACAGATTGAAGCCTGCATACATGGTAAGCGACGATAAAAGAATAAAAAGGTTGCAGATGGAGAACATAGAAAATATCCAGACAAATTCCCAAACAAATACGGAAGAATCTGTCGAAAAAAGTGAAACAAATAATTCACAATTGAAAACACCAAAAAAGTCTGTAAGATTTTTGGACGATGTTACTACCAAAACATTCGATCCGGAAGCCCCCATATGCCCATGAAAAAGAAGCAGGCCCCTAGGCAGTAAAAAATGTAAAAATTCCCATCCTTCTTGCAAGTCTGAGAGGTTAATGTGAAGAAAATAAAATTTACTCCCGAAAAAGTAATATCCGCTACGTAAGTTGAAACCTGCTAAAAAATATGCAACAAAAATCGGAACTCCACGAGACAAAAGAAACTCCGGATATAAGCAAACGAGGAATGCCAACAAAAAAAAAAAACGACAGGAATAAACAAATCTACGTGCGATACGGAAATTAACATCGCAATGTGCGTTTGCCGTTAAATACAAAGATAATCTCAACGTTGTGACGTCACAAGCAGAGATTCCTTTGTAATAAAAATTTGAAAAATATATTCTATGAGTTTATTTCAGGCATAACTTTGCTTAAACCGATCAGAACTCAACCGGAAAACTTGCATATGGCCGAGAATTTTAAGTGCTATCCCCTCTACATACTGATAAGAAGATGTGAAAATAATAAAATGAAAGTGTAATGGTAAATTGAAAACAGCAGTAAATTCACCCGTTTTAGAACTGCCATAGATCTTGGATGTGTTTTCTGAAACGATATTTTTAGTTCCTTTTCCTCAACAACCATTCTAATGTCGCTGCCAACCAATACCATCCTGAAGTCCGCCACCTCCCAGACTGCTCGAAAAACCGCTAAGCCCTCACAAACTCAGTGGAAAATCGAGCAGAAAACGGAGCTGGATCGGATAGAGGAGGAGCTGCTCATGGAGTATCGAATTGTGACACAATAAGATGATGTCACAATTCGTACACGAACTGGCCAGCCATCTCTTATCTTGATAGGGGATGATGCAAACTGGCCGTTCTCACCAACGTACGTATTCTCTTACATACGTGTGTTTGTGTGCGTGTGAATAAGCCGTATATAAACCACCCGAATCGGCTCTAAAATCCTCAGTGTTTGGTCTGGTTCTGGCTTACTCTTACTTAAGTACGAATTGGCTGAACACGCTTAAATTCTGTTGAATTTCCTTCTGGTGAGAATATCTCTCACAACAAGGTATTCCACAGCGAATGAGAATACAAAAAAATAGAAGAAAAAGAACAAGAATTAATTAACAAAATTAAGAAAGGATTATTGGAAAATAAGAAATATACGACAGTAGTTAATAAAGAAGAAAGTGTGTTAGGCTTTGAAAAAATAAAAGAAAAAGTCATGGCCACCTCAAATAATATTAAACCTATTCAGGCACACTTAGGAAAAGTCTTTAACGGAAAATATTATTTAGATTGGAGAAGAATGATTATTTCTGCAATAAGGGGAGCTGGGTATTATGATATATTTTGGGAGCATGAATATTTAAAATCTTATATTACTCATATTGATGATCTTAATTCTAGACTGGATAGTGAGATGCTTAATTATTGCAAAATGCAAGACAATGCTAAAACATTTGTATTGGAAAGAGTTTCCAATAAAATCACAAAACAAATTAGAGACTGTAACACCGCTATAATGATGTTAAAAAAATTAGACAATATATATGGATCGAAAACTACAGTAATGGCAAATAGGGCCAAGGCCAAATGGATGGAGTTTAGATTTCAACCAGAAGGCAATATAAGAGGTTTCTTAAATTATAATAATAACAGAAATAGAAATCAAAATTATAATCCCAATAATACTAATAATAATAATAATGGATCAAATAGGAATAATAATAATAACAACAATGGTACGAATAGTAATGGAAATAATAATTATAAAGGAAACAACTATCGAGGAAATAATTATAGAGGTAATAATTATAAGGGAAATAATAGAAATTATTATCCAAATAATATAAAATGTTATTAATGTGGTCAAAATGGTCATATTTCACAGAATTGTAATAATAATAATAATAATCAACAAAATAATAATAATGATAATATAAACAAAGGTCAAAATACTTACCCACCAAAAACGAACCAGAATCATAAAAAGGAAAGTCCTGAGCAACAGGTAAAAATTTCATGTATGGTTAGAAAATTTTCATCCGAACAGAAGGAATGGCTTTTGAATAAATTAATCACGAATAAAGAATACAATGAAAATTATATAGAACAAAAAAACAAAGCAATATTAGATCGGGTAGCAGAAGTTCATCTGACATCAGATCTAAATAAATTAATGGATGTAAAAAAATTTGTTACCCTTGTTAAACTGCAGTGTGCAGGAAGAAACGCCTTTCTATATGCTCCCCATAAAGGAAGGATGATAATTAAAATTGAAAATTCTTTAAAAAATCAATCATTAATTGAATTGAATGATGGTCATTATGTGCCAGATCTAAATATGGATATTATTTCTGCTATAAAAATTACAAATACAGGAATAATAAATATAGATCAACCAAAGAATATAGCAAATATATACTTTATCGAAAATGGGGAAATATTAATAACAGCCCTTAAGGAAAATGGGATATTTTATATATAGTACAACATAGAAAAAAAAAAAATAATGATGATATAATAAAAAAAAAAAATCCAATAATAATATAATAGAGGATAATGATGAAATTTAATATGATGCATTAGAAGAAAAAAATACTAAAATTTGTGTTCCTGTAACCCAGGGAGAGGATGATGAATGGGATAATTTTTCTATAGAATTGGAAATAGAAGAAGATGAAAATATAATAGAAAATGAAAATATAGACTCACATCAGGGGAGTGAAAATAGTCAAATAGAAATAACCAATAATAATAATGATGAAAATACTAATAACATATTATAAAATAATAATCAAAATAAAAAAATGCTAATACACAGGAGATTGGGGCACCTCAATGCACGATATTTACAAAAATTATAGAATTTAGCAATAGGTATCCCAGAAAACATGAATTTTAGGGATGATGATTTTAAAAATTGTCAAATATGCTGCATAGCCAACAATTCAAAACTAGGTTATAACGGGATTAGAGCAAAACTGAATAGAAAATTAAAAATAACATCTTCAGATATAATGGGTCCATTTACCCTTTCAGTGGCCAATCAAAAGTATATATTAACTTTTATTGACCACTATTCGAAATATACTTTCGTAATGCTTATAGCTAATAAGAGTCAGGTAACAACAGAATTTAAAAATATTATGAAAAATAAATTCCCTAATTACCCTATAGGTACAATTAGGTGTGATAATGCTAAGGAATATACGGAAGCAAAAATAGCCAATTATTGTAGTGAAGTTGGCATCACAATGGATAATGTGGTCCCTTACTCCCCAGAACTGAATAGCGTAGCTGTAAGGCAAAACCAGACTTTAATGAGGAAGTAAAAGCCATGCTCATTGATGCCAATTTAAACATTAAATATTGTTCGTATGCTGTTGTAACCTCAGCTTATCTAATGAATAGATCACTTACTAAGGCCAACCCTGACTATAAAACACCATATGAATTATTTTATGGAATCAAACCAAATTTAAAAAATTTAAAAATCTTTGGTTCACTTACCTACAGACATATTCCTCTGGAGGTAAGAAAGCAGAATGCAACCAAAACATAGTCGAAATAAAAAAATAAAATTGATCCAAAATTGGCGCATAGGGTGGAAAAAAGTACAATGATGGGTTATACTAATACAGGGTATTTCTTAAGAGACCCCTTTGATGCAAAATCATATACATCATGCAATGTCAAAGTATATGAATCCCAAAACATAAAGTCATTACAAATAGCCAACAAACAATTAACAATTGAAGCAGCAGACTATGAATACGATCTAGGAATAATTAACCTCATCGTAATGAATGTAAATATTAATTATCATAAAACATATATAGAGGACTGTGTTCCAAAAAATTTTACAAAAATAAATACCAATCCCTTTAGGGAAGAATGGATAAAGGCCATAAATGACGAATTCAATTCTCTCGATGATATGAAGGTATGGGAAGTTGTTGATTACGGTCATCAAAAACTTATAGATACAAGATGGATATTTACCATTAAATATGACAAATTTGGAAATCCTAAGCCAAAAGCAAGACTAGTTGTAAGAGGATTTAGGGATAGAATGGAATATAGTATCACAGAAACACATGGCCCAGTAGCTTCTATAAGTAATATAAGATGGTTGCTTTCCACAATCAATAAAAATAAATTAATACTCGTCCAGTATGATGTCAAAACTGCATACCTTAATTCCCCAATAATAAAACCTATTTTTGTGAGAAAACCAGAAGGCATAAACATAGGATCAAGTCAGGTACTTGAATTAAAAAAGTCTATTTATGGATTGAAAATGTCAAGTAAATTCTGGAATGATTTATTAGACTCAAAAATTTTAAAAATGGGATTTATCAGGATGAAATCAGATAGATGTCTATACTTTATGAAAAATGGATCGGATATAATATATTTTTGAACTACGTAGTTGATATATTAATAACTTCTAACACACAGTTGTCTATAACAAAAATTAATGAGCAATTGCAAAAGAGCTTCACAATAACAATTATTAATAACTCAAGATTTTTTGTTGGATTAGAAATAAACAGGTCAATTGAAAATAACACGTTAACATTAACACAATACAAACATATAGAAAAAATGGTAAAGAAATATGGAATCTCAGAAACAAAAGTTTCCAATACCCCAATGGAAACAGGTTTAAAAATTGACAAAGTTGAAGATGGAAAAGATGATACTGAATACAGGTCTATGATAGGAGGATTTCTATATTTAGCCAGGCTCACTAGACCGGATATTCTTTTCTCTATCATTTTTTTCTCGCACTTTCAAAATTTGTCAAATGACAATTTAAAAAATTATGTGTGAAGAATATTTAGATACGTAAATTCCACAAAAAATTACAATTTAACATACAAATCTGAAGGGGATGGGATACAAGCCTATATAGATGCTTCATATGCCCCTCAGGTTGACAAAAAAAAAATTAATATTAATAATTTACAGAAAGGTAAGTCGATCTCTGGCCATATGATATTTGCTAATGGTGATCTGATAGACTGGAATTGTTCCAAAGAGACAATCCATGCCTCATCAAGCACCGCTGCTGAAATTATAGCTGTTTTTGACACCCTAGATATAATCAAAGTATTGCAATATGTGCACCTTGAAATTTTTGGGGAAAAATTACAATTTGTCCCAAGTCCAAATTTAAGTCGAAACATGACAAAATCATGAAAGAAAAATACACCTATAATATTAGAAAAGAATACTTAGCATCAAATAATTTGAGAAAATACTTGCCGTAAATAGATACTTGAATTTCTAAAAATCCTAACAAAGAAAACGGCATTAAAATCGAGCAAGTTAAAACCCTAGAAATCAAAGAAAAGAAACCCTATCCAACTTCAAACCAGCGTGAGAAAAACACGTACAAATTCTCACACGATTGAAAAAATAAAATATTGGACAATAAATACAATGAAGATAAAATTCCTTTTTGCAACTCATTACATGACCACAAACATGATTACGGCTCTCGCTTTTCTTTATCGTAATATAAATACACGTAACGGCGCCTCAAACACAATGAACAACCACAAAGATAACATCAACAAATAATGTATATTATTCTTCCTTTCCTTGCATGCAATATAATCTACAAGATAAAGCAACGTAACGTTTGAAGTCACAATAACCTTTATGTATCGCATCTCTTTTGTTAAAATTGTTTTTCTTTTCCTTATTTCTTTTTTGAGAAAGATATTCGAACGCACAATCGAATCGGATGAATCATACGTTACCAAAATTTTTTTTTCTTTTTCTTTCTTTCTTTTACCTTTTTTATTTTACAAAACTTTTTGCATGTTACCATTTTTTATATTTATTCGAATTAATTTATACATATTGAATTATTTATTTATTTATTATATTTTATTTATTTTCGAAGAGCAGCAATTACAAAAATTATTTTTTGTATTCTATTACCATTTTTATATATGTATTTGAATTCTTGTATTTTCGTAAAATTTTTATGTTTTTCATTTATTTTCAGCGATCAAGATGATGAAAAACTCGAAACTGGAAATCCCACCTCATCTCATTCTTCATCATCATCATCATCATCATCACACTATATATATGTCATACATAAACATTCTGAAGTGAGGTTGAAATCCAAGGAAAGAAACAAGTTAGTTAGAGATACTATAATGCAATGATTTAAAGTACAATTTACAAGTTTGAGGAAGATGAACGATCTCCCTCCATTACGAGATTAAAGTTTGAGTGGGAAATGAGTTTCAGCATTCTCGGGTGAACGAATGAAAAAAGTCGTGTTTGTTTGTATAACCTGAATAGTGTTAGTTTACATTATCGAAAGTAGTTGCGCCAAAAGTTAGTAAGCGAGTGTAGGTGGTGTGTAGAACAACACCCCCCCCCCACAGGCCAACGAAACGAGCGAACATGATTTATCGCGAGAACGAATATTATAAATAAATTAATTTTGAATTATTATATTATTGTACATTTATGTTCATTTCCCAAACAAAATAAATAAAATAAATTACATAAAATTAAATAAAGGATGAATAATGACTAGATTATTATTCGATCGTAACATATTTCGATGTATTTTCGAAGTTATTTATCAACATATTATATTGCAGTAATGAAATTTGATTCGGGTATTTTTCGATCTTTCATGCTGTTCGAGAAAAGTTTTTGTTCAAATTTGTTTAATACTTGTTGAATAAGGGTGTTCCTAAATGTGATAAACTAATATCAACCAAAAGTGTGAAATCATGTCAATGATTTGTATTCAAGTCTCTGTTCGTTCGAACATTGAATTTGCAGAGATGACAATGAATACCTACATGAAAATAAATTTTGTTTCAAGTATTTTTTGGCCTAAAGGATATAATATATTATTAATTTTGTTTGAACATGTGATTTTTTCTTTTCTTTTCTCGAACATTATATTTTCTGGTACCATGCTGCAAAAAACGAGATTATTATATTCAGTGATTTGTGAATTGACATATTATTTAGTTTCGAATATTTATATTCCTTCCCTTTTGAAATAAATGATTTTCCCATATAGTTATTATGAAATTGAGAAATTTTATTATGAGAGATTTGATGTTGTTAATATTTTATCGACTAAGTTTCTGAACTTTTGTTTATCAAGACTTTTTGTTAGCATGTCTGCTAATTGTGAATTCGTACTAACAGTTTTGAATTTGATTTCTTTATCCTCCACAGATTGTGTAATGTCATAACATTTTATCATTAAAGCTCTTGCTCATTTTTGAGCTCCTTCCGACATTATTCTAAGGGCTGATATATTATCTTCAAAGATTCTTAATGGGTCATTTTCTTGGAATATTTCTTTTTGTAATAGGAAAGTGACTTGTATATTGTCTAAAGAATCAAATACTGCGATTATTTCAGCAGCAGTTGAGCTTGTGGCCACAATCGTTTGTCTTCTTACATTCCAACTTATCAAATCTTCATTTAAATATATTAGAAATCCTGATATAGATTTTCCTAAGTTTAAATTTGATATTTTAATTTCATGATCTTTTACGTCTGAGGCATAAGATGCATCTACAAAGGAGTGTATGCCTTTTCTATCTGATGTGAATTTAATCGAAAATTCTTTTGTTGTGTTCACATATTTAAATATTCGTCTTAAATGATTTTTTAATTTAGAATTTGATTTTGTTTGGAATCTTGAGAAAAAGTTTACTGCAAACGAAATATCGGGTCTTGTTATTCTAGCTAGATATAACAGGGCTCCAATCATTGAACAATATTCTGTATCTTTTGTGCAGTTTTCATCTTCTTCAATTTTTAAAGATGTTTCTATGGGTGTATTTATGAAATTTGATTCATTTTGATTATATTTTTTTTATATTTTTTTCTATATATCTTGACTGTATTAAAGTTATTGTATTTTCCTTTCTATCTCTTATTATTTCAAATCCTAAATAAAATCTCGGGTTATTAATTATTTTCATGGTAAATCTTTTTTGAAAGGATTTATTTACATTTTTAATCCATTCGGGGGTGTTTGATGCTATTAATATGTCATCAACATATGTAATTATGAAAATTATTTTTTCATATGATTTTTTAAAATATAAGAATTTGTCTGTTTTAGTTATTTACATTTTTAATCCATTCGGGGGTGTTTGATGCTATTAATATGTCATCAACATATGTAATTATGAAAATTATTTTTTCATATGATTTTTTAAAATATAAGCATTTGTCTGTTTTAGATCTTTCAAAGTTCATTTTTAAAATATATTCGTTTATTAAATTATACCATGATTTGGACGATGTTTTTAGTCCATAAATAGATTTTTTAAGTTTCAATAATTTATTACTTTCCATTAGTAAACCTTCCAGGGGTTTTAAATATATAGGAACTATAGCAGGGGAATTTAGATACGCCGTTTTCACATCATATTGAACCATTTCCAAATCATATTTGTTGACTATCGATAGGAACCATCTTACTAACCAAATTGGAATAACAGGGGCAAATACTTGTCCTAATTCATATTCGGTTCTGTCCTTGAAACCCCTAGCAACTAATCTTGCTTTTGGTTGGTGGTATCCTTCATCATTCGGTTTTGTTACAAAAACCCATCTTGTATCTATGGTTTTTAGTGATTTATCATAATCTACTTCTTCCCAAAAGTCCATTTCTCCCAGGGAAATAA
The DNA here is from genome assembly GCA_011428145.1 of Ericerus pela. Classification (NCBI taxonomy): domain Eukaryota; kingdom Metazoa; phylum Arthropoda; class Insecta; order Hemiptera; family Coccidae; genus Ericerus; species Ericerus pela. The sequence goes on along the minus strand of WOFM01000600.1, from coordinate 461,237 downwards.
ATTCATCCTCAATAGCTTTCATCCATTCTTTTCTGAATGGGTTGTTTTTGACATCTTTATAGCATGTTGGTATACAATCTTCAATCCACCTATTATCTATAGTTTTTGTGATGTTGAAAGTGTTTATGTTAACTAAATTGTTTACAAAATTTGCCAGTTTGAGTACCAGTTCTTGTTCACAATTTTTTAAGTTTGATATATTTTTATTTTCGTCAAATTTAGCATCACAAGATATATTAAATTTATTTGAAAAAGGATCTCTAATGCAATATCCTGTAGTGGTATATCCCATGAGTATTCCCTTTTCTCCCCTTGGTGCAAATTTTGGGTCGATTCTTTGTTCATTTTTATTTTTTGATTTAGTCACATTCTGTTGTCAGACTTCGAGTGGAATATGTCTATAAACTAAAGATCCAAAAATTTTTAAATTATCCAGATTAGGTTTTTTGCCAAAAAAATTTCGTATGGAGTTTTGTATTCTAAATTCACTCTTGTTGGTGATCTATTTATTAAGTATGCAGCTGTAGCTATTGCATGTGCCCAATACTTAATATCTAGATAACCATCAATTAGTAAGCTTCTTACTATTTTCATCAACGTTTGATTTTGACATTCAGCAATTCCATTTAATTCCGGTGAGTAAGGAACTACATTTTCTATTTGTACTCCATTTTCTTCACAAAATTTTACTAATTTTTGATCTGTATATTCTTTTGCGTTATCGCACCTTATTTGACTTATTGGTGTTTCGGGGAATTTATTTTTCATTGAAAAAAAGATATTTTTAAATTCTGTGAATACTTGACTTTAATTTTGATATTGGTATCACGAAGGTGTATTTGCTATAATTGTCAATAAATGTCAATATATATTTCTGATTAGCTATTGCGGGTGTGAATGGTCCCATAATATCGGAAGATATAATTTCCAATCTCTTTTGAGGTTTATTTCTAACATTGTTGGCTATTTTACAAATTTCACAATTGATGAAATCATCATCTTTAAAATTAATTGTTTTTGGAATTCCTATTGTGACTTTATGTAGATATCTCATATATTTTCCATTTAAATGGCCTAATCGTTTATGCCAAATCATTTTTTTATGGTTATTTGTGTTATTTTGAATTATTTCTAATGAATTACCTGAAATATTTTTTTTTTTATTATTATTATCATCAATATTATTATTTTCTATGAGGGTATTATTATTTTCATTATTTCCTTCTAAATTATTATTATTATTAATGGGTTCTTCTTCCTCTTCTTCTATTTCTAATTCGACAGAAAAGGAATCCCATTCGTCATCATCTTGATTTTGAGTGACGGGCATATATTTGTTTGGTATATTTATATAATTGTAATTTACTTGAAAGACACCATCAATTTTATAAGATGTAAATAAAATGTCTCCAGTTTCTATGAAATATGTTTGTATTTTTTCTTTTCCTTAATCCATATGTAATATTCCGGATTCTGTCACTTTAATTCCAGACATAATATCTAATGACAGATCTGGTACATAATGGACTTCCAATAATTCAATTGCAGTTTGAATTTTGTTTTCGTTTTCTACTAATATTCTCATATTTCCCATATGTGTGGCATATAAATATGTGTCTTTAAGTGCACATTGTAATTTTACTGGAATTTTGAATTTTGTTACATTAATTAATTTTTCTATATTTGATGTGAGATGGACTTCCGCCCCCCAATCAAGTAACATTTTTTTTTTTTTAGTTGTATGTAATTTTCATTTTTTGTATTATCTTTAATTAATTTTTTCAAAAGCCAATCTTCATTGTTACTATATTTTTTAACCATATATGATAATTTTATTGGTCTTTCCTCTTCTTTTTTGTCTTTATTTTTTGGTTTTTCTTTATTTTGTTCTTTATTTTCGGGTTTATAATCAGGGCATTTATTTTTGTAATGTCCTGTTTGGTTACATATAAAACATCTTTCTTCTTTATTATTTTTTCTAGGTGATTGATTATTATTTCTATTATTATTTTGGTTATTATTATAATTACTTTGTTTATTTTGATTATTATTTTCATTTCTTGGATTATTATTTTTATAATTATAATTATTATTTCCATTATTATTTCCATTTGTATTATTATTTTGTCTGTAATTATTATTTCTATTCCACCTATTATCTTTATTATTATTATAATTTGTATTATTATTTCTAAATTTATTCCCATTATTATTGAATTTTTTATTAGACGATTGGTATTGTAGTTTAATTTGTTTATCTATCATTTTTTGATCACCGTCTTCTTTTAATATTTGTTTGAATACTTCTAGACTTTTTCTGTTTTCAGGGAGGTTGTCAAATTGCATTTTTGCAATGGTTTGTTTGTATCCTAATGCTAATTGAAGATTTTCTAACTCCTCTTCTTCAGATACTTCCTTTCCTGCATCACAAACTTCTTGTACTAAAATATCCCATTTGTTTAAAAAACCTCTTATATTTCCACCAGGTGTAAAGCGAAAAGCGGTCCATTTTGATTTTGCCATATTTGCAACTATTTTGGTTTTAGAACCATAAGTTATATCCAATTTTTCAAAAGTTTGATCTACTGTTTTACACTCTCTAATTTGTTTCGATACATTGTATGTCATGCGTTCCATGATAAATGCTTTTACACATTCCTGTTTTTTAAAATATGCTTTAGCAGAATTTGAAGATGATCTGTATTGCAAATTGTCCATATTTTCTATATAAATTTTTAGTTCAGGGTGTGGGCCAAAAACATCCCAATATCCCAAACCCCTTATTAAAGCTATGATCATACATTTCCAGTCTAAGTAATTTTGACCATCAAATATTTTCCCACTTGGACCTTGTATCGGAAGTATGGTTTCATCAGCTGGCATAACATAATGTACTTGAGGGTGTGTACTCCCAGAGCCTGATCCTTCTTGAGGGGATGGAGTAGTGGTTCTTCCACTTGCCGTATTCATGCTTTCTGGAGTACTTGGTAATGTGCATAGTTCCGACAACTCAATTTTGAAAAGTAATAATAAGATTTATTTAAAAAAAATTAATTCCAAAAAAAAATTTATTTTATTCTTTAGAAAAAAAATATTTTATTTTTTTAATTAATAATTATTTTTATTTAAATTATTAATTTTCGTAATATTATTCGTGTGTATGTTTGTATTTTAAAATATGAAAAGAGAGAAGAAAAGAAAAAAATATTCCAACTGAGAATATATTTCAAAAATGAACTTGAAGAAATCTTGTTTAATTTTGAATCCTTATAAATGTGTATAACAAAGGATCTATTGAAAATTATTTTTGAAAGCTATCTATAATATTTTATTGTAAAGAATTTTCAAGTTTATGCATTAGTATTTTGAACAAAAGAATTTTGTGACATGAAAGTTCACAAGTAAACCTGTCCACTATGACAAAGAATTTTTCCTTTTTGTAACAATGACTTGTTGAATTATGAAATTTGTTCAATTATGAAAGTATTTTGCTTGTTAATATTATATTATAAGTTTTAATTTTCGTAGTTTTACGTATTTTTAAAGAGGATTTTCTCTCTCAAAATTTTCAAGAAAAATTCTGAAAGATTCTATCGAGTCCAAAGCTTGAATACTGAAAATATTTTTTGAGATTTCTACAAATTTTGCAACTTCGATACCTCTTTTATAATGAATTATTCCATTAACATTTACTGAGAAAGTTTCTAAAACTATTTCTCCCAAAAATGTTTTCCAGAATGGAAATTTAATTAAATTAATTCTTACGTCTGTTATTTTTTCTTTTTCAAAAATATTTAATAATTTTTTATAATCTTTTTCTTTAATTTTTATTGTTCCTTCACAGTTTGATGTGCAACTAGCAATTTGTTTCCAAAACCTTATCATTCGTAACCTGCTTTATTGGAACTTATTTTTAATCATAATCGTCCTGTGAAATTTCACTTGATTTTTACCAAACTAAAGGAGGTTTTTGAAATTAAGCATTTTGGAAATTGAAGGTAAAAAAAATTCTCAAAGAAAAAAAATTTTATATTACTAATTTTGCTCAATATCCCACAAAATCACTGAATATATCCCATCGTTTTCCGCAATAGTAAATGAAATATATAACTTGAAAGTATTGAAAATTACATTACCCGTAATCTGCAAAATTCCTTTGAATATTTCCCAGTTGAGTTCATGGATAGTTGGTGTTTTCCCATTGGTCAGTACTTGGATCAATCTCAGGTCATCTTCAGAGAATTTCAGCCTTGGGAGCATACGTATCGGTTGAATCAGCAACACTTGATCGACGAAATTTCGATGATGATTTTTAGCGGATGATGGCGTTCAAAGATCACGATAATTGAGTTCGACGTAACAGCAATCTCCGATTTTTGAATTTTTTTGTTGATTCACCTTACTGTAACAGACGATCCAGGTCCGAAGTAATCTGCAATGCCACAGTGAAAATCCTTTTTTGTTTTACCTTACCACAAAAAGACGATCCAGTATTTTTCAGAAGATGATTAAAATGGCGTTAAACTATTTTGGTGCCAATATAATTCAATTTAACTTCGAATAATTTTCGATTAACTTTTCAAAAAATTAAATGAAAAAAAATTCACTGAGTTAACAACTCATGAATTAAAATATACTTTGTAAAAAAATTAACTTTTTAACGAAAAAAAAAAAGGCTTATAGTTCCTTTAACTTTTGGATACTATAGCAAAAAATCAAAAATGAAAGATTAAGTATCACTCTGTACTACCTGTTCAGGAATCGCAGCTCTGCCTACCATGAAGTGAGGTTGAAATCCAAGGAAAGAAACAAGTTAGTTAGAGATACTATAATGCAATGATTTAAAGTACAATTTACAAGTTTGAGGAAGATGAACAATCTCCCTCCATTATGAGATTAAAGTTTGAGTGGGAAATGAGTTTCAGTGTTCTCAGGTGAACGAATGAAAAAAGTCGTGTTTGTTCGCATAACCTGAATAGTGTTAGTTTACATTATCGAAAGTAGTTGCGCTAAAGGTTAGTAAGCGAGTATAGGTGGAGTGTAGAACAACACATTCTACTTCTCTCACAAATGGCTTCTCCTACTTTTGTTTACCAATAACGCTGTGCTTCGCCATCTTATACAATATTATTATTTTATTCTCCAATATGCTTTTAGTCTACTTAGAAAATTCTCATTGAATAAAAGTCTCGTGTTCTTTTTCGGTCCTTGCACGGTATACCTCACATCAATTATCACTAATTCAACAATTTGAATCACAAGTGAACGAAAGTGAATGCCTAGATTTCGTTGGGTGTGAAAATAACAAACCCCATTCATACTTAACCTTTGACTATACAGAATTAACATGGACTGCTATTTGTGATAAGAATGACGTTAGGAGATGTAAAATGAAGTTAGTCGGGTCAGGTATGTTAAGGATTTGTAAAACAGTAAAATATTGCTGAAATTTGAGGTTGAACTGAATTAATTATATTTAAGCATTTTCTATGGTATTAAATTAAATTTTCATAATTTCTATTCTAAACAAAATTACCGCAAAGAACATTGAAATCATTATCAACCTAACCCGACTAACTTTTTCCTCCTATGTCTTGTCAATTGATAACAAAATTTTGTACGTATTTTTCAATCAAATATCAGTCCATGTTAATTCTGTATAGTCAAAGGTCTTAACTCGATACAGTTGCACCACTTCAATAATTCAATACACTCATCGATTACAATTTTTGTTTTATGTAAAGGCAACATTGAGTTTTGCCGCCGTTTTTTAGTTTTCACTGATTGATAATGCTAATGGTTAAGAACTTAAGAGTTTAGTTATAGTATAATAATAATACAATATTATGCAAATCTTCGGCGTAAATCGTAATTGCTGCAGAGTGGAGCGTAAAGAACAAACAACCGAAAACTGAGAAGCAGAAGTTAATATTTAGTATTTAAAAAATACGAAATATCAAGTTTTGTTATTTTTTAAAGTAAAGTTTCTTCTATTTTTATCTCATGAATTGACTCATTTGAAACTTTTTAATTTTGAAAGTTTGTGTTTTGGAATGAAGAATCATTAGTCAAATTTACCCGACCAGTAATATTGTTCATTGTAGATAAACTTAAGAGCCATGTCCGATTCTGAGGATGAAGTCTTCAACTGTAAGAAGCAACGCCAATCGGTGATTAGCAGTGACGAGGAAGAAAACGATGAAAAGAGTTCTATCAATGGCCTCTGCGTCAGTCAGTTGCCGTCTCAGACTTGTAGTTTGATGTCGAGCTCGTATGTAGAAGCCTCAAATCAATTTGACGATCCATCTTTGAATGTTGAGAAATACGAAAAATTACCTCAACTTGACCATCCTAAGTGTACTTCCGATAGTGATGTTAATCAAGGCACTGATAAATTTCACTTTTATTGTTCTGCTGAGTCTGATCAGAGCTCTCAACGTAGTGCTAACAAACAGAGTTTTGTTAAGTCTACTAAGTTTAAACTGTGCTCAAACAGCTCTGGCAGTAATTCTGAATCTGAAAGTAGCCGTTCCACATTAATTAGTCACCGAAGTTTCTCCCAGCGAAGTAGTCAACGATCATCGCCACATCCTGATATTAATTCTCAAAATAGTGATAAAAATTTGAACTTTGAAAAATCGTCTTTCGTTGACTCGGAATTTGATTTTTCTTCAAAGAAGGAAAATAAAACTTGTAATGCTGGTTTAAATTCTACCGAAATAATCAATCAGTTTATTTCGGAAGAAAAATCAGATAATTTATCTCAAGCAGAGAACATAACTAAACCGAAGGTGAATAAGTATAAACTTTTGAGTGATGATGATCTTTCCGAAGAAGAAGGAATCCATTTTCCTGTTATAAGGCGAAATTCTGGGAGTGAGTCGGATAATAACTGCATTCAGAATTTGGATCCTGCTGTCAGAATAAAGCTTGAAAAACAGAAAAGGAAGAAAAAACTTCAATTGTTGAACGAATTAAAAAAAAAAGAATTTGTGAGCGCTGCAACTGTTTCAAATATTCGATTGTTATCTACGTTTTGTAAATGTATTTCTTTTTACAGATGGAGAAATCGGAAACTGTATCATCCGACTCAGATTGTGAAAGTCGTGAAACGTTTAATCCTTCAATTGAAAAACAAGTATGATATTATCTTATTCTTACCTACTAATTTGTGTTCTGTAATACAAATTTTATATTTTTTCTTAGAATGGCAGCTCGACAGCATCTTCGAAAAATACAACTTCCTCAGATTCTGAAAATGAAGTGAAAAAGTCCAAAAAAAAATCTGACGGAAAATCACAATCGCAACGAAAATCAAAGGTACGTGGATTTCGTTTCTCTGCCATTTGTATCAATCAAAGCAATACATTTTATAAATTGTTTATAGAAAGCTGATCCAATGTTGGAAATAAAAAGCAATACTCAGAAAATGATTCGTGAAAATAGAATATCCCTTCCTTATCATCAACCAAAGAAACGTTCGTTGGATGAATTCTTAGAGAGGCGAAAAAAAATTCAATCTATTCCATTGAAGACTACTAGCGATGTCTTACACGTTGTGAGGTAATTTCATTCGCTTTTTACAGGAATAACAAGTGGTTTCTAAGAAGATTTATTTTGTCATTCGTCTCAGATTTTTACCCAGTTTGCTTGCAAATGGGGTATTAAAATTGGCTTAACAAAAGGATTTGGGTTGGGGTGATTAAAATTATCAATTTCATTGGAAAAGAAAACGATTGGTATCATTTTTTCATTTTGACCTAATTTTTTATATTATATATGTATGTATCGCCCAAAATTTTGTGTTCACAGTTTTGAGAAAACTACCAAGTGGATAGGGCCGACATTTTTACGAGAGATGATCTGAAATAAGTTTTGCTTTTCGGTTGATTAGTTTCTGAGAAAACTGGAAAACAAAACATTCCTGGAAAAGTTGTTTTTCTGGGATTCTGAGAAAATAACAAAAGTAATCGGTCTGAAATTTTCACGATAGACTTTCCTTATATTGAAACAAGTTTCTTAGAAGTTTGGTGCCTATTAATTCAGAAGTTCCCAAAAAAATGAGAAGAAAAACTGATGGAAAAAATTTTGTGTTCATAGTTTCGAGAAAATTACCAAACAGATAGGGCTGAAATTTTCACGAAAGATAGCTATTGTATGGGAGTAGAAGTTTGGTGCTCATCAATTCGGTAGTTCTCGAGAAAAGTGGAAACAAAAAATCTTTGGAAAAGCAGTTTTTAGCGATAAAACATCGATAGATCGATATTTTTGTTAAAAATATGGATAACTGTCGAAATTTTTTTGTAATTTCTTAACCTGAAATTAGCAATGAAATATTAATCTATCGATAGTTATCGATATTATTCTCTCCCTCACTCTCACCCTCTCTCATTCTCCCTCCCAATCTCATCTCTATCTCCATCTGCAAATTGGGTTTTCTAGGAAATTGTTGCTGCTCTAGAGTTTTTTTATTTTTGGTTCTATTGTATTGTATAAGTTGCTGTTGTGGGGATTTGAACTGTCAACCTACAGATCAAAAAGCAACGACGTGACACGATTTCCACGCCATGGCTGATCAATGTGTGCGTGTGTTTGTGTCACATCCCCACAGTTTTTTACCCCTGTGCTTCGGCCATAATGCAAGCATGACAACAACACCCAACCAGATTGCGGAGGTACTGCTACACCGTGGGTCACCGAAGCCCATAATGTAGCCTATGCTCCACACATTCTGGTGGAGGGGAATGGGTGTTCATATCACGTTGGGGTCACTAATTCTGTAGACTGCCGATATGGGGATTTGAACCGACGACCTACAGATCAAAAAGCGATGAGGCTACACAATCGGCCACGCCATCGCCGATTAATGTGTGCGTATGTATGAGTCACATAAGGTAAATTATTTAAAACAAAAATTGTTCTTTATGAAAAGTGATTACTTACTTCACTTCCTTTTTTTTTAAAATTATATTTAATTTCATAATTGAAGATAAGTGGATGCAAGAAGTAATTAATCGCATTTTCAACCAAATTAAATTGATTTGTATAAAATCGTTTGTTCTTGTTTGATAGTGACACGTATTTCAAAATGAAATTAATTTTTCGAAGTAAATTTGTGTCACGCTACATGCGTCTTTCTCATTCCTAACATTTCAATCTCAATCAGAAAAGTGACAGAAGCGCGCAAATTTACATTCAGTATAAAACTTAATTATATTTCAAAAGCAAGTATTTTCATAATTAATTTAATTTTAAGCCAAGATGAAAAATTTGCGACTGTGAGTCATCGATTAGCGACTATTTGAAACATATCATCCATCACTTAAAAATAATCTATTCATTGCAAAAGTCAGTACAGCTTATTTTTCTTCTATCGAAGTAGAAAAAATGCCCATTGTTACTTCTTGCTCTCATGTGTCGTAAAAGAATTTTCTGCTCTTTTGCTTGACAACATTAAAACAGAAGAAAAAAAAAACATAAAATTCGAATTTTGAACTTTTTTATTACTCATTCTGAAACAATTCTTGTTTAACATCATCCAGCCTTGATGAATTTATTTCTACAGAAGCATTGTCGATTTTTGTTAGCAGTTTTTCAATTTTTTTTTGTTTTTTCAGTTTAATTTCATTAACAATTTTTTTTTGTTTTCTATAAAAATCTCATTATTTTTAGATGGCATAAATTTCTGTATTATAAGAATTTTTAATCTTATTTTTTCTTCTTGGCTTTGAATTACAGTTTAATTTATTTTTCAATTTTATATTTTCAGTGAGCATTTACTAGAACGAGAAAAAGAGGTAGCTATTTTTTATAAATCCGAATCGGACCATTCGGACGATGATGCCAGAAATGTCAGTGACGTTGATCAAACGGTGAATAGTTCGGTTGTCGATATTGAAAGCAATGTAGAATTTCCACAGAAAACGAGCAGGTCTGAAAATCATAATGCTACTGGTGTACAAAATAATTCTCGCGACTTTGAAAATGATACAGAAATTCTAAGGGAAATAAATAGATCTGAGGAAAATGAATCGGTTGCTATGAACAACTCCAATTTTGACATTGCGAGCAGTCATACTGAGTTGCCCGACAGGAATCGGAAGTATTTGGTGACGAATCTCAGTGTTGTTGACAAAGTGATGAGCGAAGAATTCGCTGAAAATATTCCTGTTGACGATACTAATAGTATTAGCTACGACGAAGCTATGGATGTTGATCCTGATGATATCCGACTGGAAACTCATATGATCGAAAAAAGTTCAAGTCATATCCAGCCAGAAAATAATTCGTCTGAATATTCTAAAATATTTAAAGATAATCGTGAGCTTAATTCTTGTATTACTACTCCAACAATAGCTGAGGTAAATCTGCCGAATTCTGGATGTTGTATTGAACTAATAATGAAAGCACAGGAGGAGACCTCAATTTATTGTGGATTTCGGCAAGAAAATTCTTCCGAAAAATCGCCTGTCAAAGAACCTGAACAAAATAGGTCTGTGCCTCCAGACACTGATGACTTTGATCTCATGATTCAGGACTCGTGTCATGACACCAAAAAGGATCAATTTGATTCGAATACTGTTACTCCTGACCCGAAAACTGATCTGCGTTCGAAAAAATTGGCTTTACTTTCGCGACTTAATATTCCTTTACGTAGTGATGTAAAATTACTGGCAAGCCCAGACTCGATTGTTGAGTTTGATACACCATTCAAGTCAAAGTCAGAACTCGGTGTTTTCGAGTTGAAGCAGAAATTTTCTCACCATTCCACGATACATAGCAAACCAGTTAGGAAAAGTTGCACAAAATTAAGGTAGGTGTACTTATAATTTTGTAACACTAAATTATTTTTTGGGAAAATAATTTCATGGTATTTCCATTGAACTGTGTCATTCCTGGAATTTACGTACATTTTATCCTCTTATCTTCTTTCAGCGTGTGGTGGAATATCGAAAAAATTAAGTTTTTAAAATAAAAATTTTTTAGCTGAATAACTTGGGATAGCATCAAGGAAATAAATTAATATAGGTTCAATTTTTTTTTCCTATAAGTTTTTTGGAGCTGAAAACTAAAGCCATTTTCAGAATTTTCAACTTATTTTTAGCCTTTGTTATCGGTGAAGATTTTGAAACAATTATTTAGAACAAATTTTATTGGGAAAAAGAGTTGCGCATGTATGAGACTTAGTCGGTAGAATAGTTCAGATTAGATTCATTTATTATATAGGTATGTGTCAAAAACGTGTGTTAGTTTCAATAATTTCAAATGTTAAAAAATTGTTATTACCTAATGACCATGTACTAAAGAATTACTTGTCTAATATTCTCATATGTTTATGTGCGCTAAAAAACTTATAATATTTCAAAATTTTATTTCGTTTGTTTTAGCATTATAAGAACTGAAAAAGATTCGCAAGGAGAAGTTATTAATATAGTCAAAGAGACCATAGACGTTAGTTGTGGAGAGGCGAACGAAGACGAAGAAAAGGAGAAATTTTTAACACCCGGTGCGAAGCATCTAAATTTTAGGGAGTACATGTTGAAATCGCTGGTTGCGAAAAAACATGCAAAATGGCAGGAATATCAGTTAGAGAAACGTAAATTATGCGGCGTGCAGTCGTCAGATGATGAGGAATTTGGTTAGTTTAAAATACAATTCAAATATGATGTGAATTCATAGCTTGATTTTTTTGTTTATTATTATTATTATTTATTTATTTTATTTATTATTTATTATTTATTATTTATTATTTATTATTATTATTATTATTATTATTATTATTATTATTATCATTATTATTGTTATTTTGTTTGATTTTTCCCTTCACTATAGATGATGAATGCAGCCAAAAATCTGATTTTGAACCGTATCATCCGGAAGATGAACTTGATGATGACGAACTTGAAGAAGATGATGTTGAAATGAAAGATAAAAAGTCAGTGAAAAACGATTACGTGGACGACGAAGCAGAAGTGAGTTTCGACGAAGACGAAAATATGAAGGATTCGAACGTCGAAGATGATGATGAGGATAGCGAGAAAGATATCGAAGCTGATGAACCAAGTGATAACATAGCTGAAGTTGAAGACGAAGACAGTGATGCTGAAATTTTGAACTCGAAACAGGCTGAAAAGACGACTTACTCGAATCTGTCATCCAATACCACTAACGAAACTTTCAAAAAACCATTATTCTCACTTTTCAAACATAATACAACTGGAATAGATCTAGGTTTGTGGTTTGTGGTTTGTGTAAACATATTTTTCTGGTTTTGTTACTAAATTTATAATAATTTTTGTGTTTGATGTATTTAGAAAACAAAGTTTTGGGATTTGAAAATGTATTTGCTCAAGAAAGTCAAAATTCTGATGAAGTAACGTGTTCTCAGCTTTTCGAAATATGTTCGGGAAAATTTGCCTCGCAGGAAGATCAACTGAATACGTCAGATCCTTCAGATATAGAGTTTTTCACGGACTCTCAGCATGTGGAGGATTCACAGGTAGGTCAGGCTGGGATATCATGGTAAATAAAATTTAATTAGGGGCTGAGACTTCTAACGTAGTAAAATAAATTGAAAGTTTTTTGAATTTTTGGGTTGAAGTTATATTCACGAAAATTTTTTCTCATTTCCTCTTAATGGTTAATGAAAGGGAGCTCGTTTAAAAATGGAGGAAAAACATATTTTAATTGTCTGCCATTTCTCTCAATTAAAAAACCTGAACGTTCAGTTCCGTAATTTTTTTCTGTTAGTTTGAACCTTAATACTTCTTCATGTGTTCTGTATTTTCTTCAATGTGAATGAAAGTCGTAGTGATTTATATGCATAAAAATACTCACTACTAGGGCTCTCAAGGATATTGGGAATATAATTTTGTTCGCTGGAGAAATTGGATTTGAAATTTAAAGTTATTTAAAATTTGTTGCTTTCTATCCCTTCAACTATTGAAAATCTGTCGTATCCGGCCACTGATGATTATGTTTGTTTCTGGGACTTGTATTTGTTGACTGAAAAGTTACCATTTTCATGGCCATCGTAAACGTATATAAATAGAGAAAGAAGTAAGATGCAAATTTCATCATTTAGCACAATGTATAGAACTATTGAAAAGACAAAAAATTATAATGAAAGTTGGTTAAATAATGAAAACGAGAAATAAACCAAAATTCTTCAAAAGAGATCAAAATTGAATGAACAGGTATTGTAAAAAAATAAAAATAGTAGGTACTTTACCGACTGGACATACGGACGGTCAAAAACAAGAAAAAGGAATGTTGAAGTTTGAAAAATTGATTATCAGTATTTGATGAAAAATAAAATCATAATGTGAAATTATTTGAATTTGTTTTGTTGATTCGGTTTAATTTATGGAAAAGTCATTTTTATTTTTGGTTCAAATTATTATTTTTTGAGGTATCAGTAGAAGTTCGGAAACTGAAGAAAAAAAAATTTTTTGATAAATCGTAATCAAAAAGTCAGTTTTTTGTATGAACATCTCTTAATTTTTGTCGCTAAGGCTTTTCAGTGAGAATCCTGTGCATGTTTTTAGGCGATTAGATTTGTCGCTTCCTTTTTTTCTCGGAATTATTTTTTCAGAAGCTAAAATAATGAAATCCCATGTGTTGTTTTTGTTAAAATGGTGTTCTTTTTCGTTTCTACAACTAGTCGCAGAACATTTAGCAATGTCCTAATGGAGCTGAATTCCAGGGAACTTATATCCATTGGTTCTTATTACCCCTTCAAACTCCCATCGTTTCATCACTTTTTCAAAAATTAAAATCTCTTTTTTCAAATTATTTTAATAGCGCTGAATATGTGGTGAAAAATAAATTATGTAAGCTATTATAAATTATTATGAATTTCAGAACATAAACTTGTCTTTGCAAGATACAAATGACGGATGTAAGACTTCTGATTTGAACATACCGGAAAATAGGTAAACCTATTTCCTTAGTGTGGTTTTCTTGCACCTGTATTATTGTGCTGATGATTTTTTTAATTCTACAGAGATTCTCTATTCTTTTCCGACGAATCGGATACTGAAGAGTTATTTGCTCGGAAGAAGAAATCGATGCGACTGGATGATTCAGGTACGTGATGAAAAAAGTACTCCTGTTTTTGGCATTTAGCAACTCAGGTTTCACTGTACGTACCTTCGGTTTCACTTTCAGATGATGAAACTGAAGAAATAGCTCGGGTTGGCGATGCCAAATCCTCCGATGATGAAAAAAATGATGATGCAGACGAACCTAACGACGATGAGAATGAAGACGAAGTGGACGCGTTAGTCGATGATGACGAAGAACTGGCCTACAATTCTGAAGAGGAGATCATCACGAAGGAGAAAGCGGCGGAATTTTTCGAAAATGAAGCGGAATTATCGGAATCAGAATGGGATAGCGAAGACGAAAACGAGCAAAATTTGGACAACCTGGAAAAGGAAGCCGGTGACGATGACATTCTGGACGAGGATGAGTTGAAGGAGGAGTTGGGAAAGATTCACATGTAAGGGAAATTATTTTTGCGATAGTTTTTAATGTATTATGACGTTGATGAAATTAATGTAATGTCTATTGTTGTAGGCGTCAATTGCTAGATGACGATCACCAAAACGTTCGTATGTTGAAAGAGATGTTACTTGAAGATGGAGAGTTGCATTCAGATGGTAAACGTCAACGGAAGTTTCAGTGGACGAATTTAGGTGAGTTTACCACCGTAGTGGCCCAAAAATAAATTAAGTAACTCAGCGAGTGGTAAATTGAAAAATTCAATCAAATTTGCCTATAAATTTCTTCAAGATGAGGGAAATATGCATACAAACTAGGCTATAAATGACCTGGTGCTGTATGTAGCCTATATTGCTGAGGAAAAATTATTTCGACTTACCGTCACTTATAATGTAACCGAAAGAAAAATAAATATTGTATTAAGAAGTTAGAAAAAAATAGGAATTTGAAGCTCAAATGACACTTAATGAAAAACTGTAGCCATTCAATGTAGTAATATCTAAAAAACAGTCTGCATAGCTGGTAAACTTGTTTTGAATCAAGTCCTGAAATACAGGATTAGATCGTAATTATAAATTTTTTGATTCTAACATTTAGCATCTCTGTGTTTTTATAATCTCTAATTTCATCAGATTTCAGTCGCATATTGAATAATTTCGTATTTAAGATGATGATAGTCTGGTGAGGAAAAAAAAAATTTCGTAATGCATTCCTGATTTTTCAACGAGCCCGTAGTTGAGTTAATTAGACCTATAAGGTAGAGAATGCGAACTGGGATTATTCGATGAGACAAAAATAATTTCCTCTGTGTATGCGCTATTCTGAGTCAATCAAGTGATCCTTTCTTTATTTCGCCTCAAAGATAAGGAATTATTTTAAAAATTTTAGGCTACCTTCTTTTCCTGAAGAATGAATTTTTAGATTTTGAAATTGAAACTGATCCTGATGGACAAATTTTATGCCTATGATGTTACGAGAAGGTTTATTCTACTGGTATATGTGTTTTCTTTCGGGTGTCAATGTGTATAATTAATCAAAACGATGAGATCAGCCTATTTTTCTTCGAGCTGTCGTGAATTCTACCTAAATTCTGCTTTAGATTCCTGGTGTTTATTAATATTTAAATTGATAAAATATTGTCGAACGGATGCAAAAGTAATTTAAAACCCTCAATCCAAAACCGTTTCACATTCGTAATTCAAGTCTGATTTTGAATGGGGACGAGTAAGGCTACGAAATATCAAAATATCTCTGCCGTGCATCAACCGCGGTAAGTGTGTATTTTCCAAAAGTGTCAAATTTTGTAATGGCTGTCATTCGAAAACCAGTTCACCGATTTCGCTCAGATTCAATACTATACCAGTCCCTAATAGTCTGCAACTTCCGTTAAAATTTCAAGCCAAAATCTTAAAATTTATGGGGGTTATCGTGATGATAACAATACTTTGAAAACCCCTTCCTCCGAAACTAGCGGATAAATTTCGAAAATTTTAACACGAAAGTGTGGCCCACTACAGCTTCTAACACTATTCCAAGTTTCATTGCTATAGGTCAAACAGCGAAGGCTCCATAGACTCCCAAAAAGTGCTAAAATGAGCAGAATGTAGAAAAATATATATATATATATAATGTATAGAAGAATTTGAGTGACCTATATATTCGTAATCAACGATTCACGATCGGCGCTTTTCCACAGGTTTGCCCCCAGGTCCCGCCATTGCACTGAGTGCAATAGCTGTATTTTCAGCTGTATTTTCCTTTGGAAAATACATTAAAACACTATGATTGGGACGAGTAAGATAAACCTCGTTGTTAATGCTATGGAACGAGAACAGGGACGTTGTTAGGAGGGGCAAGGGGGCAGCTTTCTCCCTTGGGATGTAGGTAAGTTTTATTTTTCCACTAATCCGTTGGACATTCAGTAAATCGTGAAAGTTGATGACTTTTTTATTTTAAAGACGATTTCACAATTTTTAGCAGTTGGAAATTTCAAAAATTTCTGTTGGCAATTTTCGTTTTTCTACCCCCCTAAAAAAGCCTTTCGCTACGTCATGGCTCTCGTACTTATTATTGTATTGAGCAATCACATAGTATGTACAATATTAATTATAAAATAGGCAATAACAAAGAGAGAATTTGAAGGTATATATTTTCATCAATAAATTCAAATCCAAAATCTTACAATTTTAACAAAATTTAAAAAAATCTTAATGTTATCTATCTATCAAATTCTCCGCCAAAATGCTTCGAAAATTTTCATATCAATTTATTGTCAATCATCAATATCGCGTAAGCATTTCACTTAAATTTTACCATCTTAACTCTGTAACTTTTAATTTTGATGATGGGCAGTAAGTAAATAGCATTTTCGTTATACTGACATCGCCCTATGTACTTTATTTACCCTCAAAAATATGAAAAATATGATCAGAAAAAAATTCATTGACTTATATATTTTATGTAAAAGCATTGTTGATTTTTGAAAATTTGTAGATTCAATACTGGCTCTCTATTGTTGTGAAATGGATTAAAAAGATGTGATTTGTAAAAACGTCTAACAAATAATGGGCTAGTCCGTATTTCTGCTACCTATGTCAGAAATTCAGATATTTTAGTCGGGATTTATTTGCGGCAAACTAATGTTAACAGTACTTCCGATATGGCTGTTTTCGTTTTTATTTTGGCTATAAAATTCTTAATTTTGACCAATAGCTTCAAAATTTGGAAAAAATATTCGTTAATATAATCTATTATAAATTGCTATCAATTTTGGTGCGAATCGGCCGGATGGTACTTTCAGTAACTCTATTTTTGTTTTTATTTTGGCAATAAAATGTCTAATTTTGGACCAATGAAAATGTAATTTGGAAAGAATATTTATTAAGATCTATTCTAAAATTTTTATAAATTTGGCGCGGATCGGCTGGGCGGTACTTACAGTGTAGCTATTTTGAATATTATTCTAGCTATAAAATGCTTAGTTTTGAACCAATAACTAAGAAATTTGCAAAGAAATATCAAGTTTGATTTACTGGAACTTGTTAGCCATTCTGTTGCGGATCGGCGGGAAGGTACTTCCAAAAAACTTATTTTTGTTTCGATTTTGAAAGAGATAATTGTTTTTAATTATGTAATTTTAGATCAATGGTTACAAAATTTAATAGTCATTGCAGTTATGATCTATTAATTACTTTTTAGTAACTAATTTTCTACTTTTCGAAACCTACTTTTTCTAACGGAGTTGCTGCTGCGTTAGCGTTTCTCTTTTGCGTTTGCCCTAAATGAAATATTTTTTGAAGGGTTTTCTGACAATGATATACATTAATTTTAGATTCGATTTTGAATTTTGAGTAATTTTGGTCCTTTCTGGCTTCAAGCATGTTATGGAGTAAAATGCTTCTCATGTTATCTCATGTTATACTTCCCCCCTTGTTCAACCGTAATCGATTCCCTATTAATATTTTTTTCGCATTTTCCAGATGACAAAGATTTTTTTTCTAAAACGGTTAACGATTCGGATGAGGAAGTACTAAAAGAAGATGATGAAGAAGAGACGGACATAAATTGGAGAAAAATACGCCACGAACGTGAAATGTACATTTCACAGCAGGAGGTACTTGTTTTCGACATTATTTTATGTTTTTTTCCTTTTTATTTTCTTTCGTTCACTTGAACATAATAAAATACGTCCATACGATCAAAGAAAAAGCCGAGAATCTATCTTCGGTTTTTTATTCTCTTTAAAATAAGAAAGAATCGCACAAATGTCGGCCGAGCGTGGACAAGTGTGTCCAAGAAAGATGGTAAATATTTTTGATTTGAGAACACACATACGGTTGATTTTCTGATAAACTTTTTCCTGTGCCTCTTGTAAGCGTTTGTTGTGTTTAACGAATTTTCAGCTCGAAGTTGAAAGGATTTTTAATGGTTTTTTGATTGGTAGTCTGGTGAAAGTGGTGGGAAAATTCGATGTATTTTTTTGGTTGTGCTGTCGTGGACATACTTTTATTTTGTATTTTTGAGCAGAAAAAAGCTAGGTACTTCCAAATCAAGTGATGAAAATGGTTTTTTTTCGTCGATTATGAGGACGACTATATTATAAAGATATTTTGTTAATGACACAAAAGCTGTGGCCGTGTGATTTATTTAAGAACTATTCAGCGAAGAATTGCCCATGATATGTTTTCCAAATTGTTTGAATTAGGTTCAAAAGTCGAGGTACCAATGACAATTTTTAGGGGAAGTTTTGTCGTAGGTACAAACTTTTTTCCGCTTTGTAGGACCATAATTTAAAGCATTTTTACGTTCACTTAAGATTGTAGTTATTTAGGTTCTACTGTACCCTTTAGTAGTGATGTAATTGTGGTGAGAATGAGGGGGTTTCAAATCACTCCCCGAGTCTCCATAAAATGTATTTCAATGCTAAAACCATCAGTTAAATTAATAAATTCTGTTAATATTCTTGTTTTTTTCTCCTTTGAAACCTCTCTCAAAATCTTGAGTTACTTACGCCCCTGTTACCATTATTCACCTTTTATCTGTGTTCGCAGAAAAGAGACAGTTTAATGGAAGAAGCAGAAGACGGGTCGAGCGATTCATTACCACTACCTGTGCAAAATGTTAGCAAATCACCGGTGAATAGCAGTAAATCGAATTTGAACAACAACCACATTTCGTCTCCGAATTTGAAACTCCCATTTAAAGCTCGGGTAAACTCTTAGTGTCCAAATCTAATCGAATTATTATTTGTAAACTAATCGATTATTATATTATATCGTTAACGTCGTGGATGTCGTTTACCATTTACAGTTCAAGTGCGGATCATTTTTAACGAGAAGCAAAATGTTACTGAATCGTTTAGCTGCTACCGTCAGTGAGTGCAAAGAAAACGTCACAGGTGGAGCGAAAAATCATAGAAATTTTGTATTTGCGGCTGTGAGTCCTGAGAAAAAGTTACCAGATGTTCCTGAAACGAAGGTAAGGACCGTGAAAAAATATTTGCGATTATGATGACGCAGCTTGTTTGAACGATTGGTACGTAAGCTTTTGAGAGACCGCCAAGTGTGTAATTTTGGTCCTATGGACAAAGTAAAGTCGACTCCAAAGTAAATATTTTTTATCGCATAAGCTCTTTTCGATTTATGTTACCTTCATGACAGAAGTTTTTCCAAAAAATTTAACTGAACTCTTTTCGATTTCTTAGGCTAAACTCGTAAGTAAGTGATTGATTGCTTTGTTAAAATGTAATAATAAGATTTATACGCTAACTAGTTGTGAAAAAAACAAAAACAACACGATGAACGAAAAATCTTTTTCTTATTTCTTTTTTTCACCCCTGTTAACTTGGGAAAATTTGCTTATCCGTTTGGTGTTGAATTGTCACACCTTTAGGCTAATTTGACTATTTTATTAATTTATGAGAAGGTTAAAAGTATCAGTGAACTAATTTACCAAGTTTAATAAGCCCCTTGTCGATACACAAACGTGAGTTATGAGTTTATAAATTTGTCCATGTCTTGTTGATTTGTATCGAAGATGACGTCATTTTTATTTTATGGTCATAAATAGTAATGACATCCTTTCATCAACCATTCGAAACTAACATAAGCCAAGTTCGACTGCGCTTTATTATTTGCTGCAATGTCATCTGAAATTTTTTAATGTTCTCGTATACTAGATGTACAAGGTGGTAAAAATACTTTAGCCCTAAGTACATCAGTGCAGGGAACCATAATTTTACTTCAATCGCCCTCCATAGTAAATTATGATTAATATATTTTCAATAAATTATTTTCAACGGGGCCATCCTTTCCCAACACAGTTTGTTATTTTTATCTTTTGATAGAAAGGGAAATAAAGAAGTCGAGGCAAATTTAGCGGTTATTTCTGAAAATTTGCGGCTATTTCTGAAGCTGACTAAAATATGGAGCTCATGCGGGAAGATATGTGAACCGATAACTGAGAAAAAATTAGGTTATTTTTCAAGAATTTATGCGAAAATTTTTTAGCGTTGAAAATATTGTGCAGAAATTTTGTTTGTACTCTATACTGAGGGAACTGTGAATTAAAAATCAAAAATTAAAACTATTTTCAAAATAAAGAGATCAGGGTTGGACAAACATTAATCACACAAAACTCATAAATGTACAAATCGCCGCATAAATTGGGTTTGGTGCTATAGTCAGTAAATTTAATCAGTAGCGTTGTTGAATTATCTAATATAGTTGAAATTTTTCTTGCTTATTCTCTGAAGGGAGCCAGTGAGGGGAAAATGGCCCCTCCAGCTCCCCCGTAGCCTCAACACTGAATTTAATGAGTCGTATGAACGGCTTACACTACTACACATTTTTTACGAGGGTTTGTTTCTGCCCTAAAAAACTGAATGACAGGACGTATTCTGACTGATACCTATATGCTGCCAACAGATAATATCATATTGATTTGCTCGTAACTCATTTCATTTTGAAAGAAAGTAGACGAAATTTGGGAAATTTGCCCTCTATTAGTGCAACAGTGTTACAATGAAGTGTACGAAGATGTTGTATTGTCATTTTACAGAGTTTTGAAAGTAAATCATTGAGTTCGCTAAGTATTATTAGAATTTTAAACTGAATACTATTGGATTGTCGTAAGATTTTTTGGAATATTTTGCCTATTTTTCCATGATGAATAACCATTATTGGACATATGTTTTATAGTTTTTAATGTATTCATATTAATTCGAGTCCTAGCCGTGATCAAAATTGTATTTTAATTTGTTACAGACTGAAAAGCGCAAAATCTCCAGTAAATCTGTCAAAGCGTGTAAAAAGTTAAAATTAACACCATCAACATATCAACGTGGACTGTTGGCGCAATTAGCCTTAAGCGAATAGAAAAAGTTTGTTTTTATACATTGTGTTTTATTTAATAGATGTTTTTTTTTCTTATTACAATTCGCTATTGATTATTCGTCATCATCGTCATTTGGTGAAAAAAAAAATATGTACGGTTGCTAACAAGTCGACTCATCTTGTTGATTCCAATTGTCAAAATCCAACATCATTCGATGAATTGTGAAGAGACCACCGCTGCGTTTGGTAGTAAAAAAAACTTCCAACTGTGACCTTTTAAATAGGCAACACGCATTACTGACAAGACCGCACTCCAATTAATAGCACAACACACACATACACGCACCAAAAAGTCGCTTTCTACAGAATCCAATTTACTTCTCCCGTATAGAGTTTTTCGTTTTTTTTTTTTTTTTTCGTTTTTTATTTCTGGTTAACCAATTCGTTTGGATACGAATTGCTTATAGACCTTTAAAATCTTTCTCTTGAATGAACAAAGAAAGTTCTGTTCGATGACGAGATCGTTTATTTTCTCCTTTTGATCACGTACATTCATTCCTTGAAGGAAACCGAACACCATACAGGTGTTTTAGTTTTATTTTATTATTTACGAATTTTCGAGGCCAAAGAACTTCCACTTCTGAAATGCGATTTGGCGCCACATTAACGAATAATATTTACAGTATGAAAATCGTGTTTACGAGCTTCTAAGTGGTTATAACGAAAACTGTTGGGGGAAAAAAACGAGGAGAGTTAGAAGAAGAAACTTGGGAAATCTCTTTTAAAGTTTCAAAGTGCATAAAAAAAAGAAGGAGCCACTTTATATACTTGAATGTGCTCTTGACTGAAATTGACTATATAGCTCATTTAGTGAGAACGTATTGTCGTGAAAAAAGGCCGACAAATTGGATTTAAAATGAGTTGTCTTCCCTTCAACTTTTCACACCCTGTTATTTGGTATTTTCCTTCGTTTTTCCTGGTTTTTGTATTTTTCACTGTGGATTCTAACGTGTAAAGTTTTCGTTCTTGTCGACGGATGCGACAGTTATAAAGATTTTTTTAGATTTAATCTTTTTACTACCTACTATTTTTTTTTTCTCCTCCCAATTTTCTCCCTCATACTCTATACCGTATTTTCAAGTGAAATAGATTTATATTGGAAAAAAAATTGCATTGTCGGCGGGTATGTCATTGTGAATTTTTCTACGATAGTTTAGGTTAACATTTTTGGTTCGGTTCTTAGAAATGGATGAGGCGATTTGTAAACGTACGAGGTTATCATCTTGAAGATATGCATGTAACTGTGTAAGCATCGAGTTCTGTGGAACATATATTCAATATAAATTTTAGATTTAAATCCACCACAATCTTGATTAATGGACTCTGAATGGTACTATTTCTTAAAATAAGTACCTGAATTGCTATGGTTGAGAATAAAGGACATGTTTTATTTTGCGCATAGGAGAATGTTCTTCTTCTATACCTATTTTGCTCATCTGGGTTAAATGAAGAAATATCTGCTTGGTCATTTGTCGTATTCATCTTTTTAGGTCAATTCTTTGTCTTGGTATTAACAGAGATTGAGCCGCAGAAATGTTGATAGTGCCAAATGACAGAAGCGGCCATCTTACTGAAAATGAATTTAATATTAAAATCTTGTGTTACATAATGGCGTTGAGTAAGCCTTAGGGCACTGTAACCACAAAAAAAGTGTTACATTATAGGATGTCACAATTGGGAGATTCATCTTCTATTCGACCTCAGTAGAAAGGACTAACCCACTGAGCTGCGCTACCTATCGTGGGGATATCCCCACGAGTCCTGCGCGCCTGGCATGCACAAAGGACACATGCCTACTGAAGAAATGTAGGTAGGCATGTGACTGGACTGAGGTGGTTGCTTCATTCTGTTGTCGCACAGTGAGAGAGAAAGGTGTGTGTCAACGGCTATATTTTGTTGTCTCTGGACGTTAAACGCACATTATATATAAGTATAAATGGTTAGAGGTTAGTTACCACTACTTAATAGCAGAGGCAAGAGGAGAGAAATTAGGCAAAAACGATCTTTTTATAAAAAATCAGCCTCAAAGAATTAATAGCGGGAATTAAAATTCGGCAAATTTTAATTACCTAACAGAAAAACGGACTAGTTGTATAGGCCTGTTTTCCTGTATGCTATACTGCGCTCCTACAGTCAATGCAAATTGAATACTTGAAAAAGAATTCAACCTGCAGACGCAAATAAAACAAAATTGTAACACAATTTTGAATATCCTAAGTCAAAAATTGAATCAATCTTCGACTGTTGCGTATTTGCAATGCGCAAATACATTATAGGCATCTCTTTTTTCATCTCCCGTATACAAATTCTAATGACGAACTTGTTGAGAGAATTACTTATTTGCAACTTACAAGTAAATAATAAGATAAAATTTTTTTTCCATCTCTCGTCTACAAATTCTAATAACGAACTTGTTGAGACAATTATGGCATTTACCGTAAATACCTAATAACAGTAAGGAACCTGTAAAAATAAACAGTCTCTTTATTGTATATTTACTCTTAAAACAATTGAAGAATTCCCAGTTGTCGAAAGTAAAACATTCCTTCACTTAAGGAATTGAGAATGTACGTAATATTTTTCAAGGCCATGTATTGGGATAGCATGTTGGTGCGACCAACATGCGACAATCGGCTAAAAATTCTTTGTAAAAGTATTTTCAGCCGCCCCCAGTATAATACGAAATGTTAACCTTATGGTTTTCATCACGTAGCTGTTGAACCTTTTTAACAACTTCAATACAAGCAGATAGAAAAATTCTACCTGCCAGTGTTGAAAAAATGGCCGATCACTTTCTTTACTGTAATAACTGAAGAAAACAATCGGCCAACTCTACAAAAAATCAAGGCTGATCTATCGTATTTTTTTGTGTAAAAGAAGTGAACAAAGAGAAAAAGAGATATCTCCTTTCTCACTCACTCTCATACAAAAAACCCGATACTGTAGAAATACAGAAATACCATTTTTTTTGTCAAATATGACATCGGTAATAGTAAGGCCCAAACAAGAAAAAAGAGTCGATTCAACTCTTTTGTTCTTGATCACATACTATCCTTGATAGAGAATTATCAAGGACAGCAATGGACAACCCTTACACACACAAAAAACATATGTCGTATATTCCTATCTTTGCAACAAAGATAAAAAATACGTATAGACACACGCACACACAGAAAAGATCGACAGGCTGCTACTCCTAGTGGAATTGCAGAAGACTCATTCGTACGTTAACTGTTGAACGATGTCATGTCCAATTGATCTCACTGTGATTTTATGTGCCATTTTATTAATTTTCTTATGCGTCTTGTCTGTAATTATACGTAGTTTTTTGTATCGTATTGTGCTAAAACTTATCAGCAATTTTTACAAAAATTTTTACGTAAAAACGCTTAATTTCGGTGAAGCTACGTCGTCAAATTCTCGGCCATTTTACCGAATAAAAAATTACTTTCGTAAAGTAATCTCACAGAAGAAGTTCGGTGTTTATTCAGCAAGAAACTTGCGAACAACACCGGTAATAAGAGAAAGAGGATTGTACTGGTCGTCCATTTTTTGCAAAGTCAAGAAATCGAAACGTACCTGGTAAGTACAAGTGCATTTAATATTTGTTGTGTCCCAAATATCAAAGTGTCGTCTAATTTTGTGTACTTCACCGGCATTAAACTTGATGAAAGATGGATTTTATACAATATCAACTATGGAAATTAGTATGGGATAATTGACATAGTTGATAGTGGAAATCCATCCACCATCTTATTCTTGGCAAACGAAAAATAAATAGTCCGTCAACAGGGAATTAATTAGGCATCGCGCTATAGGAAGTTTCGGCAATTTTGTAATAAAAATTGCGTAAAAAACATCATATTTTTGTGATCCTAACCTTCAAAAATTAGATTTAAAATCAGTTTTTGACAATTTTGTAATCAAAATTGCAAAAAAAAAAATAATTTTTTTCTCTTCTAACATTTTTGCAAATGTTGGTATAGAAATGTTTTAGCAATGACGCTATTCAATTAGTTCGATTCAATTTACAAGTGCCACGACTAAGGGAAATGTCATTGCGCCCCTGGGTCATGCCCAAATTTTGATTTGACATGACCCGGAAAACACTTTGTAAAAAGGATAGTTATGTATTACGTCGTAAAATAGTTTCAGCAATCTTGAACACAAAATTGCACACGAGACACCTAAATTCGTGATACTATGTGAATTTAAACTGTAACATGATTTTCAACAATCTTGTGTTCAAGATTGTAGACAAAAATTAAGTTCCTCACAAGAATTTTTTTTAAATTTTTGTAGGGAAAAAATGTTCATGTTGGCGCAATTCCGTTACTCTGTTCGTAATATTTGTATTTAATTTACAACTGTCGCGAATTAGAGAAACCTCATTGCGCCCCTGGGTCATGCCCAAATTTTAATTTGACATGACCCGGACAACACTTTATTAAAAAATTATGATTCAAATTTGTTTCAAGATTGTAAAAATAATTTTTTAGGCAAAATTTGAACTCATAATTTTGTGCAAACAAACCACGACTTTGGAAAACCTCATTGTGCCCATGGGTCATGCCCAAATTTTCATGGATTTGACCTCGTGGACACTGACAAAAAATTAAAAAGTCAGAGCCAATAAACCACCATACGATTTTGCATACAAAATTGCATGGCGTTCAAAAAAATGTTGCATAGCTACAGATGCTACAACATTGCATCTTATAATTTTGTACATGTGTACTAAATCATACAAAATTAAATTTTTAGTCATGGGTCATGCCCAAATTTTAAAATTTAGCTACAACCTGTGTACAAAAAGATGACAAAAAATTTGGTTTATTGAATAAAATTTTTTGTAAGTCTTATTTTTCAAACTTAGAAATGCTTGTCATGATGTTGCATTTTGTGTTCTACAAAACGCAAACATTTCTACGTTTTTCAAAATGGAAAAAGAAAACATTCTATGTTAAACTTAGAAATGCTTAGCATGATGTTGTGTCATGTATTTAACAGATCACAACCATTTCTACGATAGTCAAAAATTTCTTTAGGTACAAAGTGTGAAATGCTTGTCATGGCGTTGCATCTAGATAAACTAAATGCAACCACTTCAACTTTGATTTAACAGTCTCTTACATTGGTATTGCACCATATAAAAATTATGATGCAACAAGCCATACGTACAGCATATTTGAATAAAAAATGCACACAAAACTCACTACTCTGGCAGTACAAAAGACATTAGACAATCATTAAAAAGAACACAACAAATAATTAAAAATTGTATAATTTTTGTATAAATATTATTGTAAATGTTCTTTGGCAGAATCATGTCGTCAAACAACAATACATCGGACGCATCTAGTTTGCCACCTCCGCCACCGACAGATCCTGCACCGGCAATTCTAATTTCTCCACAACAAATCTTGGAGCAGGGAACGTCAATGCCAGCATCGACCCCACCACCACCAGGGATCGCAGTGCCATCAATGTCAAACACCAATCCATGCAATATGGTGGCAGTGGCTAAACAGCTTGCAGAGCAAACTGGAAAGTCGCTGGCGCAGGTGGAGAAAAGCCTGATTGCAAAGGCAGCAAGCAACACCCGTAGGGAAGGTACTGAGTACAGCATCAGCAACATGAGTGGAGTCGATGAATATGAACTAGCATTAGAACTATTCACAGAGACTCTTCATGAAGCTGATGCATACCTGCTCGATCTAACTGTATTGCTGAGCACGCCGGAGTTCACTTTTGTGCAAGC
This sequence comes from Ericerus pela, assembly GCA_011428145.1. NCBI lineage: Eukaryota > Metazoa > Arthropoda > Insecta > Hemiptera > Coccidae > Ericerus > Ericerus pela. The sequence continues at coordinate 434,078 of WOFM01000600.1, read as the reverse complement.
ACGAAAGGAGCTACCGGCTATTAGCAATACAATTGAAGAGCTGAAGAACCCCCCAGTAGGGGTGGCCAAACAATTCATCCTCCTGGCCAAGACAATAATTAAGCAATTCCTTTTCAAGCAGGGAGAGATTGAAGCCAGATTCCCTCTGATTCCAATCTCATCCCTGATGCTCAATCAGCCCCAGGTTCCTCCCGCCACTCCAGCTGACTCAACATCCTGTACAAACCAACAGGATGCAGAAAGTCAAGGGGAGGGACGTCTCCGCAATAAGCAGAAACGTGCGGAGGAACCGAAGAGGGAGGAAGAGCTAAGGGAGATGGCTGAAAAGGCTGCATACAACCACCTGCGCAGAGTGTGCTACAAAGCGCAGATAGTGGAGATTGAAAAAATGAAGGGAGATCTGGTTCAGCGAGTGCAGGCAAACTACAGCTTGAGTTTTGAGGAATTCAAAAGCCGATATGTAGTGCCTGCAATGGAGAGAGGTAACACAACACCCACCTCAGTTAGTACCGATAAAAGAGATTGCCCGGATGAATTTCTGGATATAGAAGAAGAACCATCATGTAAAAGAACATGTATGGACACTTCAACCCATGACCAGGAAAGCATCGCAACCTCAACTCCTAATCAAAATTGTTTGTCACCTGTAATTAGGAGCTTGGAAAAACCAAACTCACAATATTCAGCAACAGCTCTGGTACCCAGACCTGTAACTGCAAAAAACCACACTGAAGTCACTCAACATCCAAAAGTTGTGGACCCAATTCCCCGTTGCTGGGAAGTGGATCCCCACGACACTGTTGGGCAACCTCTAGCGAATTTGAAACCACCCAAATTCTACCTAGAGAAATGGGATGGAGCCACCCTGACGTATCCAGGATTTATCAGAAGTTTCAAAATGTATGTGCATCTTCGCACAGACATTGAGATCCCTTAGAAAATTAACATCTTGCAAAATGCAATGCCCAAGGACATTGTCCAAAAGTTTAGTCATTTTGTATCAGATGATGTTGGCTACATCCAGAGACTTCAATTTTTGCATGACAGATTTGGGGATCAGAGTAAAGTGAGAGTGGAAATCTGGTATAATATAACTGAATTTCCTATCTCTACCAACACCATTTCGTCAATCCAAGACGGAATGGATGGTATTGCTGTCCTAATTGATCGATATCGGCTGGTTTCTACGGTAGTTGATGAAGAACAACTGTTCAACGTCACGGTGAAGAAATTCCCACCTAGAGCCTATATTAACAATCTGAAAAGTAGTGAAAGACATGTCTCTCACCTATTTTCAGCTATCCGAGAATTTATTAAGATACATGAAATGTTTGAAAACAAGCATCCAATGAATCAAAATCCTCCAAGATACAGTAACCAAAACAAAAAAGGACAAGCTAAAGCCAGTCCTAAATTTTTGCCCACAACTTTCCAAAAAGCTGACAATGATCAATATATGGACCTAGGAAAAGATAAATTCAATCCCAGGAATAAAAAACAAACAAGAAAAAGTAAATCTGACAAGAAATATGCATCTATTAACAATGTTTCAGAACAAAAGATCCAGAATCAGGATGTTCGCATTGCTCAAGATACTCCCAGGAGTATCACGAACATGCCTCTAAATCCTGACAAACCCTGCTTGTTCTGCACAAACAGGCACCCTTTGTTCCTCTGCTTCGACATCTGCTACAATACTCTCTAGAAGAGAGAGAGGGTATATGAGGCACGTAGACTTTGCCGACAGTGTGGTTGCGGCCATGCAGCAACGTCATGCCAACAAACGACAGAGGCACACTGCAAATGGTTTGATTGTTTGTCATCAAACCACCATGCAAACCTCTGCCCTAATGCCCCATATCCGATCTCGGAGAGACACATGGAGAGGTGGTACGCGACCTTGCGGGAGCGGAAGGAACTAATCAGTAAGCAACAAATTGATAAACAACTTGTCATGCCAAAAACTTCTGCAGTTACTAATGATACTTTTATCACACAGGGCGAGCAATACGATAGTCCGTTGCGAGCCAGAGCACCCATAAAACTCAGTGTGGAACAAAAGGAGTGCTTGCCAGTTAGCAGTGAGTACTTCCTATCTTTTATTAAGCATAATAAAAATTCTACTTTTCTTGTGTTTGAGGCTTATGCACAATCTCCGTTTACAAAAAACCTGATTAAAATAAAAGGATTTTTTGACTGCGGTAGTATCGACACTTTTGTAACAAAGGCTTATGCATTCGAATCCTTGAAATTAAAAGGATATGAAAGTGAATTCATAAGACTTAAAGGTGTAGAAAATCAAAAATCTAATGTTTTTAAATCTAGCCTAGTGGATTTTGAAATCCAAACTTCATAAGGCAAAAATGTACAGATCACGGCAAAAACAATAAATTGTACAACCCACAATTTGAAACAGCCAGATCTTACAGGATTTCGTAAACATTACCCGCAGTATTCAGACATTGAATTCTCAAAAATGGAGAATAAGCATACGATCAACCTACTATTAGGAAACTATTATATGTGGTCATTTGTAAAGTGAATTGAACATATATCACCTACCCTTACCCTCATAGAAACTGAGTTTGGTTATATGCTAGGAGGTATCATTCCAAATCAGAATGATATCGATGAAAAATTCACTCCAGTATTTTTCATCAATCCTCAGGAAGTAGAAAATCTTTGGAGACTGGATGCAATCGGCATTGAATCGAATAACTTAGAAGAAGCCCAAGCGGAAGCTCAAGCTTTACAGTTATTCTACAAAAATGTGGAGTTGGTAAATAATCGTTACCAAATTAGATGGTTGTACAAAAATTATCCACCACCATTGGCCGATAATTATAACCTATCTTTTAAACGATTAGAACATCAGCTTCCTAAAATGCAGAAAATGCCAGAATTCTATCAGAGGTATGATGAATATTTCATCATTCTACTCGATCTACAAATGATAGAAAAAGTTGACCCAAACGCCAACAACAGCATTGTGCACTACCGACCCCATAAAGGAATACTTGACTTAACAAAAAGTACACCTCTCCGTGTAGTTTTTGACGGGTCTGCAAAAACAAAGCAATCAAAATATTCATTAAATGATTGCATGTTTAAAGGAGCTAATCTCCTACCCAACCTTATACAAATACTTCTATCTTTCCGCAAAGATAGATATACTATAATTGCAGACATAAAGAAGGCCTTTCACCAAATAGGACTACATCCTGATGATCGGGATGTAACAAGATTCCTATGGGTAAAGGACCCTTCAAAACCACTAAGCAAATCCAACATAATTATCTACAGATTTCAAAGGGTACCATTTGGAATAGTGACAGCTCCATTTCTACTGGCAGCTATATTGCTACACCATTTTCAAACGGCCAATCCTGAATTTCACAAAAAGTTTTCCAAAAAATTTTATGTAGGTAATTTAGTAACATCCTTACCAACTTATGAAGGATTATTGGACTTGCACAATGAGGCTAACAACCTCATAGAGGATATCTCGATGGAATTGTCCCAATGGGGGACAAACTGTATTCCATTGAGAAAAGACTTCAGTCCTCAACATGCTTTAACTAAACCACAAGTTAAAGTTCTAGGATTAACTTGGGATATGGATAAAAATGTCGTCTTTATCAGTTCTCCCAAATTGAAAAACCTAGATCAAGACTGGACAAAAAGACTCTTCCTTAAGGCAGTGTCACAATTTTTTGATCCACAAGGCTGGTTTGCTCCAGCCTCTATTCCATCTAGAGTCTTTATAAAAAGACTTTGGAACAAAAATTATAAGTGGGACGAGTCCCTACCTCCGACGCTACAATCCATAGCGACGGAGTTAGTTAAAGATTTGTCCAACTGCACAGAATATTTTATGCCCAGGCAAATATATTCTGGTACATTTAATCCAGATATATGTCAATTACATATATTTGTGGATGCGTTAAAAATAGCATATTCTGCTGTAGCATTATTATGTTTCAGCAATACTGAAACCAATAATGGAGTAGTCAGATTCGTCTTTGGAAAATCCAGAATTGCTCCTATGAAAAATGTAACAATTCCCAGAATGGAACTGTTAGCTGCATTAATAGCAGCAAGAGAAGTGCAAAACATTAGGAAACCGTTAGACTTAAGTAATTGTAAGAGCATGATATGTTATTTGACAGTCATAAAACTGCTAAATTACATAGACAACTGAAATCACGCAAACTTGCAATACCTAAATTCAAAATGGGATCGGTCAACCACATTTCTACAGTGAAAATATTTGCTACACAAATTGACCAAGGACTACAGGATATGGACCATAATGGACCACATTCTGCACAATCTTCATCTCAAATTAGTTCACAACAGGTTCTGGACTTATCTACAAAATCAAAGTTAGATCAACCAAAACCAACTCCGTATGATACATTCATACACGAACCAACAAATACTCCATTCAATATAGACATAACAAATTTCAATACTCTAGTCAGTTTGAAGCGAACTTTTTACCACTGCATAACAGCAGTCAAAAAGTTTGCAAGAAAACAAATCAAACGAACTAGATCGGTTTCACCTTGGGTTTTGTTACCCAACAACTACCAATTTGCACTGCTATGCTTTATTTATGCCGACCAGAAAAAACATTTTTCTGATATATTTAAAGCATTACTGGCATCAAATCCACCAGATTATGTAGCATATGAAAAATTTCACATAATCGTCGACGAATCAGGACTACTGAGATTAAAAAACTATATACCAGTAACACCTTTTACTGAAGATACATTATCTCCAGTACTGTTACATCCGAAATCTCATTTGACAAAACTCATACTACTCAATGTACACACATTGAATAGTCACACAGGAGTAAAATACACAATGGCTGCTTTTCGCAGAACATATTTTGTACCGAGAGCAATGAGAATTCTACCAGGTGTCCTTAAAAAGTCGTGCCTGATTTGTAAGAAATCAGACAAACAACCGTATGCTCAACCCACTCATGTGAGCATGCCGGACTTTAGGCTAGTGCCTTTCACTCACCGTTCACTTATACAGGTGTAGATATTTTTGGCCCGTATTCAGTCTTTGACGAATACCTACCAAAAAAGAAGAAAGCACTAGCCACCCCAACAACACCTGCTTATAAAAAGTAGGTGCTGATATTTACTTGTCTCTCAACGAGAGCAGTATACTTTCTCTCACTATCGTCACTGACGACAGGAGAGATTTGGATAGCATTCCAGATGTTCTTTGCTGATTGGGGAATGCCAAAGGCAATGCTATCCGACAATGCAGCCCAATTCAGACTTGTCGCAACACACTTGCCACAATTCTGGGAAGCAATTACCAAAGACTGCAGCATTGAAGACAAACTGCAGCAAAAAGGGATAACATGGCATTTCACGCCACCCAAAGCTCCTTGGTACGGTGCAACCTATGAAAGACTCATAAGCGTCTACAAACAAGCTTTCGAGCAAGTTATGGGGCCACACTCACATCATAAACTTAATTTTCAAGCAGCGTTTAAAAATATACAAGTTATGATGAACGAGCGTCACTTTGCCCAGCTGTAGATGAAGCGGAGCAAGTAACACTTACTCCCGCCCATTTCATGCATGCAAACTTTAGAAATTTCATCTTAGACCTTGATAAGCCAATAACAGAAACAACTGTAACAGCTAAAAATTTACAAAGTCTATGGAAAAAGGACAAAGATAATTTACAACATCTTTAGGCAGCATGGAAAGGCCTCTATCTCCCATACTTGAGAGATAGAGTTCCACAAGGTATGAGTAATGTTTACCACACAGTGTCCTTCCAACCTAAGGTTGGTGACATAGTCCATGTTCTGGACATAATGTCAAAACCAGGAGTCTACAAGTTAGCAACTGTAGTCAACCTGCTGACATCACGTGATGGTAAGTCCGCCACGTGGATGTCAGATTACCCAGCTCTAATATAGTCACGAGACCCATAAAGTTCTTGGCGCCATTAGAGTTGAGCATCCCACCATCAGAAGATAGTTCACCAGCAACTAACTTCGAACTGAGGGAATGATTTGGAAAATGGAAAATACACTCAAGAGCTACCACTCTAATGCGGAACACCACATTAGAACCTAGCTATCTTTGAAGATATGGCAAAACTATTTGTCCAAAGCTTACTTTCACCGTCCAGCAACCCTTCGAGGATAAAGCGGGTGAAAGGTGATAGTGGATCGCGATCCAAATGACCTAAATTTGATATGATAACTTTATTATAAACCTCTTATAATAAACTTATTATCACAAGTTTGGAAACAACATTGCTAATTACTAATTCTTTTCTTACAGAGTCACTCCTGAATAGTGCTAATAAACCGTCAGAATCCTGCTCCTGCCTGTAAGCAATATTGTACTAGTTTATCATGCAACGCATAATAAACTAGCAGGAAGCAAATCATACAAGATGGAACCTGCACCAGATTCCATCTATAAGAAGAAAAACATATTTATGTTTCTTCGTCCATGCTTTATTATTGCTTCAATAATAAAGCATAAGACAATTTGTAAAAAAGTTGTAAATATGATTTTTGTTCCTATGTATATTTGGTAGTTATAATTTTTTATGTTTTTATGTTTTTTAAATAAACGAAAAATTGTATTCGAGTGTATGTACTTAATTGTTTCCTTTACAGATCATTAGGGCTTTATTACCAGTCTTGGAAGACCAGTGATGGACATCGCCCCCAGTATCGTGGGGATACCCCCACAAGTCCTGCACGCCTGGCGTGTGCAAAGGACACATGTCTACTGAAGAAATGTAGGTAGGCATGTGACTAGGCTGAGGCAGTTGTCTCATTCTGTTGTCGCACAGTGAGAGAGAAAGGTGTGTGTCAACGGCTATATTTTGTTGTCTCCGGACGTTAAACGCACATTATATATAAGTATAAATGGTTAGTGGTTAGTTACCACTACTCTACCTACGTTCCTGAACTCCATGAAGTCTCTTCTGCTGCCAAGTTCTTTTTCCGAGTAAAAAATCCTAAGGAATCTGCTGAGGGTCAGCATATTTCTCGAGGTTTTCTCGAAGAGACTGAGTCAGCGGGATACAGGAGGCGTAACTTCCTACCAGTTGTTGCAATGAGTACTCGGTGTTGTGTTATGTCCGATGCCCTATCAGTAAGAGGGTTCACAAATGTGGCGGTAACAATTCTTGCAAATTTTATCAAATATTGTTACAATGTTTTAAAAATTCGGCGAATCAAAATTTTTATCTCAGTAACAGTGGTGAAACATTTGTTACATTAGCGAAACCTCCCACTGTAACATGAATGCAATGCCAATGTTACTGAAAAGGTGCAAAAATGGAGTGAGTGAAGTTGTAAGTTGTAAGACTTTTCGGTGGAAGAAATTGTCTTGTGTGCCATCTTGAAAAACATTGTCGACTTGATTTTGAGTTAAATGTATCGACGTACCTATCACGACATTTGTGACTGCAACAATTGTGTATCCTTCCCGATCGGGTGTATATCAAACTCTAATTTAATATTTATGGAAAAATTAAACCATTTCGAAGGATCGAGAAAGGTTTAAATCCATAGAGTAAGGCAAATTTCGAACTCGAAATCTCTAGACTCATGTATAGTTAGTAAAAGTAAATTGTCTGAGGTACCGGAAAATTTGCTGAAAATTGTTTGAAGTTCCTAATTGTACTCATTATGCCCTAAAACAACTACGATTAGGTATCGATTTACCAACAGAAAATAACTGTTCCATTTTGAACCATATTGAGAGGTCCAAAGAGTATTCTCTGGAAACACTTTTCTTACCTAAAATTCAAATTTGTTATCCAAAAAAACCTAAAAATCAACTCCATAAATTTATTAATGTTCATTAATCCTTAGATATTTTTACAAAAGAGAAATTATTGGTTAGCAAGTAATTTGGTTTCCACAAAAGGGGAAGACGACTATGTAAATAAATATCATAGCGGAAGCTGCTAAAAATACTTTTTTTTTCCAACTCTTTGTTTCAATGAAACTTTCATCCACTCGTTTTCAACTTTCGACCCTTTCTCTCTTGCCCAATGAGCGAATTAGGAAACGAAAGGCTAGAAGTGAGAGAGTGGGGTGAGTGGATATTGTGCCAATAAAGAATTACAGACGAGCGTGGATATAGAGTTATTCAGACGGGGCGTAATCTTATCACTTCGTTGAAAATGTAGGGAAGGAGCTTTTATACTTTTGTAGACGGAAACTAGCAGACAGTGGGTCCTAAAGTTAAAAACCATTTTTGCGTTGCCATTATTCTTGGTAAATGATGAATTTACAGATTTTTCGGCGGGAGGGAAGAGAAGAAGAAAAAAGGGGGACGGTGAGGTGAAAAAAATTTAGCAGAGTCAAAAGAAGTCAGAAACTTATGAAAAAATTTATAAAATCTCTCATCAATTGATTTTCTATACGATATATTTCATTTTTATGGAGATTGTTTCTTAGTTGTTAGTTGCAATATTTTTAGCACTTTTTACGAAAGTAGCATTGGATATCTGGATGATCTTTATTTTTTGCCGAAAGGGAAATCTTCCCTGTTAGAAAAATAGATATTCTAGAATATTTTCTCCATCTTGAGATATATTTAAGGGCAGAATTGTTTTTGTTTGGTGTGGGGCACACGTTCTTTCCGTCTATTTTGTAACTTTCAACATGGTCGTGGGAGGTCACTCCCTCGCTTTTTCTCCTTTTTTCTGCTGAAAATTAGCGGGTGGACGCGTCGCGCACCCAGTGCTTCCCTGGTAGAAGTGGGTCTGCACAGTTAGGTAAAAATTATGATCGATGAATATTAAATATTAGCTAAATACGACACTACGTATTCAGTGATCGTCCATCAGTAGCAGTTCTTTTGCTTTAAATAAGGCTTATTGTCGGCTACTCTACGAAAAATTTTCATTGTTTCCATATTTTTTGAACTCCTGTTCGGGACATGAAACGAAACTGGAAAAATATAGCCCAACGTCTCTAATAAAGCTTAAGATGTGTCTCTCTGCACGACATACGCCGAACGTTGACATTGTATTCGACAGGAAAAGTTCAAAGGAAAAGAATATACCGTTTTGTACTTTACCGTGCTTTCTTCGGGAGTAATTTTTTTCATTAAGACCGTAAGCTGTGTTTCGTCTTATACGAAAACCATCAGTAACTTAATCCGGTGTATTTTTTCTCTGGTTTTTCGGATTTTTCTGTTCGTAGCAGTTCCTTTGCATTTTGTGCATCTCCATTCTTATCTGCGCGATGTCTTGTCGGTACTTTTTTCTTTATCGTATCAAATATTGTCGACGAGACTGAAATAGGAGCGTTGTTTCCCGTTAAACTTGTTGATTGTTTATTTAGGCCACGTAAATGCTTTTTCTTGCGTTAAATTTAAGTTACGAGCATGCAATGGAAAGTTTGTTAGTCTGTGCTTTAAGTGTGATGAGAGGTATGGCAATGAACTGATTTATAAAATAATAAACACAGTTTTAGGAGCCGATAGAATTATCTATGCTGTGGGAATTTTCATAAGATATTTTTTCCCTTTCTCCTCACCTCCAGTGGCGGATTTCGTTTTTTTTTTCTTCTCCAGGGGAGGGACCACAGGCGGACTTTCGTCAAACCATCTGAGAGAACCAAAAAATTATTTGAATTAAAAAAAGTCGACCTTCACCTTCCGAGTCAGATCCGTATGCAGGATTTATCTCGAAGGAGCGGACAATTTATGAATTTAAAAAATAATTTCGTGATTGGAAGGAGCGAAAAGAATTTTCTGTCTATTTTGGCGATATGAATTTCTCATTTTTATGCCAGTCGTCATTATTTGTCATGATATTTAAAAACCATAACTATCTCACTCTGTGAAATCCACAGACTCCCAAAAATGCCAAAATGAGCAAAAAGTGGAAATATACCTATATATATATTGTGTAAAGAAGAATTTGAGTGACCTATACATTCGTAATCTACGACTCAGGATCGGCGCTTTTCCACAGGTCTTGCCCTCGCCTCCAGGTCCCGCCACTGCACCGAATGCAATAGTTATATTTTCCAAATGAATTTCATAAAGTACACATACTGGGAGTAGGCTATTGAGGCGCAGCGTAGATATAGTTCAAAAAAAATTTCTGGGAAGGTGCTAAAAATATTCGATATAATACACCTAGGATATTTTGTCCGTTTTTTCCATCGATTTTTCCTATTTTTGTGGTTGGAGGTTTGAACTCTTCATCCCCTTTAAGTCTACGTCTGTGGGTGTTTGAAACAGTAATAATTTGTTTTGCCAACTTTCCAACGAAACCAGCTTAATGTGTCGGCACCACAGATGTACGTGGCCGACGCTTAGGCCCGAATGCAAAAACGATACTCGAGTATTAACATTGACCTACGAATTACTTACTTTAAAGTTATATATTTACACGTTTATATAGATTACAGATATAATTGATAATGGAAAAAATTTAAGAATGACTGGAGAATCGTTCTTGCATTCGGCCCTAAGAATTGTCTTAGAATACGTATCGCCTGATGTTTTTCCCCAGTTTAAACACAAAAACAGGCCATATTAGAAAAGTACACAAGCCCAAATAATTTCATGATTTAGAAGTGTTAAGAAAGCGTACAAACATTTTCATGGCCACTGACAGAAAAGCGCACAAAATATTTCTACTTGCATTTCTTTATCTCAGTCAGGAATGCGCACACGTAAAGATGATCAGAAACTAAATTAAAAATCAGTAAACGTGGAAAAAAAAAACTTCAAAGCAGGAACTGCTCAGTTAGAAAAAGTAGGTTTTCGAGAAGTACCCAAAATTGTTAACACGTAAAAATAAATTATAGTTAATTTTTTTTTGCAAATTTCTTAGTTATTGGTTTACAATTAATCATTTTATAGACAAAATAATATCCAAAATAGCTGAACTGTAAGTACCGTCCGGACGATCAGCGCCAAAATTTAATAATATGTCAGAATAGAGCATGATAAATATTTGTTCAAAAATTAGGCATTTTATAGCCAAAATAAAAAAAAAATAGTATTACCGGAAGTACCGTCCGACCGATCGGCACCATTACGAATAGAAAATTATGATAAATTATAAAGAATATTTGTTCCAAATTTCGTAGCTATTGGTCGAAAATTAAGAAGAGTGAGACAGTATGACTTCAAAATAATGACTTTTTAGGTAAAATAAATTGATTTATTATGCGCAACCCTTACATGTCTGGTGTACATTCTTTACACATCTATGGATGCAGTTTTGTACGCCTTCCTGCAATTATGTTGTGCGTTTTTCTTACAAAAATAGGGGAAATGTGCGCTTTTATGAAATAGCGCAAAAACGTGTGCAAAATGAAGAAAGCATCACCCGTAGGCTATCATCCCGTGAAGCTTGGTTGTCGAACTATGATTTTCTATTATCATAAAGTTGTCAGATCGTTGGTATTCCTACGTCATAACTTAAATTGAACTCTCTCCTTGGGCATTGTTTTAAATTTAAACCCCTATTTGATAAAAAGTATCATTGAAACTACCTCTAACTGCAGTATTTATTCAGTTGGGTAGGTACCGAAGAAAGTACCTATATTCTAATAAAACAACAACGTTCGAAAAACCTTGCAAATTACTACTTTCTCATCAAATCTCCTACTTAATGAGACGGTATAAAGATAATAAGAAATTTCAGTTCAATAGTTGAGACTACTTATAATGTCAAGTCCCCGAGTGCGCCCAAGTATGCAGCCTCAAAGAACGCATTTCATGCTTAATTTAATTTCCTTCGATATTGCATTTCCTCTTGTCCAGTAATTCAACGCAATAGACCTCCCTGATTATCCATTCGTTTCCGAGTATGGTAACGAGAGAATGCGTTTACAGTTGAACGAAACGATAAGTTATTTAAAATTCAGTTATGGGCGACACCGCATGAGTCAAAAAATATTTAAAAAAAAAGAAAAAAAGACTGCGACAGAGTAAGGGAGAAGCAAAAAATGAAGGTAGAACTTTTAAATGAACGAAGAAAAAAGAGAGAGTGAAACAAAAATTAAAATAAAATAAAAATGTAGAAAAAGGTTGCGAATAAGCACGCGACTTTTGAGCAATGGTTTGCCACCCTCAACGTAAAGTCCTTTAGAAAAACCATTGTTTGGCACGCGACCTTTGCAACCCCTCCGGATCAATTTTTCCAACTAGACAAACAGCGGTACCGTATAACTTCAAAGGGTGATATACGCGAATGTTTTTACTCTAAAAACGGACAGCTGTTCTTTTATTGATAAATGTAAACGCATGTTGACATTTGTGTCGCAGCATTATTTTCGAAGCGAACGTACTATTTGCTGCGTTTTTTTCTTGATTGAGTCTTATTAAGGGTTTTATCTGATACTGTACGAGTTACGATTACTTATCGATATTCGACTTGAAAAGTTTTGTTTATGCAGCTTCCCTCGCTTCTGCCCCCTTCGCCGAAATGATTACAAAAACGAAAAATTGTGACAAAATTGAGTTTCAAATGATACATTTGATAAGCGTGTTGAACATAATAAAGAAAGGATCGAGTAATGCTCTTAAATATGGACATTATTATATTTGAGGGCTATCAACCTTTTACGTCTGGAGTTTTGAATAAAATAAAAACATAGAAAAATGCCTAATCTTTTTGCTACCATAAATTAAAAATATAAGGTTTCCTGAAAAATGAGAAAAAAGTATTTTTCAAAATTTCCTTCAAATTTTGTTTTCTAGAATACTAAATGTGCTTACTTATATTTCGTGCGTAAACTTATTTATTATTCAGCACATGGCATTTCGATAATATATGTATGATGTTGGTAAAAAACATTGCGAGCAGTATTCTCGAAACTATAGGCTCTGCTGCATTTGGAGAAATCTGGTTTTCAAGAGTTAAAGCTGTGTGAAGATGAAAAGTATTTGCATTTGCTGACCAGCCTGTAACCAATTGGGGGAAATGGGAGCATTGCCTCGGCTATAAAAAACATAAAAAATATGCTCCTCACCCCTCCATTAGCCAAAGAGGACTTGAACTTGTCCGAAGATGATCAAATTTATGTTTTAAAAATTTTTAACACTTATTACGTAGGTATAAAATACTTCCCCTGCTGGAAAATCATTGGCTCCGTTTGATACAAGAGGTTAGTTACGAGAAAATTGGTCGAGAAAATTTTGTGTTCCCAGTTTTAAGAAAACTACGAAAAGGATAGAGTTAAAAGTTCCACGGAAGGTAGTCCTTATATTGGATAAGGTCTGATATGATTTTGGTGCTGATTGGTTCAGTAGTTTCCGAGGAAATTGAAGAACAATGAATTCTGGGAAAATAGATTTTTCCAGAATTCTGAGAAAACTACGAAAGGGAATTGCCTGAAATTTTTTTGAAAATTAATCCTTATTTAATCGCGAGTCTTATGAAAGTTTTGAGACTATTGTTATAGTAGTTTCTCAAAAAAGTGTGAAACAAGTAATAGCTGGAAAACTTTTTTTTCAGGATTTATAGAAAACTACCTAATCAAAAGGACTGAAATTTTTAGTAGATATAATTGTTATAAGTAGAGTGCCGATTCGCTGGCATTTGTCAAAGCATTTCCTTAAAGTGAAAGGGCTTGGAAATCAAATTGAAGTTTATTTCAGAGGTTGAGGGTTATAAAAAAAATTTTATTTTGCCAAAAAATGCCAAAAATTCAATAAATGCCAAAACTGACGTAATTTCCGAAAAATTTGCCAAAAACGCTAATTTTGTGAGAAAGATTGTAGAATTTTAGAAAAAATTTAAATTTGAAGTTTTTTAGATGCTATTTTCATTGTCTGTAGGAGAGAAAAACTCAAATTACAGGGAGCTGAATTGACGCTGGGTGCCCATCCTGATAATAAATGACAGATAATCTTCCGAGCTATTCAAAAGTATTTCTTAATAATTGAATTTCCTTTCCATTGCAAAGTTTGAGCAATATGAATGTAGAAAATTGAGCAAATTTTAAAGCAAAAATTGAGTTTTCAGAAAAAACTCAATAACTTGTTAAATAATGGATTTAGAGTCTGGGAATGAGATCATTAAATTTCTCAATAAAAAAGATGTCATTTTCAAATTAAAAATTGGAGAGAAAATTAAAATTTGAAGTTTTTTAGTGCTTTTTTTTATTATTTATGTAACGTATATTTTTGTCTATTTTTAATTATGACGAACGATATTTGTTAGCACTGTTTCGAATACCAGAAATGCAGGTATTCGACGATAACCTAAACACCCCACAACTCTTTTTGTAAACAATTTAAAATTTACCCATCCGAAACATCATAAACATAGAAATCCTGTCACCATATTTAGCGATCTAAAAACACCTGTCCCTCAATATTATTGCGAGTCAGCAAATCCGTATTATAACAAATCCCTACCTCACTTAGTTTATTCACCATATTCAATCACGTATACCCATTACCCTGAGCAGGTATATAAACCCTGACAACGATACACTCGATGTTCAGTTTGGTTCCTAACCTGTTACTTTACTTATTTTATGTAAAGACACGTCTTGTCTAAGGGCTTATCCCAATATTCAATTACTTATGTGTGAAATATGTTTAACTGTTAAATTCTGAGTAAAAGTGTTTGAAATATTAATTGTGTTGAATATTTTTGTCTCACTCAAATTTAAGGTCCACGATAGTTTGTGGACACCTAAAACAATTATTTTAAAATATAAAAGAAATATTCAAAGAATATCTCTTCGTATGGTGTAACACTGAAAGTTGTTCTAAATTGGTACCTATTTCATTACTTCTTTTGGCCGTTACAGTTTAAAGATTTTAATTTTTGTTTTTACCAAATAATGTCGAAAATACAGTTTTCAATGTCGAAGTTCAACCTTAATAATTTCAAAAAATCCGCAGTCTAGTTATAAAGAAGAAAGTAGAAGGTCTGATAGTAGAAGTTTGGTGCCTATTGATTTTTTGGTTTCCGAGAAAAATTTTAAATAAAACAATTTAAATACCCTGTCTGCATGAAAATTGTGTGAAAATTGCTGGAGAAAAGGAAGTGGCGCGTATTGGTTGAAGCATGTTTTTCATATTTAGGGAGCACATGCTATAGAGCTTCTTTTCTATATTGGATTTAGCAGAAATTTTGTATTCAAGGTGGTTGGTGGTACAGAGGGTTCCATTAAAGTTCTTGCTAAGTATCTTTTTTATGAAATGAGATGTGAAAAGGAATGTGAACTGAGATATAAAAAAAAAAATTGTAAGTGCAAAAGATGCGAAAATGAGATGTAATGATATAAAATGATATGTAAAAAGAGATGTGCCAACTGGGTATTCTAGCAAAATGATACCTGAGAGTTTTTTAAAATTGAAACATTCGAAATTTTAGAAAATTATGATTTTTATTCTATGAAACAAATATGGACATGGTGCGTTGAAGGGGATTCAAGCTGGTTCATTCGTTATGGAAAAATTTTTAAAAATACCTCTACATTTTTGCGCTATCGTATTGTATATCAAAATAAAATAAATAGTTGTATGGTAGATAGATGAATAACGAATTAAATAACACAATGTGTAAATTAGAAAGTATACTGAAAAAACAAACCACGTTTCTTCCCTTAATTCATTGAACAAATTTGATATTGTTTGCAATGGTTATGCAATTTGGTTGGTATATTCAGTTAAAATTAAATAATTGCTTCGAGACTTTGACTCTAAAGTACTGGACCAGTAAAGAACGATGATTTTTGGTTAGACAAACCATTGCTAAATAGGCAACCATTGTTTACCATTTCAGGTACTTTACACAGAGACATACAACTTCAAGAGATGTCCAACACTCCATATACGCTGTGATCTAAAAATCCCTGAAAGGGAGAAACTTCAGTTACATCTTCTGCGCATTCAAAGCTGCCCATATTTTGTTGTGAAAACAGACATTTCCTTACCAATACAAACACACACTATCAAGCTACAACATATGCGCCGTAACAAATATCGGACTTTGAAACGTTTTATCAACGTTCTATCTTTGACATGTTTTTGATCCAGCATTGGACATTTTCTTAGCTGTATGTCTCTAACTTTACTTTACATTTACTTTCAATGTCTGTGAATTTAAGGAATGTCTCTATCAAATGTATTCTAAACTGGTGAATTCTTGCAAAATGTCAAAAATATGCAGAATTTACTCTAGGGGTAGTTACTTTTACGTCGGCATGTCTTGACATTAAAAAGTACATTGGTCTTATGGAGCTTGACTGGTCCACTACTATATAGTCAAAGCTTCGAGATCATTGAAAAATTCAGTTGTAGAAAAAATTTACCATGCAGTTAGAATGCTTTGTGATTTACCATACAAACACTGTCGTTTTTTATTTTGGAAAATCGTACCCTTTTCAGGTAGTCTTTCATTTTATTACCCAGAACTGTAGCCAAAATGTAATTTAAATTGGTAGGATGGGCGTAATCAGTATTTTTGAAGATGTAAAAGTTATCGTATTATAAACATATGCTGTAATATATAAATGATGAGCGAAAACACGACAAAGATCGTAGCATTCTTCGTCTTGGTCTTGGTTAGTGACTTATACAGTCAAGTCTTGATCTTGCATACAAGATTTTTATTGTTATTAGTAGGTACATAGCTAGATTATACTTACTTTTTTCATTTATATACTTTCAAAATAGGAAAGAAAAATTTAATCTGATAGATATCTATATAATGTAAATTATTAAAGTGGCTAGATTGCAAACATTCTACAGTTAGCTGTTTTTTGTTTTTTTTTATCTGGTTTTGGTCTTGTTTTTGCACTTTTTTCTAGACCAAGACCAATTTTTTTCATCGCCATGTAATACAGACTAAAAAATATTAAATTTGAGGGTAGAGTTGAAGTTACCAGAATACATACCCAATTCTCATGTAAGCTCTTTCGTATCGATCAATTAACAACCTGTTTTATTTTATAGAAAATTCATTGCTCTCCAAAGACCGCCCTTCCCAATAAGTACGCCCTCGGTCTTTATGTTAATTTCGAAAATAATGTAGATAGGTAATTGTTTTCTTATCGCATTCTCCCCGCATCCGAAGCTAATTTAAGACAAAGAAGAAAAATAAGATCCACTTTCGTTTTTTCCCATCCAGATGTCCGATCGTGATTCATCCAACATCGATAATTATATTAGAAAGTGAAAAACGAAAAGTGACGAAAAAACAAAAAAAAAAAAAAAAAGAAGAAAACACGAGTTTGGAGTAAGAGAATGTCTTAATTGCTGGAATGAGGAGTGCGGCTATACGTCCTGCGAAACCACTCGAAGGGTTACGTTATATTACGTATCGGGTACGCGTAATAATTAATTTGTGGCCAACAATAGCAACTGCGAAGGAGTGGAAGCAGGGAGGAAAAAAAAGAGACGGAGTGAAAGGCGAATGGGAAAAAAAACAAAAAAAAACAATACAATAAAGGATGGCGAAGAAAGACGACGAGGCGATGGTTAATTCGGAGTATGGAAAAAGCGTGCCTAGACGACGATTTAATTCGCAAAGGGATTTACGAAAAACGTTTTTCCGCGAGGGTGATGTTCAACCACTTTTTGTTTCGGTATCTCATTGAAAAGTGTGGGAATCGTTTTTCGCGGCTGTCTCCACGAAGATTTAATGGAATGGCGTACGTTCGTCGTTTTTATTTGGCGCATATTCGCGCAGCGCTGCTGATGCGGCGGATACGCGTCGCAGCAGCGATTATCTAATTTGCGGCTGTGATCGAAGCTGCAGTACGACCTTCGATCTTCTATAGTATGCGTTCACCGTGCGACGATGAAATCCATTTTCACTTCGTCGGCAAGGTTTGGGGGGAAAAATAATGGGGCCTTCGTGAAAAGCGCACGTAATAGGCAGGTGTCCTTTCTTCGTGGTCTCGTTGCTGGGATGGTTGCCGGGTAACTTACGTCCGCATCTTATGTACGATGTAGTTATGTCGTATTCTCTAGACATGCCACGAAAATGTAGACTGATGGTGTAAAGAGACCTTTTCTATCGACTCGTTGCACCAAACGTGTAAATTTTTTAGTTTCCTAATGAAGTGCAAATATACCTATGTAACTTATAGATAGACTTATAATTATTGTGGCACCAAATCAATTACACTATCCATCTAAATTAACTAGTTAGATGTTTTTTTAAAAATTCAGAATTTTAGAAAAAATGATTTAGAAACGGAAATATTGAAGAAAAAAAGACTGCTACAATCAATGTAGCCCCTTCAATTTTATGAAAAAAAAAACAAAAAAAAACAAGTTTGTTGAATGTTTTTATTCTGTTTGCTTCCAAACGAGGAATTAAAATTAACCTTACAAAAGAGTTAGGGGTGGGGATGATGAAAATTATCCGTTTCATGTGAAAAGAGAACGATTGGTACTATTTTTCCGTTTTGATTTAATTTTTGTTGGTTTATGTATATATACATGCCCCAAGGCGCCGCTTGGCGGTGCTTCGGCTTGTGCCAGACCTGGATTTTTCCTGGCATATAGGTAACACTGTGTAATTTGTTGTTTTGTTGGAAGCGCAGAACATTATTTTGTGTGGCTTTGTAGGTAGTGGCGCATATGGACATCCAATATAAAAGGAAAAATATTGGCAAAATAATTTAGCAGCATAATATTGTGAAATAATTTTGACAAACAAATTAATTTCAGCTGGCTTGTATGTTTATTATAGTGATATATCTATATAATTATGTATATGTATGTATCAGCCAAAATTTTGTGTTCACGGTTTTGAAAAAATTACAAGATAGATAGGGTCTCTTATTGGAACAAGTTTGGTACCTATTAGTTAATTAGTTTCTGAGAAAACTGAAAAACAAACAATTTGCAAGTTTGAAAGAAGTTTGATGCTTATCGATTAATTAGTTTTTGAGAAAACTGGAAAACAGAAAATTCCTGGAAGAGTTGTTTTTCCAGGATTCTGAAAAAATGACAAGTGGGATTGAACTGAAACTTTTACAATAGATTTTCTTTATTTTGGTACAAGTCTGATATAAGTTTGGTATCTATTAGTTCTGTAGTTTCCGAGAAAAATGGAGAAAAAATTTGTTGGTAAAAATGTTGTGTTCACAGTTTTGAGAAAATTACCAAACAGATAAGACCAAAATTTTTACAAAAGATTATTATCATATGACAACACAGAAATAACATAAAATTTCTGGAAAAGTAACTTTTCCAGGATTCTGAGAAAACAACAAAAGTGATGGAATTGAAAATTTCACAATAAATTATCTTTATGTAGGTGCAAGTCTGAAGGAGGTTTGATGCCTATTTATTTGATAGTTTTTGATAAAACTGAGGAAGAGAAATTGTTGGAAAAGACATTGTGTTTACAATTTTGAGAAAACTACAAAAGGGATAGGGCTAAAATTTTTATGAAAGGTATTTTTTATATGAGACCAGATCTGATAGGAGTTTAGTGCCTATTGGTTTAGTAGTTTCCAAGAAAACCAGGAAACAAAAGAGTCCTAGAAAATCAGTTTCTAGCAATGAAACATCGATAGATCGATTTTTTGTTAAAGATATTGATAACTATCCATCGTGTTTTGTAATTTTTTTTTACTTTAAACTATCAATGAAATATCGATATATCGATGTTTGTCCGATAGTGATAACTATGGATACAAATATTGTTGGGCATATCAATCCTCCTCTCTTAGTACCTAGCTATAGTCTCCACATGACATTTTCAGTGTTCGTGGCTACAAATATAAACCAGTTTACTTTGCTCCTTATATGATAACGTCACACTGAACATGACAGTTCAATTTATACTTTGTTCAACCTAAAAACTTTGTTTATTATATACATACGATCAAACTGAATGATGTCGATCAAATTGAAAGATGTCTATTTTATTTCCCTAAAAACACTCTCAGACCTCTATAAATATCGATTACTATCAATATTTTTCAACAATTTTTTCAAGTTTTTGGAATTAAATTTTTTTTTCTCAAATATTGAATAAAAATTGACAAACTGAGTTTTCTAGTAAAGTATTGCTGCACTAGTTTTTTTTTTTTTTTTTTTTTTTTCCAAAGCGTTGTGCTTTTTTAATGCTGTGAATGGGAGCCGATGTTGGGTTTATTAAAAATATTCATATTCAAAATTTCGAATTTTGATTTCTCCAAAATATACCCATATGTACCTCCTTCATCCTTCTGTATATTTCGTATTATATGAAATTCTGACGCGTTCTTACAATTTTAACTTCTGCATTAGCTCATGGCAAGCAGCCAGTTTAGAAAATGCATTTCCGAATTCTGTTCTGTAACTCTGAAATTTTTTTTTAACTCACAATGATACGTTTGCATAATATATTAGTAGAATTAGCCTTCAAGGGAAAAAAATAGATTAAGAACTGTTAGTGAGGAAACTAAGAGAACATATAATATAATAGAGATTAAAATTGGGAAGGTTTTTGGTCACTTTCATTTTTTAATTCCCCATAATTATAGTTAATAAATTTTAACGAAATTGCCACAACTTTATAAAACTCGAAGTTCTCAGATTCTCAATTGTGTAACTGTAAATCGTAAGGAAAAACTTGGGTGTAATATATATATTTAATATCTCTCTAACCTAATAGGCTATAATTCGAATGTCAATCATTCATCTGGTGGACGCGTAACTTTGGTTTCTACATCTTATTGCAGTGATTCCAGCTTTAAAAAAAAACTTTTGAACCTAAAGTTCTTTAAATTTTGAATTTACTTAGTTTCGTATCTTAATTCGATGCTATCCAAAAACTGTTGTTGTGTGTACTAATTTCGATGATGAATAAATTTGGCAAGCTTTTAGGTGATGAGTATTAAATCCACTCATGCAACATGTGTCTTCAAGGTGTTATGACCGCAGTGAAAAAAAATACATACATCGGAACGCGTGCCAAGTCGGTAAATTACGATCCGAGTAAAGGAAATCGTAGTACTTCTTTCTTTTCCTCTTTTTTTACTGTTCGTTAACATTTGCAACGAGGCACACAAAAACAAACATTATTGGCACGAACTGCAGGAAGGTAAAGGTCGAACAGTTTAGCAGCCGAATTCTATTTTGTGGAGTTAGATTCGAATATTAAATTTACAAAGGTTTGGCAAAAATTTGAACAACTAATAAAATTTAAATGTAGGAATATTTCTGCGGATCGGCCTTCATGTTTTGCCTCCACCATACATAGGTCTTTATGTCTTGCCTCTGGGCCATTTGTGGGATGTACGCCTTGTTCTCTTCTTTAGATACCTCCATCTTTATTTTTTGCTATCATGCTCCTAATTGTTTCTTCCAACCATTTTCTTCTTACCGGCCCTTACTCTTCACGTTGCCTTTTCCGAAGTGAAAAAGTCCATCTAGTCAGTGAGGCCTTTATGACATTGCCATCCGCAGGTAAAACATTGTAGCAGTTCGGATCTTTTTAACTTTTCTTCAATACCTACTCGTTGAAACCAGAGATAATATGAAAACTGTTTTAGACATTTTCGTAAGCTATGAAGTCCATCTTATGATGTAAATCTTTCCCTGAAAATTAAAATATATAATTTAAAACACTTGTGTGTTGTCACTCTTTAATACCTAAGTGGTTTCAATCATTCTTTCTCATTTTACTAGTCCTGTAAAATAAAGATTTGAAATGGAATTCATAGTTACAGAAGGTTTTATGGCTGAAATATGATGGGGGTGGGCTCCTTAATAAGTGTTGGAAATTCTCCACCCCTTATTTTGTGCTTCTACCAAAGGGGCTATAACGTATTGCTAATTTTAGTTTATGTAGGTTTTCTATGAAAGTCTACTTATTAATTTCAATCTTATGAAATGATTTTAAGTTCAGGGTGGATACATTTTTCATTTCATAACCCAAGGAAAATTTTGGCACCAAAAACTCAAATTTGTAATTAGATATGTAATATGTGGCGATTCTACTTGTATAAAGTATTAGGGTCTTGTACCCTTCGACAACAGTTGCTGCCAAAAGGCTGGCAATTATTGTGCACTGTATGTTAAAAACATTATGCACGAATT
Source organism: Ericerus pela (assembly GCA_011428145.1). Taxonomy (NCBI): domain Eukaryota; kingdom Metazoa; phylum Arthropoda; class Insecta; order Hemiptera; family Coccidae; genus Ericerus; species Ericerus pela. Next base: position 412,026 of record WOFM01000600.1, on the reverse strand, counting down.
ACTTGTTACACTCTATAGCTCTGTTTGATCGGACTACACCAACTTACAGCAACCTTCACTAGGAGGGCGATTCCACAAATTTAGGAATGTTATACGACTTTGTGCTAAGTTTTACTTGAATATTTGTGGAATATCCCCACTAGTGTAGGTCGGTGTAAGTTAGTGTAATCCTATCAAACAGAGCTTATATGTAATTCATAACAGTTGGACCGTGCAAATTGGTCTATCACTGATTGCATCATTTTGACAAGTGCACTCGTACTTTGTTACTTTCATAGTACAATGTAATTAACACCAATACATACCACTTACATATGTATTTATATTTGTGTGCTGAATAGAGTCAAGTATAAAAGGTACCTGTAAATGCCAAACATCAGCTAGTGTTTACTGAGGTTGGCTCTCTCATACTTATGTACAAAGCTGGTAAACACGCAAATCTGTTGAAGACAGCTTCTATTATGCGAATCCTTTGCACACAAACAAAGGTATTCCATATAATATATTATACTTACTTATCGACGTGTATACCGTTTGTGTAGATATATATATATATATTAATTATAGGCTACATAAGATTTTCTTGTTACCATACGGTGTTGGTCAACAATTTTTATTTGATACAAACGTTAGTTTTAATCCAAGGACCAGATTTATTGATTTAGCTATATATCGGCTAGATGGTACTTCTAGTACTCCTAATTTTGTCTTTATTCTAGCTATCAAATGCCTAATTTTTGACCAGTAGATACGAAATTTGAAACAAATATTTATTGTCATCTATACTAAAATTCTACCAACTTTATTCCAGATAGGCCGGTCGGTATTTCCGATGTGTCTGATTTAATTCTGAATTTTGACTTTATAAAATAGGTACCTAATTTTCAATCAGTAGCTATGAAATTTAACACATCATTATTTATGATCTATACTAATTTGTTGAAAATTTTAGTTGTAATTGGTGGGTGGTTTTTGAAAACTTATATTTTTTAGTAAAGAAACTTTTAGGCTTGAATTTTTTGCAATTTTCCTTGATATCTAAGCGATATATAATAGAAATACTTCAATATAAAAATAATGGCCATAAAATTTGGAACCAAATAATTTCCGTACATTTTTTTTGAAACTATCATCGATGCTGAGATGCTGGGTAGTGAAGAAAGACATTTCATTTTTATTCGCGTTTTGGAATAAACAATAAATATTGAGATTACTTTCGCAGAATAACATTCTTTGACGTCTGCTCAATAATTGAGTTCAGTAACGAATATTGAATAATTTATTGTATAATATCTTTATTCATTTCTTTTCGTATAAGTTTTTATTTGACTGCTACAGCCGTACGTTTCATGGTGATGGAGAAATGGTTAATGTCTTTTTTCTCCTTGTTATTTTTTTTTATCACGACTATTAGGTACGTTAATGACCATTAAACCTTTTATATCTTATTAATCACAACGAAAAAACAGTAGAGTTGAGCCGAAAGTTGACAATAGCAACAGTCTTCTGTGTTGTCACTGCTCTTTACAAAAATATAATACTGAGTAATGTTGTCAAAAAAGTATGACGTAACGGCTATTTAATTTAATGTCCGCATGGTTCGACGAAGTATGTTCTAGACGTCATGCAAAAGGCAATTTATTAGCTGGCTGCTGGTCCCAAGTTAATTAGCTCCAAGTATAAGGAAGTTTTCTTTATTGGAAATTTTTTCAAACACAGAAAATGTTGGATTTCTCTTTAAAGCAGATAACTATATAAATGTGTAGTTGAGAGGAGCAAAATTTAACTTAATTAAAGGCAAGGGAATGTTCTCAATACACATCTAAGATAGGTTCGTGAGACAGGGCTATTGCGTATCCAGTGCTAAATGATCGAAGGGTAAATGTGAGGTCATATGGTGTGGAACTTTCACCATCTCTGGTAACGTTTCCGAACAAGCTTTAGCACCGTAAAAATATGGAGTTGTTGAACGCGTAGAGAAAAATATTGTTGCCTGTGGATATCTGTACCAACAAATAGAAATTTTTTTTTTATTCTGGTTAATCTGAACGTGTTCTGTCAAATGTCATTAGTCCTCAGCTCTTCATATGTAGTAGTCTCGGTTGTAGAGCGCTTTAAAGTTAAACATGGGACAACATTTTCCCACAATTACCTACCTCAAAACCAAGAGCGAATTGTTTCAACTTTCTATTTAGAAAATTTTTTCAATCAATTCCCACCTCTTCTATCCAGTGTAACATGAGCTTTTTCAAATTTCCCCCCCCCTCCATTCCCAATTTTTGGTATCGAATGCCACGGAAGCCATCTGCCTGTTCACGTACTGAACCTAAGAAAATGAGAATCAAAATACGTGCAAACAAAAGCTTCACAGTGGTGTACAATGAAGAACAAATTTGCTTAAGGATTAATTATAAATACTTACTTTCTATTAACAAAAATAATACTCTGAGAAACAATAATTTTTCACGTCACCTTCTGGGTGCATGGGCACTTTTTGGTCGTGAAAATTTTCTAGTGTGTTCTGAGTTGATAATCATGTAATTACCTTATCTTCTTCCTCACTTACCTGTGCTACATAAAAAAAAACAACAAAAAAATGCGTTCTAGGGTGTCAGCGAACTAGAACATTTAATGTGGTACACATTTCATGAAAAAATGATAACACAATATAAATGAAACACATATCGATATCATATCGATATATCGATCAACACCAATTCCTTCATACTCTTATGATAAAACATTACATATCGATATTAATTTAATTAATATTCCCTCATTTCGACTAATGGGGAAATTGTGATTAGCTGTAGGAATTTGTATTCTTTCTGTGATTGTCTGTAGCACTCTTTTTTAATGAAAATTTAACCAAAATAATTTTTTCCGAATTTACTCTGAATTCAGCGTAGTGAAAGTATAAATGTGTACCACATTAAAAAAAACGTGTTTCTACAATAATTATAGTTCCACGCAGATTGGTCGTATTTCCATTTTTTTTTTTATTTCAAGAAAATTATTATTGGGTACCCATCATTTGAAAGAGGATTTTAAGCTCTATCGAGTGAAACGCTTGCGTTTGTAAATTTTTGTGAAATCGATATACATACCTTACCCATATATTATGATCTTAATAATATGTGCATGAGACCGTCGACACGTTGGATTTTTCTACACCGTCTTGGGGCGAAAGGGCGAAACATAAAAACATTCGCACACATATAAAAAAAAATCGGCTTTTCGTGACTCATTTCACTGCTAAATAATTGGACAAATTATATGATGTACTTTTGAGACGTATGTATCGGAGCGTCGCGACGCCACATGCAAATTATGACGTCACAGACGACGCCTCGATTCGACGTATACTGTACACGTATATATGTATATATATATGTACAGTGTAGACTAGGTACTATTAAGTTATGTGGTACTATAAGTTACACTTGTGAATCATTAGCCCATCATACGGTAGTTAACGAAGGAAAGGGATCCCTCTTTCATTTCGAAACGAATGGCTATTTCTCAGGTAAAAGGGTGTGCGAGAGACGTGCACTGCGATACAATTTTCAAAAGCTGGCGCCTCTCTAAACAACAACGACGCTTACTCAATGTCGAGGCGATGGGTTTGCCAACAAATTACTCATAGGCTGACGGTATGAAGTTCGAGCCAAAATCGTCGTGTAACGGATTTTAAATATTAAAAAAAGAAAAAAAAAGAAAAAGTACTGAGAATTTAGTTACTAAGGGAAAGAAAGTGAGAGAGTAAGCGATAGCGTAAGGTCGTCGTAACTGCCATAGGGAATTCAAATGAACGAAGAAGACAGAGAAAATGGAATAAAGAAATAGAAAAAATAGGAGAGAGCATATAAGTTAAACACCAACGTCTGTAATTTGCCAACATATCGATAAGGGACGGTAGGGGGTACCATATTATAGTGGTGATACATAGAAATTTAATACCTATACGCTTATTAATGAAGAAATTCTGAGAAAAGGGATAAGTAGGAAAAATAACAATAAAATGAGGGAGAATATCGTGCGCCCGTGATGTTAAGTCGATAAAAGGGCATTAATATTTCACAAAATACTACATAGCTTCGTAATTTTCTTCTTCTTCTTTTTTTTTTCTTCTTTCCTTTCTATAAACTTTCGATGAGTTACCTATATGCTTTTGTGTGCAAAGGGGCTGATATGTTTAGCTTGTGGCCGATTCTCTAGATCAAACACCAAAAATGGGGGAAAAAGTTCAAAAGAGAAAGAAAAGAGCTTCACGTCGACGTAGGCTAAAAGATTTGTTTTCCAACAAATTCGAAGAGTTTGAAAGGCTACAGCTGGTTCAAAATGGAGAAAATTTTTTCAAGGTCGATTTTCAGTGAAATTTAAAGGCCGGGAAGCTTACTTCTGATGAAAGATCAATTTTTTGTGAATTTTGGCTCTTTTCAACCGCTAATTTTTGAGAAAAATAAAAAAAAAACAAAAAAAAAGTAAAATATAAATCTTCAAAATTTTAGCACTGCTTACTGTACAATAGAAAAAAGTTTTTATGACATTTTTGTCCTGTTCCCTTTCCAGGAATATTTCGTTTAATTTATACTTTTGATGAGATTTTGAGGAAGAAATTTATAAAGAAACTTTTTTCTTTTTGAGACGTGATAATTTAATCTTTTTTGTGTGAATTTTTTTTCTATTTTTCTTGAAAACCAGTTACAAAGTGATAAAAGTTTTACACTTTTTTCTCTATCCAACAGACTTACTAGAATACTTTGTTTTTTCATCGAAACCGAAAAAAAAAACCAAAAACTCTAGCGCAGCTTCCTCACTAGAAAAAGTAGGTTTTTGAGAGAAAGAATTATGAATTTTGATGGTCACATTAATTGTCTGTAAGTTTATATATGTGGGGACATTACTCGTATGAGGTTTTAGGGGTTCGCACCCCTCGACGACAGTCGCCACCCAAAGGCTGGCAATAATCGTCTCTATGACGTTAAACCAATTTACACTGGTGCGTTTGTATGTTCGTACCTGTACGTACGTACAGGTAAGATACATCGTACGAGTCGAGATCAATTACCTGATAACGATCTCGGTAATGTCACGACTCGGTACCAAATGCACTGCGTCGTTTCTTATCATCTCAACGGAGACAAGAAACGACGTAACGCATGACATAATTACGTATACATACGTATGCATGTGTGTCTGTGTGCGTGTGCCAAATTCGGTATATAAACTATCAGAACCGGCTCAAAAATCGCCAGTGTTTGCCGAGGATTTGGCTCTCCCATACTTAATCGTATGAAGTGGCAGAACACGCAAATACTGTTGAAGACCTTCTAGTGTGAATATCTCTCACGACAAGGTATTCCACAGTGGTGACCCCAACGTGATTTTTTGGCTACGTCGTGGGTGTCTAGAGGCGTGTTGCGCTATTTCTAAAAAGAGGCGCGGTGCGCTGGCGAGTTACTCGCTTGTAATACAAATATTTTTACAAGACCTGGACACCTTTGGCTGTCGAAGCAGAGGTCTTACTTTGAAAGTGGGAAATTAAACCCCCCCTTCCAAATATATTTGCCGGAAGGGAACCAAGAGAAGTAGACCTGGAGGAACAAAGTTGCCCTCATCCGCCAACTCCTCCAGCTTCGACCAGAGACTCTGAAGTCTTTGAGACTCTGGAAAAACAAAAACGAATCCGGAGGCCAGAAGCCTTGCGTTTGGGAGCTGTAGTAAATCCGAACGAAACGACAGCTCGCACCCTCAGAAGTGGTCGTCTTTTGAGCCAAGACTCCGACCCTTCGACCCCAGACCGACAACCGACGGCATCTGGTGGACTCTTTGCAGAAAATACTACTAATAAAGAAGTTCAGCACACAATAATGCCCAACGGAAACACGAACCCATCATCAAATCAACCAGGAGCAGGTGGAAGTGGTCAGCCACAGCTGACCCCCGAAGTACTTGCAAAGCTTCTACAGCTGTTGCAGATGCAAACATTGCAGAACCCTGTGATCCAAGGACGGAGGATTGAGATTCCGGAGTTTCTACCAAATGAAGTGGAATTATGGTTAACTCTCCTCGAAGGTCGTTTTAAAACAGAGAATTTGCAAAACGACCAAAAATACTCACACATTTGTAGCGGCATGCCCGCAGAAATAATACGCCGCATTCCGGATATCATGGAATGCCCTCCGGTGGAAGCAGACAAATACAGTTGGTTCTGCAAGAAAATTAGAAATGTGTTTGGTAAAACACAAAACCAAATTATAGATGATGTAATGGGTGGAATGAAGATTGGAGATGACAAACCCTCCACCTTCATGGCCAAATTAAGACAGAAGGCCGATAATATAGTGTCACCGTCAGTTATTGGGAACCAGTTCTGCAAACAACTACCCCAACATGTTGTGCAGTGTCTGGCAGCTATAGGTACCACGGTAATCAACAATTCCGAGGACCTAGACTTCCTAGCAAAGAGTGCCGATAGTGCACTAGAACACTCGAGATCAGCATCCTCGATCAGTGCAGTATCGACAGAGACCAGAGAACTAGCTCAGCTTAGAGCCCAGATAGCTCAGCTGACTAGCGAAATAAAGAAAAAGAATAACAATAGCAGCCCAAGAAATGGTAGAAGCAACAACCACTCGAAAAGCAGGAGCAACAACAGAAATAACGATAGGAAATCAAGGTCTAGAGACCGAAAGAGCAATTCTACCAGGGGTCAGAGTCCAACTCCCCCTAGAAGAACATCGTCCCCTAAACCCCGGTCTCAAAACTGGGACAATAAATCCTGTTTCTTTCACAATCGGTTTGGTGCAGAGGCCACCAAGTGCAACAATAGATGCCAATGGTGGGGTAAATCATACGGTAAGACGTCAAACTAGAAAGAGGGGTCGTCTATGCGGCTGAAGATCCCTTGAAAAAGTACTCACGCCGCCTGTTCATCAAGGACAGGACAAATAGGAGACGTTACCTTATAGACTCAGGTGCTGACTTGAGTATTTTGCCAGTAGATAAAAACCAAAAGGCATTCCCTCCGAAATACTACCTCCGAACTGTGAACGGTCAAAACCTTCCAGCTTACAGAATAGAATCCAGCAAAGTAAGCATCGGTTTACAAAGAGACATGACGTGGTCCTTCACAATTGCGGACGTTCCAACTCCGATCCTGGGTGCAGATTTTCTCGTGCATTACGGCCTGGTCATTGACCTCAAAAATGGAAAAATCATAGACAACAATACTGGTCTATGGGTGGAAGGCAAAATGCTAGCGTACCAACTGGACACCAACATATCCAGTTGCACGAAAGTCGACGAACAATTCCCACGGATTCTGTCAGACTATCCTGGAGTTACTCAACCATCGATTCGCAGGCATCCGACCTATAAACATGATACCATTCATTATATAGAAACTAAAGGACCGCCTTGCCATGCTAGAGCCCGCAGGCTACTGCCTGATAAACTCAAAGCAGCACGGGAATACTATGATCGCATACTAGGAGAAGGCATATGAGGCCCCTCAAAAAGTTCATGGAGTTCCCCAATCCACATGACCAAAAAAGCCAGTGGAGAGTGGCGAATCGTTGGAGACTACAGGGCCTTAAATGCCAAAACAGTTCCTGATTTCTATCCAGTCCCAAACATAATGGACTTCAATGGGAATATGAAGGGTAAAACGATGTTCACAAAAATCGACATCAACTGGGCATTCCACCAAATTCCAATGGCCGAACAGGACATCCCAAAGACAGCGGTCATAACCCCCTTTGGGTTATTCGAATACCTTCGAATGCCGTTTGGACTCCGTAATTCTGCACAAACTTTCCAAAGATTCATCAATGGACTGTTTATGGATTTGCCGTTTGCTTATGCATATTTGGATGACATATGCATTTGCTCAGAAGGCTGTGAGCAACAGCACGAGAAGAATGTAAGAACTATCGTACAACGTATACACGCTGCTGGACTTACCATCAATGTTGGAAAAAGTTTATACAAACAATCCAGGATTGACTTTCTCAGCTATCAAGTCTCGACCGAAGACATTTCCCCTCTGAAGACCAAGGTAGAGCCCATATTGAAATTCCCAAAACCCTCCATCGTAGCAGAACTCAGACGCTTCTTGTGGATGGTGAATTTCTACAGACGTTGCATTAAAAATGCTGCAGCCGAACAAAGTAAGCTGTTTGCATCAATAAAAACAAATAAGAAGAAAGATAAAACTCCACTCGACTGGACTGAAGAAGCTGAAAAAGCCTTCGAAAACATAAAAGAAACACTGGCAAATGCAACTCTACTAGCTCACCCAGACAAAAGTCTGCCGTTATGTGTCGCAACTGATGCATCCGACTTTGCTATTGGTGCAACACTGTACCAAAAGGACAATGACAAGAAGTTACCGCTCGCTTTCTTCTCCAGAAAGCTATCAAAAACCGAGAAGAACTACAGCACATACGACAGGGAGTTACTGGGAATATTCGCTGCGCTTAAGCATTTCAGGCACCAATTAGAGGGTAGATGTTTCACTGTGTATACAGATCATAAACCCCTAACACATGCCTTCACGCAAAAGACAGAACCAGCTTCCCCGAGAAGAGCTCGACAATTGGACTATATAGGACAATTGACTACGAACATCCAGTATATAAGTGGAGAACTCAACACTCCAGCTGATACTCTTAGTAGGATCGAAGCTATCTCGGCACCGTCTCAATTACCTTACGCTGAAATAGCTAAAGAACAGTTAAGGGATGCAGAATTGCAAGAACTGTTGTCGAACGATGACACAGCTCTCAAATTGAGACAAAGGAAAATCCCTGGTACTAATGTTTTACTAACATGCGGCATTAGTACAGGCAAGAATAGGTCATTCCTGCCGACAAAGTATCGCAAATTGGCATTCAGTAGCGTGCACAATCTATCGCACCCTGGACCAAAATGCACTGCTGGATTAGTATCATCAAGATTTGGTTGGCCTCGGATGAAGTCCGACTGTAACAAATGGGCTCGCAGTTGCCTGAATTGCCAAGAGTCCAAAGTAGGAAGACACACTCGGTCGCCTCTCAAATCTTTCAAACAAACGGAGCGGTTTAAAACGATACACATAGACTTGGTGGGTCCATTACCCCCACCCCAAGGACACAGATACCTGTTGACGATGATCGATAGAGCAACTCTATGGCCAGAGGCAGTTCCTCTCCATGAGATGACAGCTCCCACGGTAGCTGCCAGGTTATACGACACCTGGATTGCCCGCTATGGCGTACCTGAAGTCATCATCACGGACCAAGGTCGTCAATTCGAAAGCTTGCTCTTTCAAGAGCTGTCTAAGAAGCTTGGTGCACAACACAATCACACCACAGCTTACCATCCTCAAGCAAACGGTAAAGTTGAGCGATGACACAGAGCTTTGAAAGCCTCCATCATGGCTTGCGACACCAAGAGATGGGTTGACATACTACCAACCATCCTCTTGGGCCTTCGATCTGCTCTTCAAACAGACACGGGTCACTCTGCAGCGCAGTTAGCACTTGGCGAAGAGCTACGCCTACCAGGGGACTTTTTCACCCATTCGAAAGAAATTAGCCCCGAAATGCTCGTCCAAAACATACGGACTGATGCTAGCAGTTTTTTGAAACAGGCAGCTCGTCATGGCCAACCAAAGATTTATGTCTCCAAACACTTGGCCACAACATCTCATGTGTTTGTCAGAGACGAAAAAATAAGATCTTCGTTGGAGAAACCATACGCTGGTCCCTATAAGGTTGTATCACGAGATGACAAGAATTTCGTGATACTAATTGCAGGTAAGAAAAAACGATTTCAATAGATAGATTGAAACCTGCGTACGTTATAAATGACAACAGAAAAATGCTCCAAAGAGCAACAAGGAAGATGACAGACAGGGAAAAAGAAGAAGAAAAACAGACCACACAGTCCGATACCACACAACCACAAAAAGTAGAGGACAAACAGGTCGAAAAAGGTGAAAAATCACAAAAATCACCAGTAGAAAAAACAAAAATCAAGAAAATGGTGAAGTTTAGTGACGAGATCGTCAAAATACATTACGATCCATCGGCCCCCTTATGCCCACGAAAAAGAGGCAGGCCCCTTGGCAGCAGAAAGCGAAAAAACCAAATTCCAAATCGAAAATCCGAGAGACTGGCGCAGAGAAACTAAAAATATTCACGAAAGTTAATATCCGTAGTGGAAAATACAAACCCGCATAAAAAGAGGTACGAGAATCTGGGAATAATTGTAACAAAAGAAATTCTTCAGATAAGTAGAGAAAAAGTGCGTACAATAAAAATACGACACGAATAAACCAATCCACGTGCAATACGGAAGAAAAACATTGCAACGTGTTTCTATTGACAAACAATGCAGATAACAAAATAGTCAATAGATCGTGACGTCACAAACGAAGAGTGCATTCCTTTGTGAAATACAAAATTCAAAGTACGAAAATTCAAACACGCTTAACTCTGCTTGTACTCAACCAATTTGAACCGGAAAACTTTTAAGCCAAAGAATATTCAATGCACTATCCCCTCCGAACTTGTCTGAAATAAGATAACGACTTGGAATAAAGCTGCGATCGAAAATATTCTCGCAAAGTTTCTTCACTCGCCTTTCGACTGTCGACTAGAACACGCCGAAATTGTCTTACAAATTTTCTTTCTTTTTTCTCTCTCTTGTACCTTGTTTCCTTCCTTATGTCGTCCTCAACTAATACCCCGTTTTCAAACCAGCCATTCCAATTCGTAGTCCCACCTGCACCTCAGCCTGTGAAGACTAAGGAACAGACGGAACACGAAAAAGAATTAGAGCAAATCGAAAACGAGTTACTAATGGATACGACGTCGGCTGTGGACATCGTGAAAATGATGTCCGCACCCCTTCCTCCGTTGATCTTGCCCCCGAAATCGCCGGAAAAGACACCGGGAGTAGAGAACCCACCTCCGGAGTCTTCAGCCCTGGCGAGATTGGAAACGAGACAGCAACAACTACTGGCGGATGAGGTGCACAATCCATGCCCTCCCCCCTCCACAAGCCTGACCTACAAGCCATCGGGGAATTCAAACTCCCCGATGTATCAAAGGCCAAGGCCGTTAACAGTGGTTGATCCCCGGATATCTTACCGTTCCCGACCCTATAATCGCCCGGCTCCACACCAACGACCGCCGAGAAGGAGGGGACACACGAGCAGGGACGCCTACCAGGCCCGACTCGATGCACGGAAGCAGTCATACGAGTGTGTCGGGGCCGTGGTAGGCTCAGCCCTCGCTAAGTGGGAACGGGACCAAAGACAGTAGACTCGATAAGTCCCCCCAGGCACGCGACTTATCATTTTTGCGGCGCAAAAACTGGGGGGGAGTAGCTGTGGGGACATTACTTGTATGAGGTTTTAGGGGTTTGCACCCCTCGACGACAGTCGCCGCCCAAAGGCTGGCAATAATCGTCTCTATGACGTTAAACCAATTTACACTGGTGCGTTTGTATGTTCGTACCTGTACGTACGTACAGGTAAGATACATCGTACGAGTCGAGATCAATTACCTGATAACGATCTCGGTAATGTCACGACTCGGTACCAAACGCACTGCGTCGTTTCTTATCATCTCAACGGAGACAAGAAACGACGTAACGCATGACATAATTACGTATACATACGTATGCATGTGTGTCTGTGTGCGTGTGCCAAATTCGGTATATAAACTCTCAGAACCGGCTCAAAAATCGCCAGTGTTCGCCGAGGATTTGGCTCTCCCATACTTAATCGTATGAAGTGGCAGAACACGCAAATACTGTTGAAGACCTTCTAGTGTGAATATCTCTCACAACAAGGTATTCCACAATATATGTTAACGGTATGTTATAATTGTATGAAATGTGTTATATACCTATAGCTGCTGACAAAATAGATAATGTGAAACATAAAACCATTTTTTCTTGAAAAAATAAAAAACAAATTACATCATCATATAATTTAAAATAAAACCAATGAAATATAATAAAGTTATGAAATAAAAAAAAAGAAAACATGAGCATGTGATTAATTTTTGTAAAAAGAAAAGTTTATATGCAAATTAGAGAAAAGAAGGAAAAAAAGCTTTACCAAGTACCAAAATTGGTAGCATTCTACAATAAATTATAGTGAATATTTATTTCAAATTTCGTACATATGGTTCTAAAATTCCTCATTTTATGACCAATATAAAAACAAAAATAGCAGTAGCAGAAATACAGGCCGGCCAAAATTAGAAGCATACTACAACAAATCAAAATAAATGTTTACTCCGAATTTCGTGGCGATTGGTGCAAAATTGAGAATTTCATAGCCAAAATAAAAACAAAAATGGTTGTATCGGAAGTACCTTAAAGCCAATTCGCACTAAAATCAATAGGTCTGATCCTTGACTCAGTAAAAATGCTCGTACCAAATTTCGTGATGAGCATTTTATAGCCAGACTAAAAACAAAAGGAAATATATTTACTGGAAGTACCGTCCGGTCAATCCGCGCCAACACACTGATAGTATGCTACAATAAATTATAATATATAATTGTTTCAAATTTTGTACATATTGTCCCAAAATTCCACATTTTATGACCAACACAAAAATAAAAATAGCGTATTGGAAGTACCGTCTGGTCAATCCATACCAAAATTAGCAGTATGCTACAATAAAATATAATAAATATTTGTTTCAAATTTCGTACATATTGTTCCAAAAATTGCGCATTTTGTAACAAATATAAAAGAAATAGCGGTACCAGAAGTACTGTCCCGCCGATTCGCGCCGAAATTAATAGCGTACTACAATAAATTATGATAAATAATATTAATGCAAAATTGAGCATTTTATAGCCTAAATAAAAACAAAAATGGTGGTACCGGAAAAATCGTCCGGTCGATCCTTATCAAAATCAATAGGTCTTGTCCTTGGCATAGTATAAATGTACGTACGAAATTTCGTAGCTATCTGATGAAAATTGCGACTTGTATTGTAGGAATAAGAATTGGATTTATATTTATCTATCTATGTATCTATCTATATATATACGAATTTGAGTTATTGGTGCCAAAATTTTCCTGAAATCATGAAACGAAAAACGTACCCATTCCCAAACCTGGGGGCTAATACCGCATCAAACATAATAAGTAGATTTTCTAAAGAAAACTTACTTAAAAAGAAAAAAATACATATCCATTGTCCAATGTTTTTCCGTACAGCGGAAAACTTTTTCTTAATCGTTTTTTTTTTTTTCATTGAAAATGTTTTTATTTCTCTACAGTTTTTTTTCATATGGTTCATAGATCGTATAGAATCAATGGGGAAAATGAAAATAATATTCTAAGCTGGCAACATCTGCTCCCGGTAGTTAGAATATAAAAAAACAATCCTCCCCATCTCAAAAATTTTTATTTTTCATTGGGTTGTGGCAACGTCGCCATTTTATTTTGATTTTCCATTCCCTTTAGCATTAAATAATGTAATCATCTTTGATCAACTAAATTTTACAACGAAATCGTTCGCAACGAAGTTTGCATTAATTTTCGTTGCGTTCTCAATTATAAAGGCTACTAAAAATATTTTTTAGACTACTCAATTTCAGTTCTGCTGCTTCAGTTTAAATTAAAATTTTCTATAAATTATATCTAATTTATTCAGAATTTAATACTTACCTTTTTGGAACAGTGAAGAATTTATTATACGTATATAGGTCAATGGAAATGTATTTTGAAGCTATATTATAAGTATTAGGAACTAGCTGCTAATATTTCAATTAGTTATCATATCACAAACTAAATATAGGAGTGAACAATTCGCACCTTTTTTAGTAATGAGTACCTACATCTAATATTTTGATAGGATGAGTTTGGATTTCATTTAGTCACTAGCATTGGAGGAGGGGCTATGCCCCCTCTCTACCCGCTTCATTTACAAATCCTAGATGACCAAAATTATATACCTACTTATGCGAGTTGCATTCGATGTCAAATGGTGACAAAATATTATACAGAAAGCACTTGGTGTATATAAGGGGTGATGCACAACATCACGCACCATTCAAAAACTCCATTTGGTGCGTGATGTTTTGCATTAACGTGAAAATTATGCCACTGTCAATGAGTATTGACGCACCATCCACGATCATCGTAAGTTCTTTATTTTTTTAACATAAAATTTGAAATACGCGCTGTGAATTATCGATTGATAAACTACTTCATAATGGGGGGCAGCAGATACATTATATTTTACTAATCAGAATCGAAGTTGGCCTTTAAATCAATCACGAGTGGTTCAACAGCCTTATCAACATTCAACAATCCATCTATCCAACCATCAAAAATTCGATTTCAGCTTTATAACTAACAATATTATAATCATAACATTATACTCGTTTATACATCAATTAACTTTCAATTATTAACTGTTTTATGTTGTCCATTTTATAATTTGCCCCCATATTGATCCAACAGCAGCATTTGATACGCAATGGTATGTCAAAATACTAGAGGCAAAACTATGAACTAGTATATGAAACTTCTGAGGGTGTCCAAGTTCCTGTCATTTTCTGCTCAATTTCAAAAAGTTGAATTTGTGGTTTTTTACTCTCATCAATAATACCTATTTTCATATTTACTCACAGGGAATTGCTATTGATTTGCGTGTAATTGTGCTAAATACATCTAATTTTTTCGTTTAACATGATATTTCTTATGGTGCGTCAATACTCACCTACAGTGGCATAATTTTCACATTGATGCAAAACATCACGCACCAAATGGAGTTTTTGAATGGTACATGATGTCGTGCATCACCCATTAAATTTTATTAAATTTCATTAATGTATATATATAATGCATAGAGCGCCTAGTTTTGTTTTTATATTTTCTCAATTCATGTTAGGTTAAATCTGATGATAGAAATGAATTTGTTGTTAAAAAATAGGATGGGTCGTTGCTGGAAATTTTTTTCTGCCATCGTTAGTTTTTAAAATAAATAAAAAATTTTAAAAAAGGCAAATTTCTCATTAATTTGCAGTTTTTTTATGGCCAATTTGTGAAAAACTAATGGCGATAAAAAAAATTAATTTTATGAGAGAACTCAAGCAAATTTTCTCCTCTTTTCAATAGTACAACTCCAATTTTGTAGCTTAAACAGATCCTGAGAAATCGTGAGGTGAGAGAAGAGCAGTGTTTTTCAAAATTGAAATGTTGTGAATGTTGCCAAAAACGCGGTTAAATATAAAAAAAGTGGGATTGAATTTTAAAATATAGATTACTCATTAGGAGCTTTATTAAAATTTTCTAATATTTTTTTTTCATTTAGAATGGTGGTCGCGCTTCATAAACAAGGTAGCCAAGGTCTACTCCAAGATCAACGTGTTACAGTGGCTGCAATTATTTGGTCAACAGTTGTTGAGATAATCAGAAAAATATTCGGAAAATTGACGCGAAAAAATCTTTTTCGCACAATAAGATAGATTCAACTCAATTCCTGCTCTCTCTCTCCTCTCCGAGTGACAATATACGAAACAAAAAGTAAAGAGTAAATGTTTCGAGTCGTAGACAGCCACACACTGAACTCTTTTAACACGTTTAGACCTTTCTGTGTGTAGCTTACCTACGTACCAAGCGTTCCAGTTTTTCTCCAGTCATTCATCCGATACGAACGCGTGAAAACTCTATCGAAACCTCGAAAATAAACACCCTGCCCTATCTATCAACATTCCAGAACGAAAAGCGTGAAAATGTGGACTGGTATTTTGGTAATTTTTCGGTCCGTAACTCTGGGTGGTGGGTGGGCACAGTTCGCCGATTTCAAACAAACGATCCTTTCGATAAGATAATTACTTCGGGGCACACTCCGCGCAACCAAATAATCACGAATAATGCACGCGACTCGCAGAGAGTGTGCCGAGGAGTGATAGAGATAGACAGACAGACAGATAGACGCAGCAAAAAAGAAAAAAAAAACAAAAAAAAAGAGAAGTGAATGTAAACTTGTACAAAAATATTCTTTTGCTTAGTTATCGATGACGGTATACATGTAGAAGTCTAAAAAGCCCGGAGCATGGGGTTGCATTGTAGTAAACGATAAAGACACCTGCATGGCAGCACCCCATGCATGACTCACCGGGTTTGCACACGTGTCGACGTTGGAATTAATTAAAAAATTCGAGAAAGGTACAAAGCCGAGGAGCTGGTCCCGTAGTTACTGGTATGGAAAAATGTGACACGAATTAAAACGAAAAAACCATAACTATAAGAAAGGTAATATAAGAAAAGAGAGAGGGCTGACAAAACAAAACAAAAAAAAAAACAAAAAAAAAGTAAAAATAGGTAGGTATCTACCTATAGTAAGTTATTTAGAAAAGGGATGTTTTTCGGATGAATGATCTCTGGGTGTTTAGAGCTTGAAAAAGGTGGGCACGCAGAAGAAAAAAAAAAAAGGTTGGAATTTCTACGCAAATTGAATCGTAGAATAATTAATAATATCTTAAAGCTGGAGAAGTCCTTCCGCACCCTTCTTTTTTTTCTTTTTCTCTTCTTTTTATCTTCTTTCTCGTTCTTGACTTTAAATTAATTTTTAATGAAGATTTCTTGATAAAAACTGTTTCAACGAAAAGAGTGAAATTCGTTTTGATGTTAGACGATTTTGGGTGATTGAGCGAAAAGAGAGGGACAGTTTAGTATCGTAGTTGTATATATATATAATATGCGAATACACGCTGTCTATGTATTTTTAAAATACGTTAGTCAACAGTCGATAATAATTTTTCCGCAAGATTTACTCGATATTTGAGAATATTATTTTAGCAAGGGTGTTAAAAAAAAAAAAAAAAAAAAAAAAAAAAAAAAAAGCGAGAAAAAAATACAAGGCTACTGCTTTTGATTTACTTATATCGCAAAAAGCACTCACCTCCTCTGGTGATGAAATTTGTTACGCGGTGGTGAGACTTGAAGGGTTGGTGGTAAGGGCTGTGCGTTCCTCCTGGGACAAATTGCACACATTGGTTATGTTTCTAGCGATTTATTGAACCAAGTATGCTAATTACGAATAGTATATATTTTGTTTTGAAGAGAAAAATCAAGTTAACAAAGTACCTATATAGTTTATGTAAGCTGTATTGGTAAGTTGTTGAGGAGCATAAACTTGTCCCTGTTGACCTGAGAAAACGTGGGAATTACACTTTTTTTTTAATTCATTTACGAGGGTGAATGGACGATGTGCATTTATGTATAGGCGATAGTTGCACCCCAAATGTTCGCATTCTATGCAGCCATCGTAAAAGTACCGTTGCTAAAGGTTTACTTATTTAGTAATTTGAGCTCTGGTGGGTGAACTTTTAATGGAGTAATTTTATCTGGACAGATTTTTTTCACTCTTTCTCTCTCAAATCAGACGTCTATGATTTTCGTAGGCATAGAAAGGCTAAATCCAAAGACAAAAATGCCTTATATTTTATTTTAAGGAAGAAGGATGAGAGATTGAAACTTTTTACCCAGCATAAGAAATAGTGTAGCATTCGACATGCCTACACGTAAGTTGAGGGTTTTGAGTGGTAGCAAACTTAATTTCTGCAAAGTTTGTATGCGAGAAAAAAATCAAAGTCAATTCTTTGAAATTGTCAGTAATTGGCAGATGTAGAAAATGTAAGTTTGGAAAAGAACCAAAAAAAACAACAAAAAAACAAAACAAACAAAACCAAAACAACGCCCGGTAGTATTTTATCAATCTAGCTAGTTAAGAATATTTTGTTTAAAGTTCGTATACACTGTAGGATACTAGTATGGCGATTAGTTGAAAAAATTTTGTGAATTAATATTACGAGAACGGCTGCCAAAAATTATTCAAACTTTTATGAATTATTCAGTGAAGAAAACCCTAAGAATCCGTTCAACTCTGACGAGAAAAATTGGTAGCGTTTTAAATCATTGTATTATTTTACGAATGACAATGACGAGCTATATTTTTTGTAACGCGTGCATAAAACTACGTACAATATTCGAGTCACATATATGTGTGTAATTTTCACAAAGTGGCCAATTCTTGAGCGCTGTATGGAAATGACTTTTTTGCAACCACCACCCGAAAACCTGAAATTTTTATGCTCGTAGGGAGTGCGAAAAGAAATGGACATAGGAAATTAAGAATTAGCATGCGCTCCTGCAACTTTTTTTTCTTTTTTCCGCGCTGTCATGGCTGCGCGTGAGTACTTTTAATTACTCTTACTTTTTGACCGTTTTTACTCTTGAATAATATTATTGACAATTTTTTTTTGTTTTGATGCTTTATTTTTGGATGGATGTTGCAAAAAATTGCGTATAACACACATGCAAAGTAGGTAATTGCTACGAGTGAGATGAATGGTGTGGAGACAATACTCGTATGAGGTAATAGAGGCTTGCACCCCTCGACAACAGTCGCCATTCAAAGGCTGGCAATAATCGTCTTTATGACGTTAAACGAATTTACACTGGTGCGTTTGTATGTTCATACCTGTATGTACGTACAGGTAAGATACATTGCACGGGCCAAGATCAATTACCAGATAACGATCTCGGTAATGTCACAGCCCGGTACCAAACACGCTGCATCGTTTCTTATCACCTTGACAGAGGCAAGAAAAGACGTAACGCATGACATAATTACGTACATGTACATATGCATGTGTGTCTGTGTGCGTGTGCCAAATTCTGTATATAAACTCTCAGAACCAGCTCAAAAATTGCCAGTGTTCACCGAGGATTTGGCTCTCCCATACTTAACCGTATGAAGTGGCAGAACACACAAAATACTGTTGAAGACCTTCTAGTGCGAATATTTCTCACAACAAGGTATTCCACAGTGGTGACCCCGACGTGATTTTTTGGCTACGTTGTGGGTGTCTAGGCGTGTTGCGCTAATTCTAAAACTAGGCGCGGTGTGCTGGCGAGTTACTCGCTTGTGATACAAATTTTTTCACAGACCTAGACACCTTTGGCTGTTGAAGCAGAGGTCTGACTTTAAAAGTGGGAAATTAAACCCCCCTTCTAAATATATTTGCCAGAAGGGAACCAAGAGAAGTAGACCTGGAGGAACAAAGTTGCCCTCATCCGCCAACTCCTCCAACTTCAACCAGAGACTCTGAAGTCTTTGAGACTCCGGAAAAGCAAAAACAAATCCGGAGACCAGAAGCCTTGCGTTTGGGAGCTGTAGTCAACCCAAACGAGACAACAGCTCGCACCCTCAGAAGTGGTCGTCTTTTGAGCCAAGACTCCGACCCTTTGACACCGGACCGACAATCGACGGAGTCTGGTGGAACCTTTGCCAAAAGCAACTTGAAAGAGAAAAAGCAGATTACAATGTTAAACACCAACGGAAGTGGATATACGACGAACCCTACATCAAACCAGCCTGGAACAGGTGGAAGTGGTCAGCCACAGCTGACCCTCAAAGTGCTTGCACAGCTACTACAGCTGTTGCAGATGCAGACTCTGCAGAACCCTGCAATCCAAAGGCGGAGGATTGAGATTCCGGAATTTTTGCCAAATGAGGTAGAACTCAGGTTGACTCTCCTCAAAGGTCGTTTCAAAACAGAAAACTTGCAAAATGACCAGAAATATTCACACATTTGCAGCGGCATGCCCGCAGAAATAATACGCCGCATTCCGGATATCATGGAATGCCCTCCGGCGGAGGCAGATAAGTACAGTTGGTTCTGCAAGAAAATTTGAAATGTGTTTGGTAAAACTCAAAACCAAATAATAGATGATGTCATGGGTGGAATGAAGATGGGAGATGATAAACCCTCCATCTTCATGGCCAAATTAAGACGGAAGGCCGATAACATCGTATCGCCATTGGTCATTGGGAACCAGTTCTGTAAACAACTGCCCCAATATGTACAGTGTCTGGCAGCTGTGGGTACCACGGTAATTAACAATTCCGAGGACCTAGACTTTTTGACAAAGAGTGCCGATAGCGCACTGGAACATTTGAGATCAACATCCTCGATTTGTGCAGTATCGACAGAGACCGGAGAACTAGCTCAACTTAGAGCCCAGATAGCTCAGCTGACTAGCGAAATAAAGAAGAAGAGTAATAACAACAGCCCAAGAAATGGTAGAAGTAACAACCGCTCGAAAAGCAGGAGCAACAAAAGAAATAATGATAGAAAATTTAGGTCCAGAGACTGAAAGAGCAATTCTACCAGGGGTCAGAGCCCAACTCCCCCTAGAAGAAAATCATCCCCCAAACCCCGGTCTCAAAACTGGGATGATAAATGTTGCTTCTTTCATAATAGATTTGGCGCTGAGGCCACCAAGTGCAACAACAGATGCCAATGGTGGGGAAAAATGTACAGTAAGCCGTCAAACTAGAAAGAGGGGTCGTCTATGTGGCTGAAGATCTTTCGAACAAGTATTCATGCCGCCTGTTCATTAAGGACAGGACAAACAGGAGACGTTACCTTATAGACTCAGGTGCTGACTTGAGCATTTTGCCAGTAAGTAAAAACCAAAAGGCATTTCCTCCAAAATACTACCTCCAAACTGTGAATGGTCAAAACCTTCCAGCTTACGGAATAGAATCCAGAAAAGTAAGCATCGGTTTGCGAAGAGACATGACGTGGTCCTTCACAATTGCAGATGTTCCAACTCCGATCCTAGGCGCAAATTTTCTCACACACTACGGCTTGGTCATAGACCTCAAAAATGGAAAGATCGTAGACAATAATACTGGTCTATGGGTGGAAGGCAAAACGCTAGCGTACCAACTGGACACCAACATATCCAGCTGCACTAAAGTCGACAAACAATTCCTACGGATTCTGTCAGACTATCCTGGAGTTACTCAACCATTGATTTGCATGGATCAGACCTATAAGCATGACACTGTTCATTACATAGAAACTAAAGGACCGCCTTGCCACGCTAGAGCCCGCAGGTTACTGCCTGATAAACTCAAAGCAGCACAGGAATACAATGATCGCATAATAGGGGAAGGCATATGCCACCCCTCAAAAAGCTCATGGAGTTCCCCAATCCACATGACTAAAAAAGCAAGTGGAGAGTGGCGAATTGTTGGAGACTACAAGGCCTTAAATGCCAAAACAGTTCCTGATCGCTATCCAGTCCCAAACATAATGGACTTCAATGGGAATATGAAGGGTAAAACGATGTTCACAAAAATGGACATCAACTGGGCATTCCACCAAATTCCAATGGCTGAACAGGACATTCCAAAGACAGCGGTCATAACCCACTTTGGTTTATTCGAATACCTTCGAATGCCGTTTGGACTCTGTAATTCTGAACAAACTTTCCAGAGATTCCCTAACACATGCCTTCACGCAAAAGACAGAACCAGCTTCCCCGAGAAGAACTCGACAATTGGACTATATAGGACAGTTGACTACGGATATCCAGTATATAAGTGGAGAACTCAACACTCCAGCTGATGCTCTTAGTAGGATCGAAGCCATCTCGGCACCGTCTCAATTACCTTACGCTGAAATAGCTAAAGAATAGTTAAGGGATGCAGAATTGCAAGAACTGTTGTCGAACGATGACACAGCTCTCAAATTGAGACAAAGGAAAATCCCTAGTACTAATGTTTTACTAACATGCGACATTAGTACAGGCAAGAATAGGCCATTCCTGCCAACAAAGTATCGCAAATTGGCTTTCAGTAGGGTGCACAATCTATCGCACCCTGGACCAAAATGCACTGCTGGGTTAGTAGCTTGAGATTTGTTTGGCTGCGAATGAAATCTGACTGCAACAAATGGGCTCGCAGTTGCCTGAATTGCCAAGAGTCCAAAGTAGGAAGACACACTCGTTCGCCTCTTAAATCTTTTAAACAAACGGAGCAGTTTAAAACGATACACATAGACTTGGTGGGTTCATTACCCCCATCCCAAGGACACAGATACCTGTTGACGATGATCGATAGAGCAACTCAATGGTCAGAGGCAGTTCTTCTCTATGAGATGAAGCTCCCACGGTAGCTGCCAGGTTATACGACACCTGGATTGCCCGCTATGGCGTACCTGAAGTCATCATCATGGACCAGGGTCGTCAATTTGAAAGCTCGCTCTTCCAAGAGCTGTCTAAGAAGCTTGGTGCACAACACAGTCACACCACAGCTTACCATCCTCAAGCAAATGGTAAAGTTGAGCGATGGCACAGAGCTTTGAAAGCCTCCATCAGGGCTTGCAACACCAAGAGATGGGTTGACATACTACCAACCATCCTCTTGGGCCTTCGATCTGCTCTTCAAACGGATACAGGACACTCTGTGGCGCAGTTAGCACTCGGTGAAGAGTTATGCCTACCAGGGGACTTTTTCACCCACTCGAAAGAAATTAGCCCTGAAACACTCGTCCAAAACATACGGACTGATGCTAACAGTTTTTTGAAACAGGCAGCTCGTCATGGCCAACCAAAGATTTATGTCTCCAAACACTTGGCCACAACTTCTCATGTGTTTGTCAGAGACGAAAACATAAGATCTTCGTTGGAGAAACCATACGCCGGTCCTTATAAGGTTGTATCACAAGATGACAAGAATTTTGTGATACTAATTGCAGGTGAAGAAAAAAAGATTTCAATAGATAGATTGAAACCTGCGTACGTTATAAATGACAACAGAAAAATGCTCCAAAGAGCAACAAGGAAGATGACAGACAGGGAAAAAGAAGAAGAAAAACAGACCACACAGTCCGATACCACACAACCACAAAAAGTAGAGGACAAACAGGTCGAAAAAGGTGAAAAATCACAAAAATCACCAGTAGAAAAAACAAAAATTAAAAAAATGGTGAAGTTTAGTGACGAGATCGTCAAAATACATTACGATCCATCGGCCCCCTTATGCCCACGAAAAAGGGAATATTTGTAACAAAAGAAATTCCGCAGATAAGTAGAGAATAAATGCGTACAAATAAAACATGACACGAATAAACAAACCCACATACGATACGGAAGAAAACATCGCAACGTGTTTCTATTGACAAATATCCCGATAACAAAATAGTAAATAGATCGTGACATCACAAATGAAGAGTACATTCCTTTGTGAAATACAAAATTCAAAAGTACGAAAATTCAAACACGCTTAACTCTGCTTGTACTTAATAGATTTTGACCAGAAAACTTTTCAGCTAAAGAATATTTAATGCACTATCCCCTCCGAACATGTCTGAAATAAGATAACGACTTGGAATAAAGCTGCGATCGAAAATATTCTCGCAACGTTTTTTCACTCACCTTTCTAACTTTTTCTACCAATTTCTTTCTTTTTCCAATTTGTATTCCTTCCTTGTATCATGTTGTCCCCAATTAACACGCCATTCTCGACTCCAGAATTCCAATTCATTGTTCCACCTGTACCTCAGCCTGTAAAGACTAAGGAACAGATGGAGTAGAAAAAGGAAATGGAACAAATTGAAAATGAATTGCTGATGGACACGACATCGGCTGTAGACATCGTCAAGATGATGTCCACACCCCTTCCTGCCCTTATCTCACCACCGAAATCGCCAGAGAGGACACCAAGAGAGAAGTGCCCACCCAGGGAGTCCTCAGCCCTGGCCACATTGGAGGTGAGAAGGCAACCTCCTGCAGAAGAGGTGCAAAAAGTACACCCTCATCCCACACTCGGTCTAACCTATAAACCATCGGGGAATTCGAACTCCCCGATATTTAAAAGGCCAAGACCTCCAAACCCCTCTGGTCCTTCGACATCCTACCGTCTCCATCCTTACAACCGTCCGGCACAAAACCAACCGCCCAGACGTAGGGGGCAACAAAACTGAGAGTCCTACCAGGCCCGATTTAACGCTTGTAAGATGTCTTACAAGTGTGTGGGTGCCGCAGTAGGATTGGCCTTAGCCAAATGGGAGAGGGACCAGAGACAGCAATAGACTCGATAAGTCCCCCCAGGCACGTGACTTATCATTTTCACGGCGCAAAAACTGGGGGGGAGTAGCTGTGAGGACAATACTCGTATGACGTAATAGGGGCTCGCACTCCTCGATGACAGTCGACGCCCAAAGGCTGGCAATAATCGTCTTTATGACGTTAAACGAATTTACACTGGTGCGTTTGTATGTTTGTACCTGTACGTACGTACAGGTAAGATACTTTGCACGGGCCGAGATCAATTACCAGATAACAATCTCGGTGATGTCACGGCCCAGTACCAAACGCACTGCGTCATTTCCTATCACCTCGACAGAGGCAAGAAACGACGTAATGCATGACATAATTACGTACATGTACGTATGCATGTGTGTCTGTGTGCGTGTGCCAAATTCTGTATATAAACTCTCAGAACCGGCTCAAAAATCGCCAGTTTTTGCCGAGGATTTGGCTCTCCCATACTTAACCGTATGAAGTGGCAGAACACGCAAAATACTGTTGAAGACCTTCTAGTGCAAATATCTTTCACGACAAGGTATTCCACAAATGGTGTATCACAAATAATTGTTTTACAGCACTGTTCAAAAACCTGATATTTCTGGCGTGTGTAAAGTGTGTAAAAGAAGGCCGATTTTGAAATAGTGCATAAAGTAAAAGTTTAACCAGTTTCGCATTTGCAAATTCGTTTACTTTTTTCAACACTATCGTGGCTGCGGATGAGCACTTTTGACGCACTGTATTATTCAAGGTTCTTTCTTGGAATTTTGAATAAGTTTCTTGATAAGACTTCATTTAGTTCCATTGAGATGTTCTGAATTTCACAAAATGATAATTTTTGTTTCTGCACCATGTCATATAATGATTTTCCTGCTATTACTTTAATATCAAACGATTTTTGAACAAAAATATTTCAAAAATAATAAACAATGGATTCATACTTGAAAATTTCATATAACATATAATTATTTTAGTTTGACATTTGAAACGACAAAATTGTGAAAAGGTACGGATATTTTGTTCAAAATAGTCGTGCGAGGTTTGTCATTTTTGTGGTTTTGCTTACCACATTAGATTTCTGAAACGAATTTTTATTCAGTTCGCTTACAAAAGAGGTATCAAAGTTGACCTCGCAAAAGGGTTAAGGGTGGAGATGTTGAAAATTTTCCGTTTCATGAAAAAAGAAAACTATTGACACCATTTTACCATTTTGGTCTAATTGTTTTTTTATGTACGAGTGTATATCTATAGGTACATAGGTAGGTCTATAATTATCTATGTACCTATTGCCCAAACTTTGTATATACGGTTTTGAGAAAACTACGAAACGGATACTGCTGAAATTCTCACTAAAAATAGTCCTCATATGAGAGAAGGTCTGAAAAACATTTGGTGCCTATTAGTTTAGTAGTTTCGAAGAAAACTGAAACACGAAAAAATTCCTAGAAAAGTGATTTTTCCGTGACTTTGGGAAAGCGAGCTAAGAGATCAGGCTGAAATTTTCTCAGTAGATTGTCCTTAAACGGTTGCAAGCCGCATAAAAGTTTGGTGCCTATTAATTCAATAATTTTCGAGAAAACTAAAAATAACTCTTACGCAGCAATACTTCGCTAGAAAAGCCAGTCTGCTAATTTACATCTACAATTCAACAAACAATCCTGAATTCAAATGTCTGAAAAAATTGGAAAAAACAATCGATAGTTATATAGATATTCAACAAAAATATCGATGTATCGAAATTTCGTTGTCACAGTTTTAAGTAAAAAAAAAAACTCTTGCGCAGCAAGCTTCGCAAAAAAAGTAGATTTTTCTTTGTTTAAAAATTACCTACATCACCAACATTCTTCTAATAAAGTAATATATAAAATATTTATATACTTGGAAAAAAATTACCGATATCCCACAAATACGATGCATGCGATAAAATATACTGATCAAGTATTATGTTTTCAAAATATTTTTGAATGTGTCAAAAATCATTAGTTTTTTGTAGAATGAAAAATTATTCCAAGTTATAACAAGCAAAATTTTAGAAAATAATTCGATGGTTTTCTTTTCTGCAGTGATGAGAATTGTGGATTATTTAAAAAAAAAACACTATGTCAAAAAAAAAAATTCCAAATTGCAAAACGGAAGTATATTGCAGTTGTCTACGTGCTGGTTACGAAAATATTAAAAGAGATTTTAGTGTCCGTGTTTAAATCTAGTGTAAGGTAGCAGGCGGGGGGGGCTGGGTGAAAATTAACCTTTTTCTGAGATCGGGTTGTTTTTAGGTTAAAACAAGTGGTTTTCTCGATGAAAGCTAGAAAAGAAAATGAACTTTTTAGGACCATTATTAGAAGGGTAAAAGTTATTAACTATTCAGTGTGATTTTCCTTCTTTTAGTAAAAGAGCGAAAATCACACTGAATAGTTAATAAGTTGAGAATAAATTAACCAATCAAAACCAAAATTGGTAGGTCTGATCCTTGTACGGAAGGTACTGTTTGTTCCAAATTTTGTGATTATTGAAAGAGAAGTGCAACTTTTATTGAGATAACATGAAAAATTAGCACCTCCAACAGCCCCAGGGAATGAGCCATAATACCAATAGTAACCAAATTTGGAATCGTGTTAGACATACTTCAATACCTGTATCAAATTTTGTGACTATAGCTTGAAAATTTCTTCTTTTAGAGCCATTAATCTCCCAAAATTGCAACAAAATCCCCCCTATCAGACGTACCGTGAGGCCTATCCGCACAAAAATTGCTAGGTGCTGTCATTGACCTGGGGCACATACGTATACCAAATTTCAGGCCTATCGATTGAAAATTGTGATCTGTACGCTGCTCAATAAAAAATGCATATAAACTGACCTACGAGACGGAACTTGCCATCGATTCAGACCAAAAACAATGGGGTTCTTTCTTTGATGGATCCCAATATGTGTTTCAAATTTCGAAACCATCTGATCAAAATTAGGACTGGAAATAGACTCAACACAAAAGTAGGTACATAAAAAATTTTTTTTTCAAAAATAGTACCAGAATGCTCAGAAAATCATGAAACGAAAAACGTACCTACTCCCACCATTGGTCCGAATAATCCGGCAATTTTAAAATTAAAATCACCATTGCGCCGTAAATAGGGAAAAAATACTTCTAGCAATACAGGTGACTTGCTTTTATTCCAAAATTTGTTTTATCTTACATTTTTCTTGGAAACTACTGAATCAATAGGCATTAAACTCATATGAGACTTGGTCCTATATAAAAACTATATTTCTTGAAAATTTCAGCTCTACCCCTTCTGTGGTTTCTTCAAAATCCTGAAAAAACCACTTTTTCAACAATATTTTCTTTTTCAGTTTTCTCAGAAAATGCTGAACTAATAGGCACCAAACCTCAGTCAAACTTACACCCATATAAGAACGATGTATCATAAAAATTTAGGCCCGATCCCTTTCATAATTTTCTCAACATCTTGAAAAAACGACTTTTCCAGAAATTTTGGGTTCTCCAGTTTTCTCGGAAACTACTGAAACAACAAGCACTAAACTTCAATCAAACTTGATTTTATATAAGGACTACCTTTTACGAAAATTTCAGCCCTATTTATTCCTTGTAAAAAAAAAAAAAAGTGAACACAAAATTTTCTCTAGTAATTATTTCTTTTTCAGTTTTTTTAAAAAAGACTACAAATGAGCACTAAACTTCTATAATACTTGTGCACATGTATGATAACAATGTATCGAGAAAATTTCAGCCTGATCCATTTTCTAGTTTCCTCAAAATCTAGGAAAAATCACTTTTCCAGCAAATTTGTGCTCTCCGGTTTACTCAGAAACTACCGAACCAATAGGCGACAAATTTTTATTAGACTTGGTCCTGTATAATGACTACCTTTCATGAAAATGTGAAAGGGAAAGGGATTCATATTTTCACTGAAAGTACTCCTCATATGAGATCAGGTTTGATAGGAGTTTGGTGCCTACTTGTAACGAAGTTTTCAAAAAATGTGGAGAACAAAAGAAAAAAATTGATGTAGAAAAGCAAGTTTCCTGCATAGCTCGTATCTTTTTCGTATTTACAACAAAAGGCGTTTCGACCGTCTTTTCTGCATTGCATTAATTCAGATTTATTTATTTTTGGAATTGTACTTTGATGAAAATCGGCAAACTGGGTTTACTAACAAAGTTTTTTTGCGCTGGAGTTTTTTTTTTTTTTTAGTATTTTCCTGTCAGATCATCTCAAATTCTGTCAAAGTTGTTTTAAATATTTTCTCTAAAAATTCGTAAATTTTCCTTGGTCAGCTTATGCTTTTAAGCCTTCAGTCAAAATCAGCTGCAACTAGTTAGAAAAAAAAAGTTTACAATCTTGTAAAATGAAAGTGTCGTACATTCAAACATCCTAATTTATTTTATCAACTACGCAAACGAAAAGTAGGGGTTTATCATCTTATTAACAAGCGAAATAATAACGTTTTTCCAATGACGACCCTATCTCGGGGAATAAAGTAGTTACTTTATCTCCCTAGGGAGAAAATGAAAAGTATCGCAGGTTGACTATATAGTACTGAACCAGTAAAGAACGATGATTTCTGTTTAGACATGTCGGCGCTAAATAGACAACCATCGAGTACCTTTTGAGGTACTTTTCACTATATTTATGTACGCTATCCTTGTGAATTTAAGGAATGACTTTATCAAATGTACTCTAAATTGGTGAACTCAGGCAAAATGTGGAAAATACGCAGAAGGTACTCCAGGGTTGTCTACTTTTTCACCGGCATGTCTTTACATTGAAAAGTACATTGGTCTTATGGACCTTTACTAGTCTAGTACTATATAGTCAGAGCAGGATTGAGAAACACTACCTTTTTTTTCATTTTGTTTCCATTAGTTGAGTTCTGAAATTTACCATAATGTTAGCTATTTTTTGTTTCTATTTCCATTGTTTTGGTTTCTGTTTCCATTAAATATCCTGGTTTTATCAAAATTTTTTATTCAGTTTCTGTTTCTGGTTCCATTTCCATTCAAAAAAATTTTTTTCTTACATTTAAAATTTTTCAAATCCTGCGTTCAAATATCGATGTATCGATATTTTTTTGACATTTCTCAAAAAAAGAGGATATTTTTTTGATATTTCTCAAAAAAAAAAGGATATTTTTTCGATATTTCTCAGAAAAAAGAGGAAATTTTTTCATATTTTTTCTTCCAGATTAAAAAATTAATCAAGTGAGAAATGGGAATGGAAACGACTCATCATTTGGTTTTTGTTACATTTCCATTATTCGTCTTGAAACAAATTGGTTAATTGTTTCCAATTTGGTTTCCATCAGGGATTGAGAAATGCTAACTTTTTCATTTTGTTTCCATTAGTTGAATTTCTGAAATTTGTCACACAGTTAGTTATTTTTTGTTTCTTTTCCCATCATTTTGGTTTCTTTTTCCATTACATTTCCTGATTTTATAAAAAATGTTTATTCAGTTTCTGTTTCCAGTTCTATTTTTTCGATATTTTTCGAGAAATATCGATGTGGAATACCTTGTTTTGAGAGATATTCTCACCAGAAGGAAATTCAACAGAATTTAAGTGTGTTCAGCCACTTCGTACATAAGTATGGGTAAGCCAGAACCAGACCGAACACTGGCGATTTTAGAGCCGATTTGGGTGGTTTATATATGGCTTATTTACACGCACACTAAGACACGTACTTAAGAATATACGTACATCTGTGAGGGCAGCCAGGTCGCATCATCCCATACCGCGATAAGAGATGGCTGACCAGTTCGTGTACGGATTGTGACATTGTTTCATTGTGTCACAATTCGGTACTCGTACATTACCTGCATGTATGTGCAGATAATTACAATCGAACGTATTTAGTGTGTTTAACGTCACAAGGATGATTATTTGCCTGCCCTTTGGGGCGGCAACTGTCATCAAGGGGTCCGAGCCCCTTTACCTCATACCGATGAGTCCCCACAGCTACTCCCCCACAGTTTTTGCGCTGCAAAAATGATCAAAATGCGCAAGGCCTGGGGGGATGTGCGGGTTTTTACTTCCGCCTCTGTTTGGCCTCCCATTTTGCCAGGGCGCTACCTACCGCAGCCCAGCCCCGATGCACTCGTAGGATTCCCTTTGGGCGTGTATACAGGCCAGGTAATTTGCCCGGCTGTCCTCTCCCCTACGCCTTGGTGGTATGTTTTTTGAGCGGGCGTAGGGGTGATGACAGGAGTGAGGGGGCAGCGGATGTTTAAACATCAGCTTCCTTAACATCAGGGAGTTCGAATTCCCCAATGTCCAGGTGGCCATCTTAGCTTTTTCATTCTTGGCCCTCTCGACTGTGAACAAGAACCTTATCGACTCCCTTTTTTCCTCTGGTTTTGGCTCCAGCTTTGGGGGTTCTGGAGTTGGAGTCAATTCCTTCGGCGACCGGGGAGGAGAGATAATTGGAGGCAGTGGAGTAGTCATTTCCACTAGGACATTTTCTATGGGAGGAGCTGTGTCCATGAGCAGATCCTCCTTAATCCGGTCCAGCTCCGTCTTCTGCTCGGTCTTCCGCTGGGTCTGTGAGAACTCAGCAGTTTTTCAGGAGATTTGGGAGGTGGCGGACTTCAGGATGGTATTGGTTGGCAGCGACATTAGAATAGATTGTTGAGGAAAAGGAACCAAAAATATTATTTCAGAGAACACGTCCAAGATCTATGGCAGTTCTGAAACGGGTGAATTTACTGCTGTTTTCGATTTACCATTACAGTTTCGTTTCATTATTTTCACATCTTCTTATCAGTATGTAGAGGGGATAGCACTTAAAATTCTCAGCCGTATGCAAGTTTTCCAGTTAAGTTCTGATCGGTTTAAGCAAAGTTATGCCTGAAATAAACCCATAGAATATATTTTTCAAATTTTTATTACAAAGGAATCTCCACTTGTGATGTCATAACGTTGAAATTATCTTTGTGTTTAACAGTAAACGCACGTTGCGATGTTTATTTCCGTATCGCACGTGGATTCGTTTATTCCTGTCGTTTTCTTTTTGTTGGCATTCCTCGTTTGCTTATCTCCGGAGTTTCTTTTGTCTCACAAGAGTTCCGATTTTCGTCGCATATTTTTTAGCGGGTTTAAACTTACGTAGTGGATATTACTTTTTTGGGAGTAAATTTTATTTTCTTCGCATTAACCTCTGAGACTTGAGAGAAGGATGGAAATTTTTGCGTTTTTTACTGCCTAGGGGCCTGCCTCTTTTTCATGGGCTTATGGGGGCCTCCGAATCGAATGTTTTAGTGGTAACATCGTCCGAAAATCTTACAGACTTTTTTGATGTTTTCTGTTGTGAATTATTTATTTTACATTTTTCGACGGATTCTTCTGTGTTTGTTGGTGAATCCGTCTGTATATTTTCTACGTTCTCCCTCTGCAACCTTTTTATTCTTTTATTGTCACTTACCATGTATGCAGGCTTCAATCTGTCGATTGAAATTGTTCGAGTATCACAAAGTTTTTCTCATCTTGTGATACTACTTTGTAAGGGCCGGCGTATGGTTTCTCCAGCGCAGATCTCATTTTTTCGTCTCTAACAAATATGTGTGAAGTATTGGCCAAGTGTTTTGAGACGTAAATCTTGGGCTGGCCATGGTGAGCTGCCTATTTTAGGAAATTGTTGGCATCATTTCTTATGTTTTGTACCATGATTTCGGGGCTAACTTCCTTCAATTCTGTGAAGAAGTCCCCTGGAAGGCGTAGCTCTTTGCCAAACACTAGTTGCCCTGCAGAGTGACCTGTATCAGTTTGTAGGGCAGATCAAAGGCCTAAGAGGATGGTAGGGAGTACTTCTACCCATCTCTTTATATCATGTGACATGATAGAGGCTTTGAGAGCTCTATGCCATCTCTCAATTTTCCCATTGGTTTGAGGATGGTAAGCTGTGGTATGACTGTGTTGAATACCAAGCTTATTAGACAGCTCTTTAAACAGCGAGCTCTCGAATTGGCGACCTTGGTCTGTGATTATGACTTCTGGTACGCCATACCTCGCAATCCAGGTATCGTATAGCCTTGCAGCCACTGTAGGGGCTGTCATCTTGTGTAGAGGGATTGCTTCTGGCCATCGTGTTGCCCTGTCTATTATTGTTAACAGGTATCTGTGTCCTTGAGATGGTGGCAATGGGTCTACCAAGTCCATATGTACTGTTTTAAACCGCTCCGTTTGTTTGAAGGAATTGAGGGGCGAGCGAGTGTGTCTTCCTACTTTGGATTCTTGACAGTTCAGGCAACTGCAAGCCCATTTGTTGCAGTCAGACTTCATTCGTGGCCATACAAACCTTGCCAAAATTAAATTAGCACTACATTTTGGCCCAACATGTGACAGATTATGTACACTGTTGAAAGTCAACCTGCGATATTTTACCGGTTGAAATGGCCTATTCTTACCTGTACTGATGTCACATGTTAATAAAACATCAGTACCGGGAATTTTTCGCTGTCTCAATTTGAGAGTAGTATCATTGTTCGATAACAACTCTTGCAATTCTGCATCCTTAAGCTGTGCTTTATCTATTTCAGCATAAGGCAATTGGACAGGAGCCGAGATAGCTTCGATTCTACTCAAGGCATCAGCTGGAGTGTTAAGTTCTCCACTTATATACTGAATGTCGGTAGTCAATTGACCAATATAGTCTAATTGTCGTGCTCTTCTCGGCGATCCCGGTTCTGCTTTTTGTGTGAAGGCATATATTAGGGGTTTATGGTCAGTATACACAGAAAAACATCTACCCTCTAATTGGTGCCTGAAATGCTTCAACGCAGCAAAAATTCCGAGCAATTCCCTATCGTATGTGCTATAGTTCTTTTCTGTTTTTGAGAGATTCCTCGAGAAGAAAGCTAGCGGTAATTTCTTGTTGTCTTTATCCAATTGGTACAGGGTTGCACCAATAGCAAAATCAGATGCATTGGTACTCACGCATAATAGCAGACTTTCGTCTGGATGAGCCAATAGAGTTGCATTTGCCAGTGTATCTTTGATTTTCTCAAAGGCCTGTTCGGCTTCTTCGTTCCATTCGAGTGGAGTCTTATCTTTCTTTTTACTTGTCTTTATTAGTGCAAACAGCTTACTTTGTTCGGCTGCTGCATTCTTCATGCAACGTCTATAGAAGTTCACCATCCCCCAAGAAACGCCTAAGTTCAGCGACATTTGAGGGTTTTGGGAAGTTCAATATTGGCTCTACTTTGTTCTTCAATGAGGAAATGCCTTCGGTCGAGACTTTGTAGCCGAGGAAGTCAATTTCAGTCTGTGCATATAAGCTTTTACCTACGTTGATAGTAAGCTTGGCAGCGTGTATACGCTGTACTACAGCTCTTACATTCTCCTCGTGCTGTTGCTCACCGCCTTCAGAGCAAATGCAGATATCATCCAAGTATGCATATGCAAACGGCAATTCCCTAAACAGTCGGTTGATAAATCTTTGGAAAGTTTGTGCTGAGTTGCGAAGTCTAAACTGCATTCGAAGGTATTCGAATAATCCAAAGGGGGTTATAACCACTGTCTTTGGTACGTCCTGGTCAGCCATAAGAATTTGGTGGAATGCCCAGTTTATGTCAATTTTGGTGAACATTGTTTTACCCTTCATGTTCGCGTTGAAGTCCATTATGTTGGTGACTGGGTAGCGATCAGGAACTGTTATGGCATTTAAGGCCCTGTAGTCTCCAACAATTTGCCACTCTCCACTTGCTTTTTTGATCATGTGGATAGAGGAGCTCCATGAGCTTTTTGAGGGGCGACATACGCCCTCCTCAATGATGCAATGAAAGTACTCCCATGCTGCTTTGAGTTTGTCAGGCAGTAACCTTCATGCTCTAGCATGGCAAGGCTGTCCTTTGGTTTCTATGTAATGAACCGTATCGTGTTTGTATGTAGGATGCCTGCGAATTGATGGTTGAGTGACTCCAGGGTAGTCAGACAGGATCCGTAAAAGTTGTCCGTCGACTTTTGTACAGCTGGATATATTTGTGTCCAGTCTGTAAGCATGCGTTTTGCAATCCATACAATTTTTAGTTTCACTATTGATCAGTTTGCCATTTTTGAGGTCAATGATCAGGCCATAATGTGCAAGGAAATCTGCACCCAGGATCGGGTTTGGAACATCAGCAACTGTGAAGGACCACGTCATATTTTCCTTAAGTCCGATGTCAACTTTGCTGGTCTCAAATCCATAAGCTGGAAGGTTTTGACCATTCACAGTACGGAGATAGTATTTCGGGGGAAGTACTTTTTGGTTTTTATTTACTGGCAATATACTCAAGTCTGTACCTGAGTCTATCAAGTACCATCTCCTATTTGTCCTGTCCTTTATGAACAGGCAGCATGAGTGTTTTTCCTAGGGGTCTTGGGCTGCAGAGATGGCCCCTTGTTCTAGTTTGACGCTTCCTTGTTGTAGGATTTACCCCACCATTTGCACTCTTTGTTGCATTTGGTGGCCTCTGCGCCAAACCTGTTATGGAAGAAACAACTCTTCTCATCCCAATTTCGAGACTGGTTTTTGGGAGATGATGTATGTGGGGGAGTTGAACTCTAACCCCTGTTGTTGGAACTCGATCTTCGGTCTCTGGACCGGGATTGTCGTCCTCTGCTATTGCCATTGTTATTGTTGTTGTTTCTTGATTTGGATCGTTGTCGCCAGCTACTATTGGGTTTCGTTGAGCTTTGGCTTTTGTTCCATTTTACTTCATCGGTCAACTGAGCTATTTGGGCTCGAAGTTGAGCGAGTTCTCCAGTCTCTGCAGACACTGCACTGACCACAGGCTTTGACCTGGTGTATTCGAGTGCATGATTTGCGGATTTTGCAAGGAAGTCCAAGTCTGTGGATGTATTTATTACGGTTGAACCTACGGCAGCTAGGCATTGCACAACACTTTGTGGAAGTTGTTTGCAAAATTGATTGCCTATGACAGAAGAGGCTACTATGTTATCTGCCTTCTGCCTCAATTTCGCCATGAAGATTGAGGGTTTTGTCGTCCCCCATCTTCATACCACCCATCACATCATCAATAATTTCATTCTTAGTTTTTCCGAATACATTTTTGATCTTCTTTACGAACCAGGCATATTTGTCATCTTCCGTCAAAGGGCATTCCATGATGTCCGGAATATGGCGGATTATCTGTGGGGGCATGCCTCCACAGATGTGTAGGTACCCCTTGTTCAGAGTTATGTTCTTGGTCTTGAACCTGCCTTCCAATAGAGTCAACCATAAATCTACCTCATTGGGCAGAAATTCCGGGATCTCTATCCTCCGTCTGTAGAAGATGGGGTTCTGCCCTGGCCGCAATTGCAAAAGTTGCATAATCTGCGCCAAGACTTCGGGTGTCAGCTGTGGCTGACTACTACCTCCCTGCGATGGTTGTGGGTTTTCGGTTGGTGGTGGGACCATTGATGTGTCTTTCTGATGACAAGCGTATTCCACAGAACTACTTCTTTCCTTGCTATTTGAAAACACTGGCTCCTGTGTTTGTAGGACAGGTGTTTTTGGGTCAGAACTTTGGCTTAAAGTTCAACCACTTCTCAACGTTTTGACTGCTAGTTGTTCTTTATTTATTGCAGTTCCCAGTCGTGCTAATTCTGGGTTTCGAGGGCCTTCTTCCAGATTTGGTAAATTCTTGGAGTGTCGAGTCGAAGTTGGGGGAGGGTTGGGAGATGAGTCCAACCTTCTTCCTTCAGGTCTACTGTCTGGTTTCTCCTTGTTTATATATTTTAAGGAGAGGGGTATAAATTCCCACTTCAGCAGACTCTACTTCAACAACCTAAAAGGTGTCTTAGTCTGCAAAAAAATTTTTGTATTTGCTGAGCAAGCGAGTATCTTGCCAACACACCGCGCCAAATTTTTGTAAAAGCGCAATGGGCCTAAGGACATCTCACGATGTAGCCAAAAATCACGTCGAGGTCACCACTGTGGAATACCTTGTTGTGAGAGATATTCTTACCAGAAGGAAATTCAACAGAATTTAAGTGTGTTCAGCCACTTCGTACATAAGTACGGGTAAGCCAGAACCAGACCAAACACTGGTGATTTTAGAGCCCATTCGGGTGGTTTATATACGGCTTATTTACACGCACACTAAGACACGTACGTAAGAATATACGTACGTCTGTGAGGGTGGCCAGGTCGCATCATCCCCTACCGCGATAAGAGATGGCTGACCAGTTCGTGTACGGATTGTGACATTGTTTCATTGTGTCACAATTTGGTACTCGTACATTACCTGCATGTATTTGCAGGTAATTACGATCGAACGTATTTAGTGTGTCTAACGTCACAAGGACGATTATTTGCCTGCCCTTTGGTGCAGTGACTGTCATCGAGGGGTCCGAGCCCCTTTACCTCATACCGATGAGTCCCCACAATCGATATTCTTTCAAATTTTTTCTCTCAGATCAAAAATTAATCAAGTGAGAAACAGAAACGATAGATCATTTGGTTTCCATTACATATTTCCTTTATTGGTCTTGAAACAAATTTGTTAATTGTTTCCAGTTTGATTTCCATCTCTGAAGTTTATTGTTTCCATTTATTTGAGTTTCCAGTGCAAAAAAATATGGTTTCTGTTTCCCAATTCCTGAGTCAGAACCCAAAATTTATCGCATTATTTTCTGTTAATCGCATATATATCATCATAAGAGCGGGATTTCATAACAATCATGATTGGAGCATGAGTGCGAATGACTCAAGATTGTTAAAGGTGAAAACAATGTTTCTTTTTTTTTTCAATTCAAAAATTTTTTTTTGCTGAATTAATGAAGTATCATATACAGCTTGGTCATAACTTAGTGAGAGTGAGCAGTTATCATCTTGTGCGGTTACAGCTCTCGCTTAGGCTTGTGCTTGCAAACTTCGCACTCATTGATAATTTCTCACTTTTCTCCAATGTTGCGTAATATACTATTATGGTGAATAATTTTGAGAAAAAAATCTAGAAATCTCAAACGACGCTAGATGGCTCCCGAAAAAAAAAATCAGTTTACAATGGCTCGAAAAAAATATAGTAAACTAAATCGCTTTATCTATTTTCCATTAAGTAAACTATAAAAAGAGATGGGAAAACTCGTAAATCCTGGCGGTTCTTTTTCTTTACGTTTTTTTTCTCCAACCGTGAGAAGCGTCATCACAGTGTAAGGTTACGCTCAACTTTTTCATCTTTTTTTTTTATACATTTTTCCCCTTATTTTTCTTTTTCCTGCGTATATATTCGACACGAAAAAGAAAAATCGTGAACTATCGTTGGAAAGATTTTTAAAGAATATGTATGGAGAAATATTTTGTAATGGGGCTAGCGGATTTA
The DNA here is from genome assembly GCA_011428145.1 of Ericerus pela. Lineage (NCBI taxonomy): Eukaryota > Metazoa > Arthropoda > Insecta > Hemiptera > Coccidae > Ericerus > Ericerus pela. Next base: position 374,793 of record WOFM01000600.1, on the reverse strand, counting down.
GGTTTTTGTGACGAAAAAATGAAAAGAAAAAAAAATGAAGACACTGAGTTAAGTCGATTCAAAACCCGCAAGATTTCATAAATGGGTACATTAAAGTCGCATTAAATATGCAAAAATACGTGTTTCATTTACGACGTACCTAGCTGTATGTTGTTAGATGGAAAAGAGTCGTACGCTTGCTGGAATTTTAATTTTTTCTCTCAACCTCAATCAGTTCGGTGTAGAATGTAAAAGTTTCTATCGAAGTAAACATTTATGAGGAGATAAAATTTGAAATCATCTCATCGTTGGTGCTTCCTAAGATTTCAGTTCGAAGTAGTAGTAAGAGCTAAAATAAATATGAAAGGCAGGCAAGAAAAGCTAAAATGCTTTCTTGATATACTTGGATTTTTTTTAAATTTTGAAAGGAATATTGAGGCTAAATAAAGAAAAATGTTTGATGATTTTTAGCCCTTTAATTTTTATTGATTAGTTTTCTTCGTAAAATTTATGTGGCACATGTTTGAATGCAGCAGGATTCAAGGAAGGCGAATGGTGAAATGAGACAATTTTCTGGTCTGAGCTGGCAGAAATCGCAGGATATTAATGCTACCAACTGGATAAGACGGAAGTGTTATTTTTAACAGTTGTCAATCTAATGTATAGGTTATCTAAAATTGTGAATGTTCATCGAAATATTTTATGAAGAAATGTTAGTGAAGAGATAACGTATCTCATTGATGCTAATAAAATTTTAATATTATGCATTAGAAATGTGGTCCAAGCTGGTTCTAGCTTTTTTTCGTCACTTTTTGGTGAGAAATACTAATTTTTGATGAAAAACTTATGGATTTTTCTTTTTTTTCGTTCTTTGAGATGGGTACCTGCCTAAAAATCTTGGCTACTTGTTATATTTGTATGCCGTAGGCTTTTTTTTTTTGTGACTGGCATTTAAACGCCAGTGAAGCTGTTCCTTTGGCATTTGCTGCGAAGAATAAAATTGCTACTACATTCAAAGTTTTAGTTTAGAACAGATTCTCTGAAAAATTAATTCTCAGTTCTATATTCCGGTGTGAGTTCCATAAAATGGAAAAGCATAGGTTAAACAATCATTTCCCATCATTTCACACTCTGCCCAAAATCATAAAGCATTTATTATTGAAATGACTAATTTCACAATTTTCTTGTGACATATATTCTTTAATTTCTCTACAATTATTTTTTTAAATATACTGCAACTGCACCGACTGAGACTTCATTTTCGATTATATTCTTCTTATAATTGAGAATTGCGAAAAAGTTTTGAAACATCTGTTTGTTTCCAAACGGGCAAAATAATTTTTCTTCTCAGATAAAAATATCTCATCGTGAAAAACTCGAAACGTGAAACTAAGGAGGAAGTTATCAATTTAATCCTACGTATTTTTTTTTTTTATGTTTATTCCAATATAACTTCTCAACCTGGGCATCGATTTCGATGAACATTTTTTAAAAGATTGAGGATGATCCCATTGTGATCTTATTAATAGTATATTGTTGACAAGTGCATAATGTGGGCTATTGTTTTACAGTGTGCGAAGAATTTGCAAACAAGCCGAAGGCGAGTGTTGCAAACTTGACATGAGTTAAAATAGCCCACAAGCACTTGTCGTATATCATACTTTTTACAATTAATGCACGAAAAAAAGTATAACAACTCCCTTTCCCGATGAAAAAAAAATCATAAAGGAAATAAATTTTGCAAATTATATATAAAAAAACATAAAAACGACAAGTTTTTCATTATTTTGCATTTTTTTATTCCTATATTTTCAAACAGCTAAGAATATGATTATAAATTATAAGGAAAGTAGTTCCAAGTAAATTTTTCCTTTTTCTAGCAGTACTAATCCCAGATTTCTAGCTTAAACAGGGCCTGAGGAATCATTGAGTAAAAGAAGAAAGGTTTCATGAATTCAAAAAAAATAATTTCCCATCAGTTTGTGTTTTTATCGTTTGTTTATTTTCAAATTGTTAAAGATGATTAAAAAATTAAACGAAAATTAAATTCAGGTAAATTTTCTCCTCTTTTCAGAAGTACCTTAAATAGCGACTGAAGTATCATGGAGGGAAAGGGTAGAAGTTTCTAGATTCCAAAAAATGGGAAATCTCTGTTTAATTTGCGTTTTTTTTTGTTTATTTGATGTCAAATAGCTAAAGATAATTAGAAAATTATATAGCAATTTTTTTAAATTTTATCCACTCTCCATCATTACAAACCCCAGCTCTCTAACTTAATTAGAGGCTGAGGAATCATTTGAGAAGTTTTGTGGAATACCTTGTTGTGAGAGATATTCACACATCGAAGGTCTTCAACAGTATTGCATGTTCTGCCACTTCGTATATCACAGTATGAGAGAGCCAAATCCTTGGCAAACACTGGCAATTTTGTAGCCAGTTTTGAGAGTTTATATACTGGATTTGATACACACACACACAGACGCACATACGTACATATAAGTATGATATTATGTCATCAGTTGCGTCTCTTGCCTCTGTCGAGGTGATAAGAAATGCGGTAACGCGTTTGGTACCAGTCTGTGACATCACAGAGATTGTTATTGGGTAATTGATCATGGCCCATGCAATGTATCTTACTTGTATGTACGTACAGGTACAAACATAAAAACGTACAAGTGTTTATTTGTTTAACGTCATAGAGACGAATAATTGCCAGCCTTTGTGCGGCTACTGTCATTGAGGGGTGTGAGCCCCTATTACCTCATACGAGTATTGTCCCCACACACTTTTTTGAAAATGAAAATGTGTTTGATTGGAGTGGCAATTTGACGAAGAGCTTTTCACAAAATAACAATAATAATAATAATAATAATAATAATAATAATAATAATAATAATAATAATATCAAAATGATTATATGTTCGAATATTTTACACCCTGTCGCGCAGCACTAGGATGCGCAGGAGTGCCTTGCACCCACCCAGTGGCGCCGACTTGGTGAAAGTATTGTACGAGGCTGAAGACAAAATATGAAAAATTTTTGGTTCATGTTCCATCTATACAACGAATTTTTAATTATTTAACATGAAAAATTGGAGCATTTATAAGTACTTGCTAAAATTTACATAATTTTTGGAAAGCCGCCTCCCCCCAATTACAATTTTACTAGATACTAATGAGACGATATTAGAAACGTTTCCTTAATGAAAAACCGTTTTGCTGATAATGTAGAAAAGAATCGAAAAAAAATTAAAAAGTTAATCGAAAATTCAATGGCTGTTGATGTGGGGTGCAAGAATAAGGCGGTTGAGCTATCAAACTTCATTCACTGTTTCCGTATAGTCAATGCATAAACAAATCATGAAGCGAGAAATAGAGTCAAAATTCCTTTCGAAGTTTTCGAGAAGTAACAAACTTCGAATTATTACGAACGAAATTAGATTAGTCTTTTGCGACTTTCGAAGCATTTAATTACGATAAAAGCTCATTAAACGCCCTATTGACGAACTCGTGCATCTTAATTGGGCCCAATTTGAACAAATACAGTTTATCTTTCTCTCTCTTCCGAATTCGACACTGCGAAAGCATAAAATTCGAAAACTAAAGAACTATTTTATGTCGCCTTCGAATATCGAATTATACTATGCAGTGTGCACAAATTATTCGTTTTGAAATTAATGAGTTTCGCAGGCTCGACCAAAAATGCGATATATTTTGCACAGAGTTCGGAAAACGAGTATCATTTTTGTAGCTAGAATTAAGCTGTGAATGTTTAAGATAATAGAACAAAGAAAATGATGAAATATCTTGTAATAGGTTCATCTGTGTGCAAAATAATCGTAGTATCTGAGGTGGGGTGAAGTTGTGAAATGCTATAAAGCATTCAATACGTTCCTACTCTGAGCTGCACAGCGTTTTCTGGAATCAAATTATAAAATTATTTTGAATAATGAATAATCGATTGAATATGACCGTTGTATTTCTGGATAACGAATAATGTGCAATTGAAAACTTTAGAAAATGGCTAACTTTCAGTGCATTGGACGTCAGAGTAGGCTATGTTTAAAATACAGGTTTTTGAAAATTGAAATAGAAACATTGTAAATCAGACTGCAGAAACGAAGTGAAAATGTAATGAAAAAGAAAAAGAGAAGTGATTCGTACCTTTAATTTCGCATCAGAAATGAACTTCCTTTCGCACATTTGTATGTGCTCTATTTTCTTTGAATACATACCTACAAAATCAAACCAAGGTATCAAGTATTTACTGCATCATTTACCTAAGCAGTTGCATTTAAAAAATTTTCAGCTGTTGGTTGTTGGTTCGGAAATTTATCTCCTTTAACCGGCTTTGTCTTCGACGGGGCTGTACAACTATATTCATGCATAAACACATACATAATTATAACCTCGTGCTTTACCGTTGATTTATCGATTTTTCTCCAACGGTTCTCTGTATAATATTTTCAAATATTACTCATCGAAAATCCAATTTATTTCCGTTAATTTTCCAAGTTAGGTATATGCCCACACTCGACCTCCTATGTACGTAATTTCAATTTTTTTCACAATATTTCAGCAGATGTTTTCATTCTTTTTTTTTTTTTTTACAATTATGCCCCTCAAAGTATGTGTTCTTTTTTTCTTCAAACATCGTTAAAAAAATCTTGGATTACAGTGGTGGCGTTAAAAAATAAAAAAAATAAAAAAATGACCATATCATTAAAACACATGGATACACTTCCGTGCGGATACCGAAAAGTAATTAGTCTTTGCAACGAGGTATGTAAACACCTTGTAAAGCTTCAATGAGCAGGGGATTAGAGGATGAAGATGCAGACGATATGGTTCCAAAGAGTGAGCGTGGAAGCTCGTTAACATTGACCATAAATTTAATCAGAGAGGAGAAGATGAGAGAGAGAGAGAGAGAGAGAAAGAAAAAAAGAAATAATGAGAGAGAGAAAAAGAGGAAAAGAGAATGAATGGTTCCACTCTAGCAGTATTCATATTTTAGATAATATGCGAAGAAATGGAGAATAGATGCAGTGGTATAGTAAGTGTACGAAAAAATAAACAAAAAAAAAATTACGCTACCCCGTATAATAATTACACTTTTGTAGGGCAAAAGATGGTGGGGTTTGATAACGTGTAAAAATATAGTATCTACCTAAAAGAGAGACTGGGAGAGAAAATATGAATAAGACAGCTGCAGATTCGTCCCAGTGACGTATAATTCACCTGGTAATAGTGTGCGGTACCGTACTCGATATTATTTTGTGTGCCACAGGATGTTCAAAAAAAAAAGAACAACCAAATTGATTGGGGTAAGGTACTTGCTGGAATTATACAACTTTTTACCACGTCGACGGTCATGATTTTGTAATTTTGCAAAAAGCTGTAGTTCAAAAAAGATAGTTTTCCAGTTTCGGTTTGCTGGTAAGAATATACGTACAGTGTCCATGACTCATAGCGCGACCATTAACAGATGAAAAATTTTTCTTATAATAAGCGAACCTGAAAATTAAATCTTTTCACAATAATCACTTGTTAACTTGACATACTTGTGCTGGCACTGTTTTTAGCCCTCCATATAGCCTCAGCACCTACTCCTCTGCAGAAGTTATAGCCTTGAAAACTATTGTTTCGTATACTTTGGATTTGTCACCAACCATGCTCAATATTTTCCTACTCTAAAGTTCCGAAATAATGAGTTAATATTATTTTTTCGATGGCAAAGACTTTCAGTTTCTTGGATGTCCTCATAAATTTGGGAAAATTTAGATAAAAAAATGAGAAATTTAAGACTTGTTTACAAAAACAATTGCTACAAAAAAAAAAAGTTTTTCGATATTTTCCATCACTGGTGGATGTGATGACATATTCTACTAGTTATCCAAACTTTTAGTTTCTTAGCAATTAAGAAAAAATTCATTAATTCGATTTGTTGGATTGCCAAATTAAGTTTTTAGTTTTTTAGTTTTCCTCGTAACACTCAATTTCTATAATTGTTGGTCATCGAGATATGGTTTTCTATATTATTCTTTGATGTTTGTCAGATTAATGAGTTCAAAAAGTTTGATATAGGACCATTTCCAGTTTTATTAAAGCATTGTGTTTGGTGAATTTTACTGGCAAAGAGGAGAAAGTTTAACAGTAAGAATTTAAAATAGCCTCTTCCGGCCGTTGCAGTTCCAGAGCCAAAAAAATTCCAAATAATTGTTCAATTTCAAGCGTAGGGTGAGGGAGGAAGTAATTTACTTTCTGTTGTTGATGTTTTCAATGAGAAAAACGATCTTAGGCCAAGTTCATCGAATAAATTCAACAGACTTTTTAACGTTAATCCATTTTTTTTAAATTTCTCTTAAAATCAACAAAAAACAGCTAATTGTCTGGGAATGTCATAAATTCACGTTAAATATTCAAATTTTTTTTGAGTGATGGTTTAAATGGAAAAGTAAAATAATGTTCATTGACTCCAACACTTCCCAGACTACAATATTATTCAATCATGTTTCATCGGAATTTTGGAAACAAGCAACTATTTATCATCGTTTCGATTCAATTAAAATAATAATATTTTATACGTAAAAACAAGTTAGGGTGAGGGGGTTGTTGGGATATTGGGTCTCCTTGTGAAACTTCTTAATGTCAAATTTTTTCTACCAAATAATTGTGTGTGAACTGCCATACCTTGCCTAGTACAAAATACATTCACTAGTTATGGTCAGTGGTGAGATGGCTGTGCGGTTAAGTTCACCACTTTTAGCTGGAAAATATGTAGATCCCAGGTTCAATTCCCTAAATTGACAAAACGACAAAACCTACGTATGGTGACCCTCGATGTGTGCTGGACATGTACGTATCCTAGTGGTGTATGGTGGAACTCACAACTCTCCTTCCTAATTTCAGTTGCTGATAGATGGCGCCCTATATAGTGTAAATAGAACCCATATAGGTAATATAAGCCTGTGTGTATAGGTATAAGATACTTTTCTGGCTCCGTCTAACCTCCCACAGCATCTAATGTTGTTCAACTTGTGTTGAGTCTCTCTAGGAAGGGGGTGTGTGGGAACCAATATACCTTGCCTAATACAAAATACATTCATCAGTTATAGTCAGCGGTGAGGTGGCCATGTGGTTAGGTCCACTGCTTTTAGCTGGCAAATATGTAGGTCCCTATATTTATTTTTTTAATGTTCCTTTAAAAAAGCATAAATATGTTGGAAATTAAAGCCTGGTGAACAAAAACATGATTGGCTAGTAGTCTACTCGTCTTATTTACAGCGCTGACTGCAAACCAGAAGAAATTACACTCGTGTTTTAAATACCTATGTATTGAAAAATGAGGCGTGGTTAAATGGTCCCTGTTTAACCAAAAAATTTGTGAGAATGAGATATCAAGGAATCTTGAAATAATATTTATGTATCAATGCATTACTTTTAATTTATTGAAATTATTGATGAAGAATTCTTGTATGATTTGTGATTGGAGGGGGATAAAACCTTGTGTAAATTGATACTATTTTCTGTTTTTTTGTGAATTTCACCAGATATTGCAATTAAGTACCTATATTCTAAAAAATCAAAAAATAAGCAATCATTTTAGACTTATTTTTGAAAAATTATAGAAAATGGTATTACACAACATGGGAGGAATGTGAGCAATTCCAAATGAGTGCGATGTCTGCCAGCACAAGTCGCAGGCAAGTGCAGCAATTGCACGAGTTGTTAATTACTCACTCTGACCAAGTTTCATGAAAATATTTTTTGCAACACGTGTATGAATGCTGTAGTTGAGACTGGTGGAATAAAACAATGAAAGTGAGTAAACAAATTAGAATTGCAGAAAAGAAAGGAAAAATTACAAAAAGGGAGAGATAAAAAAGATAATAGGTAAAAATTAAAAAGAAATGTAGAAAAATAAAATCAAAAACCTACTCCTCCCTATCAGCTTCCAAAGAAAATTCTCATTTGCAACTGAAGTATAAGCAGATTATTAATGAAACTGAAAATAGCATATTACACAAAGGTTCAAAATCCAGTTTTTACAATCAAGGAAAAGTTTGCAAAAGGAGCGCAGCAAGTGGGAAATTCTTAAGTCATGTAAACTCACGTTTGAACCCTGTTGAGGAAGATATTTTTTATAAATAACGATCAAAAAGTGACAGATTTAGTTAAAAGCCTCATAAATAATCTTAATGATGGGTGAAGTTCTTTGAAAATGATAAAATATGATAAACATACCAGTTTCAGTGTCAGTAACTATGGCACTATGTGCAAAGTGTTTGTCATGTAGGAGGTTGCAGGTTAGAATCCTATTCAATGTATTTTTTTTAAATATTATTTTCATGAATAATTTCAATAAAGTGGGAGGTTAGGTGACTTTTTTTAACATATTAAAATATAGATTTAGATTAAAAAACTATACTTTTTTTAAAATATGGTTTTATAATTTCAGAAAAAAAACCAAATTCCTATCCCTGATAGGATTAGAATGTAACACATTTTGAATGAAAGTACAAGTTGTCACCATGACACCTAGGTCATGGATTTAGCAAGTGATGAAACTTACATTGAAAAAGCAACAATTAATAAGACATGATAACTGATGAAAATTTTTTTATTTCCCAAAAAACACTGCACTCGCACAATGCAAATTAAAATGGATGTTTACATTTATGTGATAAATCAGTAATTTGTAGGTACACTTATATTGATTTTAAAATAATAAGACAAAAATAACAGCAAAAGAGAAAAAACTGATGAAAATGGATATGTGTGTATGTGTGCTTGTGTTTGTTTGTCACAGCATGTGAAAGCAGCGCTGATGTTGGTCATTCGGTGTACTTTAACGAATTGAGTGAGTAGAATAAAAGTGTATAAAAAATAAAAACATTACCAATAAGATGGCGTTTGTCATTTCTGTAGCAGTCTTACAGATTTATGTTACATCGCAAATAAAGTTAATCTTATCACTTTGTAACCTCCATGTGAAAATTTTTACATGGAGGCAGCATTCTCTTTACATGGAGGTTATGCTTTAATCAATGAAAAGTGCTACTTTTGGCTTGCAAAATATCACTGTAAACATCGTCTTTATAATCATGCAATGCAAAGAAAAATTAACTGATGCAAACGAATAAAAGAAAACTTTCGCCATCTTTGTAGCTAGTTCTGGTACTCTAGTTGGTAGAGTGACTGCCTTCCAACTTGCGAGTTGAGTGTTCGAGTCCCTATCGTGACAAAGAAAATGTTTATGAGAAAAACTAAAGTTAACAGTTTTAATTAAATAGTCAGAGTAAATTCTTGAAAGATGTGGGGAAAACTTTAGGAACTAATGGAGCGTGAGAAAAAATAAATAGATGCTGAGATTAACTAAGGAATGAGAAAAAGAAGTTGTTAAGGAGTGAGAAAAAGAAATGAAGGAGTAAGCAAAGTGGGTGGCAAGTAGAAGTTGTGGAATTGGGTGGGGGCTATACTTTCATCAAGCTTTGACATGCCCAGAAAATACAGAAATTCGCAAACATGTTATAAAAAGTAAATTTTTTTCTATTTTTTTTCATGGAAATTTTACGTGAACGTAGCAAAAAGTAGCTGAACTTAGTTGATATAATCGTCTTTCTTTTCTCTAGTTATAACTGAAATTGAAGAATCTGAATGTTGAATTTCTTGCCGGGTTTCCCATAAGTATGGATTTCGTTCTTCGCTAGAAGTAACGAATTAAATACAATTTTATTTAAAACGCTTGTTTTGTAACATAAAATTCTGCTCTAATTTCAACTGCCGAGATCCTTCTCGACCTCCTAAAAAAAACCAACAGTGGATAAATTTTGTATTGATTTTCGCCGAATTATGATACTTATGAATTGTTTTCCTAAAGCTTTCGTTCGAATGCTTTTGCAAGGAGAAAAAAAGACGAAATACGGAGTTTAACAAATACGAACTTGAATTCGCCATTTCCAAATGTACAAAAAAAAAAAAAAAAAAAGGGGGGAAGGGGCAATTATCTCGTCTCTAAATTTCTGTTTTGAAAGATTTGTTTGCGGTCCCCTGCTCCCGTTCTCTATACGTCTCAAAAATATGACGTTCAACTGTATTGTTTGTCGAATTTATGAATTTCTACGTTGGTTAACTTTGGTGTAACTTTACACCACTCTGCGTCAAATTAAATCGCAACATCCGTCTTCCAACCCTCCTAAAATCACAACAACCAACCAAATTTTGTAACACCATCTGCACCGAATTTACATCCTCTAACAGAGTGCGCAAAAAACGAAATACGAAGATAGTCGCGAGAAATATAAAGTTCAATTCACAAATTACTTTGCTCGCTTTCAAGAGGGCGTGGAATTCGTGAAATTCCTTCGCGCAAGTCGACTGCATTTTCACTGCAGCAGCTTCCACGCCGTCCCATATTTTCGATCGTAAGTTCTAGATACAATAATTAAGTACGACAATTATTTGGAAAATTATCGATTTCCTTTTAGTACTAGGTTTTGAAAGTTCAATATTTTGGTGTGTGTAAAATAATATTTTTTCGGTTCTCGCAGACAGACTTTTTTGAAAAACGAAAAACATCTCCGCAGAACCTCGAGTAGATGAAACAAATTTTCATTCGAACCGGAAGATTTGTGACGGAAAAGATTCTGCGGGGTGGGGGTGTCAAAAAATTCTGATTTTACTTTATTTTTCTGCGTCCTTTTGATTTCCATTCTTAATAAATTAGTTATTTTTTAATTTTTCTTTTCCCCCAAAAAATATAAGGTCAAGTGAAAAAGTGAAAACTTAAAATGTATCCCATAGAATTATTTCTTACGCTCGTACATCCCGTATGCTACGGATCTTCTTCCGTAATATTGAAATATTTTGTTAAAATTTAACTCAAATTTCTTTGCTAATTTAAATTTCAATCCAAAAAATATTCAATAATACGAATACGGGCTGGAGATGAGCATAATTGTTTCGGTCTTGGACTTTTTGCGTAACGAAGACCAACTATCCAAGAACAAGACATACACTGACTGTGCTAAACCAAGACCTAGACCGAACTTAAGGCTTGGCTGTGCGAAACGAAGCCTCGATGATAAACCTAAAAAAAAAAAAAAATGAACAAATTGTAAATTGTTCGCAATACCAATTGCTATTTGAATGAACTGCAATGTATAGTGTTTCTTTAATTTGTTCCTTCTCATTTTGGAAGGACTCGAATAGTAGATAAGTTTTATTTAGCGATCAATAATATAATGAACACCGTTTATTGGTGACACTGAATAAAGGGGAAAACTGCTTGTTTGGGACCAATCCAGAAAGTTCCAAAACAAATACTTTAAAACTGTAGGAAATCAGACTACTTACTGGGGCTAGTACATTGGTTTATTGGGACAACAGGAAAAATTGCTAGTCTGACAATATTATTGGGGACATGATCTTGGAAAAATAGTAAATTGGAAGATATTGAAAGTGATGATGACGTTGACAAAATTCCTCCTTCTAAAGTCACTTTCCATGAAGCAATGAAATATGTAAGTCAACTTGGGCTTTTTTTCATGCTAAAGAGGATACAGGAAAGCCATACTGCATTATTGGATTCAAGTTGGGACTTCTCGGAGCCAGAAATTAATCATTAACCTTTTTTTTTTTTTGGCACATATGTGTTATTGTAAATTACTATATTTGTACCTTATCTGCAGAATACTCAACATCGTTTCAATGAGACACCGCTTGTTTGGGACAAAAAAGGGTACCGTTTACTGTGTCCGTATTAAGCAGTTTTTACTGCAATTAAAATCTTTTAATCAAGACTGAGACTAGACTGTGTAAGATCATGACCTAGAGAGTGGTGTACGTAAGGGGGCATTTACGTGCTCAAGTTTACTGGCGCAAATGGTTTGTGCTAGGCTTGACTAAAGTATCAAACAAGTTGTATATTTTTGCTTAATTTTGTTTAACACACTCAAGTTTACTTGAACGTGTAAATGCAACTTAACTCGAGATTTTAGCAAGAGTTTCCCACAAGAAAAAAAAAACATAAAAAACAGTCAACGAAAAGACTAATATTGACGTTATTTTTTAATTCAGTGGATGGTTTTTCGCACAGAAATAAACAAATTCGTCAAGTCAAGGACCCAATGAGACAAGAGGCTTGGGATGAAGCCTTCCTCCAGGGAGATGTGATATTATTTTTTGAAATAATTTTCACGGAGTTGTCAGGCGTAAATACTCGTCTCTATAAAAATGAAATATTTAAATCTATGTTAGGTAATGTTACATAAATCTAAATTAAATAACTGTTGTGGTGTAATTAATATTTTAGACAATTGAAAGTAAATTTATTCATCATAAATCAAGCATAGAACACTAATAATATTTAATTGTGAAGTGGAGGCTTCACAAGGAGCGCTATATTTGCCTCATATTATCACAGGATGAAAATAGGACGATGTATTTTTCCCATGTATTTTTCCACGAGAAAAGAAAAGAGTTTGAATTGATTTTCTGAAAATGGGAAAGACTTTAATAAGGGTGATCACTAGTCGTCAGAGGATAATCTTTAAATCCTACTCAATGTTAATGATAAAAACTCATTTTTTTAAAAATTTTTGCATTACAAGATTAATACGTATACACTTATTTTCATCCATTATCCTGTTTTTGGTCGATTACTATCTTTGCCTTCAGAGTGCGCATCTTTTGCCTCCACTTTCCAATAATCAAGAGGAATGAAAAACATCTATGAAAGAACAGAGATAGTTCGTACATTGTTTTTTGTTTTGACAGTTATAAGAACATAGAGCATTGGAAGATCAATGGATAAGACATTACAGCTTTGACTATGTACTATTGGATCATTAAACTCCATAACATAAACTCATATAGGTATGTTTGAGCGAATCTGTTCTTTTACAAGTTATAGATTCTCGATTCTGTATTTTTCGCAGTTACAAGTTCACTGTAAATATGAAGGTCGAACAAGAATCTGTAATTTTACAGTAAGTTGTTTATTTTTTTATCAATTCGAGTAGATTCTTATCAAAAATGTAAAAGTTCCAGTATCATCATCACTTTCACAAACTGCAACTATTTTAGATGAATTTTTATCGTTGGCTTTCCATCGAACTTTCAGTCATAATCCCATCGCATCAAGTTATTAATAGGTTCAAAAGAAGCAAAGGAAGATAAATAAGTTAGGTTAAAAACGAGTTTTTTAAAAATACTCTTTTATAATTTGAAGAAGAAAATAACGGCGAAAGAGAAAATAAAATTCCTCACTTTTTTTTTTTTCCGAGACAGAAACGAACAAAAATTGAAAAAACAACCGATAAAAACGGATATAAGTGTATGTGTGTGTGTGTCGCAACATGTGAAAGCAGCGCTGAAGTTGGTCATCCGGTGTACTTCAACAAATTGAGTGAGTAGAATAAAAGCGTATAAAAATAAAAATGACGAAGTCACTGATGACTGAATAAATCAAAATCAAATACCCTGATATTAAAAATAAATAAAATTCAGCTACAAGGCAGAAATGATACTGATGAGAGCGATCAGACTACCAAACAAACAACAAGTCCAACCAATCTGTAAAATTCTATTTCCTCTCGATCATCTGTAATATTACAGTGAAATAGGGAGATCTGTAATTTTTACCAGTGAGGCTCAAACATAATTCTGTACAGAATTTACACTCGCCCAAACGATTTTCGGCAATTTCTCTGTAAATTTCATTACATCTGTACTGAATTTGTACAGATAATCAGGTGATCGAACACACCTATTGTAATTTGTAATGTAAAGACATGGCAGCATAAAAGTAGGCAACCAGTATGTATTTGGTACGTACTTTCGACGCTTTGTTTGAGTGCACCAATTTAGAATACATGTGATTGGAGTTATTCTTTAAATTCATAAAGATAGCGTACATAAAGGTAGTTGAAAGCAAAGTCTTTAAAATCGTACAGATCAGCCAAGTTTCCAGGGGAAAATTGGTTTTGTGTTGTATGACATCATTGGTTCCAATTCTGTTGGACACATTAGCTCTGTTTGATACGACTACACCAATTTACACCAACCTACACCAGGAGGGCGATTCCACAAATGTAGGAATGTTATATGACTTTGCGCCAAGTTTTACTTGAATATTTGTGGAATATCCCTACTGGTGTGGACTGGTGTAAGTTGGTGTAGTCCTATCAAACAGAGCTATTAACTAATTATACTCATCTCTGAAAGTATCGAAAATTTGGGTAATTGTAGTCTAATTTAAATTGGTGGAGTCAACAACAGATAGAGGCAATGGAACCGGCGGCGTCATTCGTCTCGTAGCTGACTTGTAAAGATTTTGTAGACCTTGATTTCAAAGTACGTCATGTGGTACACAGTATTTTCATATTTAGCGCCGGCATGTCTAACCAGAAATGATTGTTCTTTACTGGTCCAGTGCTAAATTATACCTAGTCAAAGCGTTACAGTAAATGAAAACTATTCACCTGAAGATCGTGTGATTCTCATCATTCAGTTTGTGAAAATGCGTGGCTGTGCTAGGTTCTATGATAAGTCACCGTATCATAACTTGATTCTAGAATTTTTTGGATCGGACGAAAAATTAGAATCGCCGAAGAAACCTAAAACACTGTTAAAAGGAATGAAAATATTAATTCGAGTTGTTATTTTCTTATTGTTCTCGAATTATGTAGAAATACGGGAGAAACGTGAATTGAAATAAAAAGCGAAAAAGTAATGATCAATCTCAAAATTTTCAGTTTCAGTTATAAGGTACCTTGAAAAGTGAATCGGTTGTAGTCTTCGTTGTAGTACCTACTTAATTTTCTAGAAAACGTATTATCACGAATGATTTTCGTCTGCTGCTTATCAATTAGGTTATTTGTTTCATCTGTCCACATTTCCAAACTTGTAAACGCCAATGACTTTCTGTCAAGGATAATATATGCAACGAAAAATTGTACTTTGAACGGTTGACCTTTTTGATTCTGCTCGAAGTCGCACTTCTCGTGCATAAATATCATCGTCGATAGGAAATTTGCGTACCCAACCGTGTTAGCTCCATGATCCGTATCCCCATCGTGCCCAGGTACGTTGCATATTTGGTTTGCCAGCCACTTAAATCGCGTCTGCTTACCGAAACACGTTCCAATCGTCGATTTTTCTCAAATCAAACACTCGTTCTGCTTAACGGTAATACGCACCCTGCTGTATTTTTAAAGAATAGTCTGGAACGAGAAGCGAAAAGGGAAAAAAAAAGAAATCAGAAATTTTCGAACGCACTGTTCCATCAATGATCGTATCCACGGTGATGGAGCGAGTACATTGCAAATAAGTTGAAAAATACTGAGATAGGAGAGAGCGAGAGTGAGAGAAAGAGAGAGAGAGAGAGAAAGCGAAAAAAAAAAGGGCTAACATAGTAAGGACCATGCGGTAAATACACCTGGCAATCCTTCGTACACAATGGGTCATGTCGCGTGCTACAGCTCCCAGGTCTACATAGAGAGGGAGGAAGAGAGAGAGAGAGAGAGAGACTGATCTTGCATGGTACAACAACAAAACCAGAAACAGCTAAAATAAAGAGAGTAAAGATACGGTAAAAGGGAGAAAGAAAAAGACAGAAGTAAAAAAAAAAATAGGACAATGTTCTTACACCCTTCATAGTTTTAATGCCTCGAAAAACTCCCTTTAATAATGTACAATCACAGAGACCAGCTGAAAATCTACCCCTAAGGCTGTGTAGTGTCTGCTTCTATAACAATAATAACAATTACAGTGCATTTATCACGATGGGCGAGAGAGGGAGAGTTTAAGTATGCGTTGGGGTTCATACCTTTTATATTCCGGTCCTCAATGACCAGATCTTGCTGTGGATATATGTATATGCGGAAATTCGCCGCCTGTTTCAAACCTTTTTTTTTTTCTGTATATATATATATATATTTTTTTTTTTTCATCTTTTGTAAAAGGCGATAACGTAGTTTTGGCGGGAAATCAGTGCGCGTGTACGAGCACGTTGATCTTGTGGAAAAAAAAATGCATGCATATCTATTAAGAAATTTATAGGGGTTGCTAAAAGTGGTTGTGATTTATGTAAATTATAGGCAGAGTGTGAAGTATGGTAATGGAGTACATTGTGTTGGTATTTAATGACGAACTTTTTTTTATTTGTTGCTATAGGATTCGGTTTTTTAAAGAAATTTTTTGTAGTTTTCAGGATGACGAATTAGACCGGCTGTGTGCATGTTCTTCATTATTAAATTTTATCAGAATTGTTCTTTGGGTGGTTTAAAATTAACAAAAATATCAAATGTATTTTTAAAACAATGTAGACTATAAAATCGTTCGGAGACATTGTTCGAGCTTATTGATTAAGGATCACTTACGCCTTTACGGTATTGTTACAGATTGACCAATGAGAATACCATCGCTAGGGTCCTGCATTTTTCCAATAATAAGTTACCTTTACCACATACTTCGAAATTAAACCTAGCTTAAGACCTTGACGTAAAGTTTAATCTTGGTAAACATTGACTCGTTATTTCCGAAGATCGTCGGTTTCAAAGTCAACTAAGCCTCGTTGCTAATTAACATATTTGAGATCCAGTTATGTCATAGTTAATTAATTCGGTTATCTCTAGTTCGAGATGGAGTCTGGATTAATTTCGAAAAATATAACGTTGTTTGGAAAATAAAACCAGGACTCGTAATGTGAATTCGTTTATTTATGGTCCGTAGTTAAACGTCCTTGTCTGGATTATTTTTATCGAAATATGAACAGTTTAGAAGACATCTCCGCGTCTTTTCTCATACACTCCGTCTTTGACAAATCTATTCAAGAATTAACTAAACTTACATTCCGAATAATTTAAGGCCTGACGGGTGAATCCCCTTATAGGTACCAAGATTATGTGGAAATAGAAGTTCTTTTTACAACACTGGGTAAGTACTTCAAACGATGAAACCTCATCTAATTCTTACACGCCATTGCCGTACTTTTGGGAAGGCATTCAAAATCCTCCCTGAACTTGAAAAAATTGGTATTTGTTGTTTTGTATGCTTGTTCGAACCGCCTCCCAGAATCCTTAGTCATCCAATATTCATTATGTCCCAATTAAAATTTGGTTTATTTAAATGAAAAAAAAAAAAAAAATGAAGATTTTTCATCATTAAAACGAAAGTTGATAAGTACAAACCTGCCGAAGTACTTCATAATTTTAAAACTTGAAATGAAACATAGTTGAAAATCTTCTTTCAGTTCTACTAATTTATTCTGGAAAAATTATAGGAAGGCATACAGAACGTATCGTATGTCCACTAAATTCGATGTCGAAACTAACCGGGAATAGAATCTCACGCCACAAATAATGGAGACATTGCTTCACTAAAGCCGAGGTGCCACTCTTCTTATAAGCATTAAAATTAACTTATTCATAAGTTGAAATCGTGGATTGATTCTTCTGAACCATTGCTGACCTTTTAGGAATTTTAAGATGGGAATGGTGAACAATTTTTAACCAATATTTCGCGTTACACGTCGATGCCTGTTTTTTATGGTAGGTACTTCGTTTGAATTGACTCCACTCTGACACTCCCACCAAGGTTTGAAGTCTGAGTATTTTTCATTTTTCTCTCATTCGTCACGTTACACGTCGTCGCTCATATTTTCGAAAAACTCAGTTCGAATTTTGAATTAAATTTTCCATTTGATTATTTCTTTGCCTTTAGGCTCTTCAAAATTGAGGATGATGAACGATTTTCAGTAAAAATTATTCATGTTTTTCGTTAATTTAAGTTCGAAATTTGGTTATAAATTTTTCATTGGGTCTTATCCAGGTCCTGATGCTTGAAAAAGAGAGATTTTAAAATTTTCTTATAAAAGTCTTCTGTTCTGCTTGTAAAAACGTACTCTAAGGGTATTCGGTTTCCCAAAAATTTCGTTTTAGAATCATACAAATTTTAAACAAAAAAAAAATCTTATGTTAATCGTCGATATTTTAACGAAAAAAATGACGTTAGGCATATTTTAGTGATCGATTCCTTGTTTTTAATCGAAGAAACAAGTTGTTCTTCCATCTTTTGGTAACCCTTGTGCGAAAAAAAAAAAAAAAAAACAATCAAAAAAACGTAAAGAAGGCAATTTCTTCTCCTATAGCCAAGGTAGACGGTGAAGGTATTTTGAATGGAACACCTGTACTATAAGAAAATGAACGATTATACTATACGGAAGAAATACAACGCGTATAAGAAGGGAGAAAACGTACGAAAGATTCAAGACACCCTTTACAACTTTTTTTTTTCTTTCTTTTGTCCCTTCATGAATGGTGACTGTATTTCGTTTCTGTTTTGAATGGCAATGTACGTACAGTGCTTATAAATAGAATGACGTCACAAACCAGGAAGAAATTTGCTCTATAACCTAAAGACCGGTAGTTCAGGTAGACCTGTAGTATTTTACACCTGTGGTAAGAAGAAGGAGAGAGAGAGAGAGAGCGAGTGAGAGCGAGAAAGAAGAATACCGTCTGAGGAGAAAGGAAGAGAGTGAACGTAAAACGAAGAAAGAATGACGTTATAATGAATAGGACGAAAGAAGGGGAATTCTCTTCAATGGATTCTTACGAATCGTTTATAGGACACGATGAAAGACTCGTTTTTCTTCTTTGGTGGAGGTGAAGAATACTTTGATACGCATCAGTAACAAAATTTACAATAATTGTTGCCCATTCGTGGGCAGGTTTTCCGTATATAATCTGCTGACGCAAGAAGTGCACTTTTTCCGTGTGGATTTTTATACAGTATTAGCTATATTATTTCGTGAGCTGACATCAGCGCAGGAAGAGATGAGGAACTGATCTGGTACCTGGCCCACCTACGAAGGAAAAAATTCGTTTCTGGTTGTTTAGCATAGAAATATATATGTTTTTCCGGCACATTTGGCGTATGATATCACTTCTTCGCATGAATCAAAGACGAAGGGCAAGGTTAAGCCTGATAAAGTTTCGAATGTACGAACTTCTTAAGAAACAAAAATTCGTTTATCTTTGCAGCCAAATGGTTCCTCGTTCGAGATCGGCACGCCTCAAAATTCCTGACGCCCTCGCCTTACCCAACCCAAGTAACCCAAACAAAAATGAAAATCATGCCTAGAATAACGGTTAGCTGCTCAGCCTTGCATCTGAAATGTTCCTGGCTCGAAACCAGCCGTCGTCAACACTCTCAGCTCAAGTGAAACCTATACTCAGATAATCCGCACTCGAACGCAGAAGCAACAGACCATAGTGCAGCTGAAAGCTCAGTTATATAAATTTGAAAAAATTCTATACCAATTTTCACTCGAGGAAAAATGACAAGACCTTGAGCTCAGCCCTGGAATTTTCATCCTAGCTTCGTCTCTGTTGTGAATGGGTTTCGTAATGGTTGATAAGCAAAATTGGTCGTTGTTCGACCAATACCATACCTACAGTAGCCAAACCAGGATCAAGACCGACCATGCCTGACCATGATCAAGACTCGAATGATCAAAACCAGTACTAAACCTAAAATTCGAAGGCATGAACAATTATTAAAATGTTCGCAATTTTGTTATTTGAGTGATTTGGTATAATTAATGTTTACTTTTTATCTATTAGGTTATATTTTATAAATTGTAAGTAGGTACCTACATAATTTGTAAGTATAAATTTAGTCATCAATAATCGTACAAATCTTATATCAATACCGAGACTAAGACCAGGTTTTCAATGTGCGATACCAAGCCCTAAATGGGTTGGTATGAACTTACAGAATAACATGCCAGAATTTTCATCCCTACTTCCCTTGCCACGGTCACAGATGTGGTCGTTGTACCTGAAGTTAGTTTTTCACGAATACTACACCAACTATCTTGGTTTTATCCGAAAAATAATTTCACAAAAAAATGTTTAGCTCTCAGTTTTCTATGAAAACGATTTTCACGCACCCCGCATTCAACACTGAGAAAACGTCGCTTAGTTATAACTCTCCTTTTTGCTTCTCCTCAACTTCCCAGTATATTTGTGCTTTAACACAATATTTTTAACCGACTTCGAGGAAAAAAAAAGTTATTAATCGACCTTTTTTTTTATGGTTTCTTTTAAATAGGTATATGATGCAATTTTTCACCTTGGACACCAAATTTTATGAAACTTGTTCTTTTTTTCCTTATTTTATTTATTTATTTATTTATTTTTAAATTATTGAGGGTGATCCAAGGAATTCTGATGGTGGTTTCATTTAATTTTTCTATAATCAATGAGACAGTATTTTATAGTTATATTTTAAAAACTGTTCGTTTCAAAGCAAAAATTATGCTAACTAATGTACTTAAAGAAATGAAACGAAAAAGTATTTATTACTCAAAACATTGTTTTCAAATTAAGCAAACGTAAAAAAAAAAACCCGAAGAATGTAGCGAAAGTATTTTTTAAGAGAGGCGGGAGAAAAACGAAAATTGCCAACTAAAATTTTTTAAATTTCAAATCACTAAAAAAAAAGTCATAAATTTGCATGATTTTCCAACTAGTATATAAAATTGCTAATTTTTCTTACTCCAAAATCGCCAACTGCTGCACAATTTTGAAATTTTCTAAAAAAAAAAGTAATAAAATTCTACGATTTTCCAACTATACACGCTATTAGTTAATTTTTTTATATCCAAAAATATTATGGGGAGGAGCCTTTCTTCCATCCCCCCTTAGCTACGTCCTTGAATAATCCTTTCAAAATTTTTCCAGCACCATTTCCGGGAATTATTGAAGTAGGTGCTAAATTAAAAAGTATTGTTTGAAAATTTTATGGAACTAGCATAGCTTCTGCATGATAACGTCAATAAGGAGTAGGGATGGACTGCTCCGGAGCTATCTGGTTTGAAGAACCAGGTTTTTTAAAAGAGCTGGTTTCTGAAACTGCTCCGGTGTGATAAAGTCTGCTCCGATGCTCCAAAGACCGAAACGAATTTTTTTTAGTTTTTTCTGACACCGATTTTAATTATTAGCAGATAAATTGAGTTCGGTTTATATTATTTGCTATTGACATCTCATACAATCAAAGATAACAAGAGTAATCATGAAAGAAATGTTGGTTGCGGAGACCTGAAATTTTTATGAGTTATTGTAGTATGTTAGCTTGAAATTCTGTGAAAATTTCAGCTCAATCGCGCATTTCATTTTCAAGATATTGCTGAAATTCCGCCAACTCCTCAACTAGATTGAATCCTTATTTCAGTTACTCAATCTAAACAAAATTTCAGCGATATCACGACAACCGAAGAAGATTGAGCTAAAAATTTTAGCGATATCGGGATTATGTTAACTAAGTATCCGTTGAAAATTTGGCTAAAATTGTACTCTTGGTTCTCGAAATATCGCTGAAATTCTGCAATTTTAGATTTAGGTCATATTATTTGCATATATCATATGAAGAAAGTTATCGAAAGGAATTATGAGAGAACTGTTGGTTGTGGAGAACTGAAATTTTCACAGAATCTTCAGCTAATATACTACAATATCTTATAAAAATTTCAGCTCTCTACAATTTACAGTTCTCTCATAATTCCTCTCGCTAACTTTTATTGAATGGAATGGCAAATAATGCGATTTCAGCAATATTTTGAAAACGAAACATACAAATTTTTCATTGAATCGTTCGCTAACATATTACATAACCAGATGTCTCTATTCTCATCCAATTTCTTTTGATAGCTTTGATCGTATTGAAGAGAAATGGGAATAATGGATACTACTTCTTCATAGCAAGAATATTGATGACAGATACTGCTCAGTCCAACATGGTTAGGGTTAGATTCATTTTTGGTTCAATGGTTTTCATTGTTAATATGATTGGAGCAGTTTCGGAGCAGGGAGCAGATTGAAAAACCAGGAGCAGGCAAACCAGATTCTGCAAATGAACAATTTTGGCCATCACTAATAAAGAGCACCGACTTCAGTGCTTCCAAGAGATCGCGGTGAAGAAATTATAAAATGGTTATATTTCTCGGTCAACCTCATTCTGTAACTTGTCGATCCGTTGTTCGTGTGTACCAATAAAATTTTTTTGTGCAAACTTGAGTGCCCTATTTTTTGGTATAAAATTATTATTGCTGCGATGAAGATAATTACGAAAAACAAATTTTCTACATTTACAGCTGGGGCAAGCGGGTGTGGTTGAGACTGTGTGTATTTTTTTACAGGTTCATCCTAACTCATGCATGAAGAGAAAAACTGTGTGCTAATTTTATGGAATTAAAATTCTAGAGGACCTTGACTGGATGAGGTTAATCCACGTACAGTTGCGATGTGAAAATAACTACAAAATTTAGCAGTCGTCAGTTAATCTTGGTATAACAAATTTTCTAAACGGTGGGAAGGGGTAGGGAAAAAGAGATGTGGGTGCTATTTAGTATTCACTTCACGCACGCAAAAATAGGCTTCTCCATAGAGCTTTTCAATTACAAAGCCTACTCATCTTGTACATTTTTAACTACCTAGGTACTTTATTAACGAAACGAAGGCTAATTTTTATGAGATATGCAACCAACATAGCATGTCTGCATTCAGTTTGTTATAGGCTATCTATCTACTTATCTATTAGGACACATTTATGCAGTTTCTGCTCGCATATCAATACTTCATTACTGCCCCCTTCTTCCGTGATAAAAAAAAAAATAAAAGTCATTCGTGTTACATTTTTTCAAAGTGAAATTTGGTTTACTTAAAATTTTTTTCTGTATTTGTAAGTTTGTTCGCGTTCAGCAAAATTTTAGCCTTTGGTATCGAAGAATTTTCAAGCCAACATAATTATTAATAATATGCACGTCTCGGAAGCATTAATTTCGGCTTTGTAAAATTATCATTTATTTTTTACTTTTTCTGTATCTACAAGAACTTCGCCAAGGGATGTTTAATTACGAATATGTAGCAGAAAATTTCACCGTGTGTTAAAAACCGATAATCTAATGAAGATATAGGAATTGTACTAAATGGTACTTCAAACATCGAATTTATTGCAGCCAATATGGTATATTTTTCATTAATTTTGTTGAGTGTAATATCGTTTAAACACTCTCCCTCTATTGTCTTGTGTTGCTATGGGGATAATAGTAAGTATATTAAGTAGATGAGCCTTCAACTGTTTAACTTTTTTAGAATAATTTCCGATTTTCAAGAGAAACTCTCGGAAGATTAATTTGTTCGTGAAATGGAATAAGAAAAACAGTGACGGTATTTATACCCAGTGCGAAATCTTAACTGAGCTGTCCATCAATTTTAGATCAAATTTCACAAAAAATTAAAAATCGCTAGAATCATCTAAAATCAGTAAGGAGGGAAATCGACTATTTTTTGCGAAAATTAATCATTATAAGCTTTTATACTACTCACTACTGCGATTTTAAAATATACCAATACTGCAGCCAACCTTCAACGAAATAAATATTATTTCGCATGAATCTAAAACCAAAAAAAAAGGTTTAGGTTAAAAACATATATCTACACTAATATAAGATAAAAGCCTAACTTGCCATTTTCACTACATTGAGCGTTCTTCTTAACGGAGTGTTGAGAGGTTGCCTCTATCCCGTGGCCTGTTGGCAAAAAAATCATCTACAATGCATTTCTTATGGGGAAAAGGCTATTTTCAATTAACTGCTGTATGTTTATTAATTTGTGTTCTGATGTCATATTTGGTGTGGATGTTCTATCAGTCTTTAAGATTGAAATCAGGATATCAAAAATTATTTTTACAAGGCAAAAAAATGAATTTCTTGTAATTTTCAATGAGGTATTTTGTATTCAATCATTAAATTGGTGTGCATAAGCGTTATATAAGTGGGTACACTTGTGTGTGTAAAGTGCCAACAGATTTTGTTTACTTTGGTGCTGTGGGGTAAGGAGAAATGAAGTTGGCTGAAAACAGGCAAGTTATGTATATAGTTTGTATATAGTGTAGATATTTGTGGTTAAAAACTAATTTTTGAAAGATAAGATTTTATTTTTTCTTTTGGCTTTAACTTCATGCCATATGAACATTATTTTATTGCAAAAAGTTGGCTGCAGTATTGGTATATTTTAAAATCATAGTAGTGAATAGAATAAAAGCTTATAATAAATAAAAGCTCTTCTTTAAAAAATTTGTTTTTATTACTATTATTATTATTATTTGTGGAATACCTTGTCGTGAGAGATATTCTCACCAGAAGGAAATTCAACAGAATTTAAGCGTGTTCAGCCACTTCGTACATAAGTACGGGTAAGCCAGAACCAGACCAAACACTGGGGATTTTAGAGCCGATTTGGGTGGTTTATATACGGCTTATTAACACGCACACAAACACACGTACGTAAGATAATACGTATGTTGGTGAGAACGGCCAGTCGCATCATCCCCTATCGAGATAAGAGATGGCTGGCTGGTTCGTGTACAAATCGTGACATCATCTTATTGTGTCACGATTCGGTACTCGTACATTACCTGCAAGTACATACAGGTAATTACGATCGAACGAGTTTTGTGTGTTTAACGTCATAAGGACGATTATTTGCCTGCCCTTTAGGGCGGCAACTGTTGTCGAGGGGTCCGAGCCCCTTTGTCTCATACCGTTGAGTCCCCACATTATTATTATTATTATTATTATTATTTTTATGTTCCTTTTCTTATAAAACTGTTGAGGATTTATACGGTTGAAATTTTGATCACACTTTTTCACAACATTAACCTTAGGCTGTCTTGGTTTATGCGAAATAACAACACAATACAGAGGCTCCATTGATATACTGATGATACTGAAAGGTAATGTTTTGATAAACAATAAATAAAAATTTCATTTTAATAAAAGTTGAGATCTGATAAGTAATTTACTTTACATCACATTTTTTCTACAGTCAATCAAGATGTATGTTGTTAAATAAAATAAATACAGCTTATTTGATTAAGTATTGGATCTCAACAAATTGTAATACCAATGACAGATTTCCCCATTAGATCTGTGATAGTAAAATCAGGCTAAATCTAACTAATGTATTAGTGGGGAAGTCAGTCCATTTTTAACCAGCTTATGAGGACATATTTTTGTTTGGGTTTTTATAATAAAATAAAAATATCATTATTTTAATAAAAATTCATATATTTTGGAAATATTGTTTTTTTAACTGTTCTTTCTTTTAATTAAAATGTTCTACAATCACTGCCCTAAAATAAGCCGATAGAAGAAGCAACAAAAATTATCCCAGATTCTCCATTGCCACATGATACAGCTTTACAATACACTGCAACGGACATTCAACATCATCATTTATCAAGACTTAAGCTAATTATTATCAGTTTCTATCATGTGTTTCATCATTAAACTATATTGTCGAAAGATCATTTTCCAAATTGTAAGGCTTTTGATAATAACTTAGGAGGAGTTGTGTAGGGTCTATATGATGTGACCTCATGTTCACTGTGGTATGTGGGAAACTAAGTTTTTATAAAAGGTTAGGTATGAGTTTAGTGAAAATTATCCGTTTCATGAGAAAATAAAATGATAGGTTTTATTTTTATGTAGGAATATATGTAAATATATTTTATTATCAGTTATATATTAATAATATATATACAGCCAAAAGTTTTTTGTCATGGTTTTGAGAAAACTGGGGAAGGGATAAGGCTGAAATTTTCACGAAAGGTAGTCATTATATAGAACCAGGTCTGATAGGAGTTCGTTTGCGTATTGGTTCAGCAGGTTTCGAGAAAACTGGAGAATAAAAAATTTATGAAAAAGTGGTTTTTTTGAGAGTTTGAGGAAACTACGAGAAGGATCGGGTTGAAATTTTCGAGATATATTTTTTTTATGTAGTTACAAGTCAAGTAAAAATTTAGTGACTACATAGTTCATCAGTTTCCCATAAAACTGGTAAAGAAATAAGTTACTGGAGAAAATTTTGTGTTCACGGTTTTGAAAAAACAAGGAAGGTGATAGAGCTGAAATTTTCAAAAAATGAAGTTCTTACATAGTAGTAGGACTAGGTCTGAAATGAATTTGGTGTTTACTGATTCAGTAGTTTTCAAAAAAAAATGTAAAACAAAAAAAGTTTTTGGAGAAAAGCAAATCATCTGTGTTGCTCGAAGTATCTTTTCCGTATTTACGGCGTAAAGTGTCATTTTACTTATTTTACTTTAAATTGTGTATCAATGAAATTTCGATTAGAACGATATGCCCGATAGATATCGATAACTATGAATTATTTTTTGCCAGGATTGTTCGTGGAACTGAAGATGTAAAGTGGGTTTTCTAGCGAAGTATTACTGTTCTAGAATTTTTTGCCTTAAAACTTTGACTAAATATATAGTACCGGATCAGTAACAAATTAATGATGATTTCTGGTTAGACATGCCGGCGCTAAATAGGCAACCACTGCGTACCACTTGACGTACTTTACGTTTATATACGCTATCCTTGTGCATTTAAGGGATGATAGTTATCACATGTATCCTAAATTGGTGAACTCAAGCAAAATGTGGAAAATACGCGGAAGATACTCCAGGGTTGTCTACTTTTTCGCCGGCATGTCTGTACATTACCAAGTATATAGGGCTTTTGAAGCTTTACTGGTCCAGTACTGTATAGTCAAAGTCTTAAAAGGTATTTCATTTATGTTGTTAATGTTCAAGGGGGTGGGAGCTTCTCAGAAAACACCTTACATAGTGTTAGTCACACATCTATAAAAAATGAGTCTTAAAACTTATGGACCACAGAGTGCGTTTATTTCCTGCCTCAATTTCCTCAAAATTATCAAGTTCAGTATTTTCGATTGATCGTTTCTTATTCTGCATATTATACCAATTAGACGCATAAGAGGCTGTCTTGCAGTGACTACAGTTTTGGGCAATTAAAAAATTTCATAAATCTGTCCTACGCGGTGCCCTACTCCCTCAAAATGGGGCGTTTGTTGGAGCAAAAAAATAAAACCGCCAGCACGTCATCGTTGTGATAAAAAGTATAGGTCTAAATAGCGGAACGACGATTAAATCCATCTCAGATAACGACATATGCAAGTTTTTGAATACTCGTGATTTTTACGCTGACTCGGATGTCGTTTTCAAACAATTGGTATTTGTTGAGGGTGAAAAATCCGTTATATTTAAAAAGAGGGTTATTTACTCTTTTTTGTTGTTTCTCTCCCCTGCTACTCTTTCATTCTTTCTTTTCTCTCTCGTTCTCTCTCGTTCTCTCTCGTTCTCTCTCGCTCTCTCACTTTCTCTTTCAGTGTTTCTTTTTTTCTCTTGTTGAAACCATATCGTCTCCACTCGATCCGCTGGTGAATATTCAATCGGATGTTTCGATTTACGTATTCAAATTTAAAGCTAATTTTTGGTACGAAGGATTTTCATCTTAAAGCTTTTTACATGTAAATGAAGAATGAAGAGAATGAAAAAGGAAAAGGTGCGATTGTAAATCGCGCAGCAGCGGTGGATACTTGGTAAAAATAAAAAAATAAGGACTCGACGTAAAATTTAATAGAAAAGAAAATATCTTATGTTGGTGCTCTATCGAAAGAGGAAAAACTCCATCGTAGGTACTTATAAGTTCGTCTATGGAATGCCACTTTATGGGAGTAAATTACTTGGAAGATGCAATATTTCTAATTTCATTGGCGAATATATTTTTTCATATTTCAAAAAATTTCCATAACGCTTTCCTTTATTTACAGTTTATCTTTTTCTTCATACAATTTCGAAAAACAGTTTAACGGTATTTGATGAGATGATATTATAGGTGTATCGACAGCAACAGTATGTACCCACATTTTGACAGTGTCGATAATCCTTTTTAAAATCGTTATGTTTACTTTCCTCGCTACTTACTTTATCAAAGATAATTAAGCTCTTTTTGTTACGTTGAAGTGGTGTAATTCCGTTACTGCTGTTTTTCGATAATTTGCAGCACACAGTTCGTGAAATTTATTTATAAATAAGGCTGTATGTATCAACTATAGGTATCAATCGATATTTGGTCTAATTATATGTGTATTTCGCAGCACAGATTAGGTACGAATTGACAGCATCGATGGATATTGTTGGGGAACCGGACAGGTAAATTCTCCTTCCCAAGGTATTAAAATTTAGTTTTTAAATCAAATAAAGTAACGAAAGTATATATGCCTTCGTGTAAATACTAAATTTATCTTTCTCGGGGGCATAGGCGCCGACTTGGGTATTTTGAGAGCACCTGCCACCTCCTAATAAATTTGTGAATTCGAATACGTAGGTACTCATGCAATTGTATGTATACGTGTATGTAGGTACGTACTGGGTAGATACTGTGCTTACTTTGACTATATAGTATGGACCAGTAAAGCTCCATAAGACCTATGTGCTTTTTAATGTCTAGACATAACGACATTAAAGTAGGCAAACAGCTGTATTTGGTGTGTACTTTCAACGTTTTGCTTGAGGTCACCAATTTAGAATATATTTGATAAGGGTCGTCCCTTAAATTCACAAGGATAGCGTACATTAACCTAATGTAAAGTAGGTCAAGTGGTACCCAGTGGTTGCCTATTTAGCGCCATCATGTCTAACCAGAAATTGACGTTCTTTACTGGTCCAGTACTTTCTATACCTATAATAGAAGGGTACTTACATTTCACGTATTAAAAAACTAAAAATTTGAAACAAGAAATATTCACATTTTGTTTTCAACCCTCATCCCAATAATTTTATCAAGTCAGCATCTGTTTGCAAAAACTCATTCTCCATTTTTATCTTATTAAAAACAATAAAAATATTTAATTTTTGATGTTTAAACATCTTAGCGCTTGGTGTCTATGGTGGGGCTAATTGAGAATTACGAACGTCAGATTCGCATAACTGTAACTCTTAAAATTATAACTTTCAATTGTGTGTGTTACATGACATGTGGATGTGTGATTGTGGGCATGTGGAACGCATTCGCACGCACACAACCACACTATTATTATGTTTACCCATCAGTCCTTTATGAGTAAACGGTCTCAGCGAAACACACGCCTTTTTTTTATTGAAAGATTGATTTTAATGGGTGAAAGTTGTTTAAATGTAGGTCTACTTGGTGTCATTTATTAACGTCAACGCAATGTCTGAAAATTTTTAATCAAGACAGCGTTTACATTTTCAATATAAAATTTATAGGTAATAGAAATGTTGTTTCGTCAAATTTTTCATTTAGGCTAAGGTTTTGATTTTTTTCTTTCTATTGAATTAAGCGTAGAATTTTTGAGACTTTCAAGAAACTTTCTCTCTAAAACCAGAGAATATGTTCAGATCTCAGATGGTATTAGATGGGTGAATTCATTTTATTACTCAAAATAAAAATTTTAACCTTGCACTTTTTTATATTCATTTTTCTTCCTCAATACCTTGCTACATAGTGAATGAAAAAAGATTGTTTCGAAAATAATTCGAATAATTTTGTAAACAGAAAATTTTACTAGAAAAAAAAAAAACAAGAATTAAATGCTCGTTCAAACTTCTCAAAATGTTGTTTGCACGTATTTCGTTTTCCACAGATATCAAAACTCTGATGTCAACATTTTTTCACTTGTAGCACGAGTATTGATGTTTTTGTGTCTAATTTTTTAACAGGGTCTTCGTTTTTTTTTGTTTTTTTTTTTGTTATTTTATAAACATAGTTGAAGCACGCACATTGGCACATTGGTAATCAAATTCATCAATAAAAGCCAACGAATATTTATTTACGAAATAAAAATAAAAACTAGTAGACTCTGAGCTCTATTGAGCGAAACAAAACGAAAGATTTTACTCGAACTCTAATAACTGGTTGACGTTCAGATGTTTTCGCAAACATTGTTAGTGTATATGGTATTCGAAATTTTAGCTAAAAAGATGTAAAAACTCCGTTTCTTTTGTAATTTCTTTACGAACGAATTACTTACATTTTTTGCAGTAGGTACTCTTTTCTTAAAACTGGGATTTTAAATTTACGAAGAATACAAAATTAAAAATTAATTCAGATCAGAGAAATCACACTTTGAACACAGAATTTGATGTTCTTTTAGTAAAGAAGCTGAGAATTGAAGATCAGTTCTCCCCTGAAAATTTAATAAGCATCATACGTGGAACTAGAAGGGTAAGGGGCCTGGCTTCCAGTCGGTTACAGACACCAAGAAATTCGCCTCCCCCTCTCCAACAAAAAAGCGATAAAAAGAGGAATAAGCAATTTCCTCAAAACTATAATTTTTAGCCAGAAAATGGGTTAAAATAATTTTGATTTTTCCCCACTTCCAAAAACAAAAACCACACATCGTTTATTTTTTACCTATGAAAGAAAACTGCAGCACTTGATCAAAGTGAGGCGATACTTTCAATATTTTCGCAACACTGGAGTCATTTTAGGGGCGTCCCTCGAAAGTTAACAGAGTGGGTAGTCACCACAGTCCCTTTTATAAAAGAACGACCACAGGCAACCGGTTTCGAAATTGGTTGTGTTTAACGGTGACACGATGATCTAATCGGGTCACAGCTATGGTTTCGATTTACGTCTTTTAAAGTAAAGCCGTGTGAATAGAGATGATAAGAAAATCCTATACGGATCGTTGAGTAAGCCATAACACGATTACATAGTTGAAAGATGAATGGAATTCATTTTTACATGCACGCTTGGTGTGACGATGACGTCTTTTAAAAAAGAGGGAGAGATTGCCTCAACCTTTTCTCTTTTTTTTTCATTTCTTGCTTTTATTTTCATTTCTTTCATTTTCAATAACTTTTTTTTTTCACTTCTTTTATGAATCACCCGATAAATCCATTCTTTATGAATTAAAATCTCTCCCTTTAGTATTTACGTAAGGTCGTAGCATGTATTGTAATTTAGTTAAAAGACGTAGGTAATAATACTACGAAGGAATTTCGAAAAGTTCATCGACTCATTCAATGTGTGTTTAATACAGCCAAAATGTTTGTTTCGTCGGCGGAGATCTCGAGACGATATTATGCAGGTTGAATTTGCTGCTGGTTGCCTTATTCGTCGATGAAGGAGCAAATATCCAAGTTGATACATTTTCGATGCATTTTGAGCCAGAATATAGAACTGGCGAATGTATGAAAATATAATTCGACATCCGATTGGAAAACTGGGTGAGATATTCAGATAAAGGGATAAAACTTTTTGAAAATAATTTGAATATAGGTTGAAACTTTGAAAGGTTGAATTGAAAAGACCATAGCGGTCACCAGCATTATTTATAGCAGTTGCTAAGAATAGGAAAGAACGTAGGTAGTTGTCAAAAAGTAAAGTATTTTGTGAATTTTCAAGTGTTGTATGATAAAACTTATTTGGAAACTTGAGAATGGAAATTTTTACATTTCCTTTTTCAGGGGTTCAGGGGTTCAGTTGGTACATGAGATTAACTTAGGATAAATTAATTTATTGTACATTTTGGACAAAAAATGAAAACTGCCAATTACAACTTTTTTTTGCGAGTAGAGGTATCTATTATACTTGAACTACTTAGTAATACCTAAATTACAAGTAGATATTTCAAATTTAGAAGGTACGTTACGTGGATGGCAACCTCTCACAAGAGATGCCAAATTATATAAATCCGTATTAACCGGATTATTTTTTAAATTTATCAGTTACTACCTCAGTGAAGTGATTAGAGTTTTTTTAAAAGAGCTAGAATTTGAAGGAGAGACCAAAAAACAAAAAACAAAACTGATTTAAAAGAAAAAATGAATTTAAAATTAGGCTTTTTATTGATTGGGGGTTGATTCAAAGCCTAAAAATAAAAAAATATTCTGTGAGGTCTATTCTTAATACTGATCAGATGAAGCCCATTGAGTTCCGTTTAAATTAACTAAACTCAATTATTTAACCTGCTCCCATGTTTTCCTACAATTAACCATTTCTATGAACTAGCAATACAGATTATGAGGTATAATAATTAGAAAAACGGAACTTAACGGTGAGAGTATTAAATAAAATGACTTGGAAGAAATAACAAATCTTCAAAATAACAATCTAGTGGTGTGATGGGAAATATTCACACCCACCACAGCAGTCCGTTTTTAACCAGCTAACAGTATAATACGTTTTTTCGTTCATGTTTTTATATTGAAAAATAAAAGTAATTCAAATATTAAAAGGTTCTACTATTATCGGAGTTCGCTTTTTCTTTCAACCTTTCAATTTGTTTTATCAATTTGAAATAAGAATCGAAAGTAAGATCAAGCTGAAATATTACAACTTCAATATCACCGCCATATATGATAGCTACTACGATCAATCGTTCAACAGCTCATAACATCAAGTTCTTCCAACTTTAAATCAAGGTCTTAACATTGGTAACTATTATGCTAAGTTTACTCATCCATTTAAATGTAAAGAAGATCATTTTATCCAAAATGTAGGGCTTTTTACACATAATCCATGGGGAGTTGTGTGAGATACCATGAGGCAAGACCTCGTGGTTCTAAGCAGTATGTAGGCAAGCTCGTTTCACCTTATTTTTCCCCTTCTGATCTAAGACATTGATATTTCTTGCGATTTGCGATCTTGGGCTGTCTATTCAAATTTCATCTTTTGGCTATTTACATTTTTTGATTAACCTTTTTTAAATAATCATGTGACAATCATTTTCGGACTTCACAATTCATAACCTATATCTTGGAAGGGTAAAATTTATTTTTTATAACCGCCTATTATTTCACTGGTAGCTAAACCATTTAATGAATTAGAGTCCTTGATTCAGGTCGTTAACAGGCATGTATTAGGTGTATTAAAATTAAATTATGCTTGTTTCAAATTTCAACATCATTCGCAGGTGCACCGTGTGGAATGCAAAGGGCGTTAAAATGACCACGCAGATTAGTGCAGCATTTCCTACCTAAAACACACTTAGCACGACGATAAACACTATTTTCTCCTCTTCAGCGGGGACTGTAGCGTTTTAATCCACTCTCCTCCCCCCATAAAAATCTTAGATGCGTTTATGCTTGGCTAAAACGGTATCTTTCATGAGAAGAGTTTCAAAAGTCATAATATGTTATCATATGGACGGTAGAAAAGCATATTCAAATTATTACATTCTAACTACATTCTGACCACTGGCAGTTCTCGTACGATTTTTAAAATTTTAAATTCTTAAATTCAAATTTCTGAAATTGGTGTTCATAAAATTTATAAATTTGATTACGATATTTTTGCGACTTTATTCCATTTTGACTAAGTCTTTCTGTGACGAGAAATTTATTTGACTTTTTCGGCGGTTTTCAGAAGTTATTATTATTTTTCTTTAATTTGGAACAAGTTTATGCCCTCACTTCTCTCGTACAAATGATCCCTAAAAACGTACCAAAAACTGGTCGCAATAATAGAACGCGAACTTTCAATTCAAGAAAGTTCGTGTAGATAGGGAACTTTGACGTGTAATCCTGGACTCGCATTGACTGGGGGCTCAGAACAACGTCCTCGTGTGAGATGCGAAATACTTGAATTCCGGCAGACAGGGGGCGTAGCGGTGGAATAGCGTAGTTTGTGCCAGTTGCTTGGGAAGGGTTTGTAAGGCTTGGGGGAGTCGAGTCCTGTTGTATAATGATCCTCGGCTCCACAATGTATATTCCATGCATTTAATTTCATTCAATATTTGGGTAAATGGACGCAGTCGAGGGTCCAATATTTTCTCCCTGTTTCGACCCTCATAAATTGGCGACTGCAAACATAATATAATTATCTCATACGGACTACATATGCATTAAAATTTTTTGCGCTGGGGAGGAGACGAAACCGTAAAAATTGTCAACCTGAGTCACTTCGTTCTTTTCTCAAATCAATGCTCAATTGCACAGAAAAATAACAAATACCCAATTCGAAATGTGTTCATCGTTTAAGTTAGCGTGCTGAAAACGAGCATCTTACCCAGCCCTCTCGAATAAATTTTATACTTTTCACGTTCTTAACGCTGTCGTAAGTCTTCTTGAAAACCAGTTTATAAGCACCCCCACGTTGTGACCTGATTTCCAGGACATCTATATTCGACGTCTATAGGCACCGTCTCACGAGAGTTCGATAGTTAATTATTCTTTCATCGATGCAGCAAAAATTTTTATCATCGATTTAAAATGGAGATATATAAATTTTTTACTAATTGGAAGTCAGACAATAATAAGGGATGGTTTAGTGACTCGACTTGAAGGATTCCGTAATTAAAATAACCTTGAAAAGAGTTTGAGAAAATATATGTTGCTATTGTTGCAGCGGTTGAAGAGAAACAACGTGAAAAGTGGCTACGAATATGAAAAAAAACTCGCCTCCAAAGCACTTAATTATAAATTTTATTGATAGCCTACTGGTTAAATGTTAAAAATCGCTTTTGAGCTCGAATTCATTGATTTTCAGACATAAAATAATATTTAGAAAAAACGAATAAGTTTTGTACACTTTCATTAGCCTATTTCATGAATTAATTTAGTCTGTTTAGGTAAACGAACACTAGAATTTGGGATAACAGTTTGGAACCAATAAAAATTTTTATTCTTTTCCAAAAGTATGGGGCGATGGCCATGACTATTCCACCAAATAAAAAACAAAACAGGATTCTCTCCGAACGACGGTTTTTTTCCGGGAAATAAATTTTCAAATTTTTGAACAGTTTGAACGGATGACACATAAATGCTAATTTTTGTTGAAAAATCGTCCATTGTTGAAGAAATTTTGAAAATTTTTCCGAAACTACTTGTTATGAATTCTCACTGATTAGTCATCTGTAATATCAAAAACAAATATATAGGCTAGCTGGTGTAAAACTGATCCTATAGATTAACTCCTGTAGGTACAATGAATACTTATAGATCCCTAGGTATTATATGAGTTAATAGTGCACTGATTTAGATTCTTGTTTATTTTTGAGATTAAGCTATCCTTCCCTGTAATGTAGTGGTGGATCCAGAGTGGGAAATGGGGAAATCCATCCCCTCAAATGCCAAACAAAAGAAGAAAATAAAAGGGTAATAAATGGA
This sequence comes from Ericerus pela, assembly GCA_011428145.1. Taxonomy (NCBI): domain Eukaryota; kingdom Metazoa; phylum Arthropoda; class Insecta; order Hemiptera; family Coccidae; genus Ericerus; species Ericerus pela. The sequence continues at coordinate 339,807 of WOFM01000600.1, read as the reverse complement.
AGTATGACACAGAATTCAGATAAAAACTGTCCAAATTTGTTGAAGAGAAAAACCAACAACAAAAAAAAAAGTCAACTTTTCAAAATTATTGCCATTTCCTCCCTCCAAAATGACTCTCTGGATTCATCATTGCAGTGTAATATTTATTCAAACTAACTTATATTACATTTCAGAATGGAAATATTCTAGTTAAATTTTAGTAGCCTATCAAACTATAACAATTTATATAAATGAAACATGAAGGTTGCATAACTGAGTAGCAAGTATAGATTAAGAGCACTACATAGCTGGAGGTCTCATTTCAGAGTTGTTTTGATGGTGAATCCTTAACCTGAAAGGCAGTATAGGCACCTAGAAAGTTCGTATATGTCATCAGCAAGGCCTTAAAGAGAGGTAAAAGGTAACCAAAGATATCAGGCCTGGACTTTTTTAGAGGACCCAGAAGAGCCCAAATTTTGAAATAAATAGCAATTTTCAAGAATATAAATGTTTAGAGAGGGCTTCAGGACTGATTCATCGTTGGTTTTTGAGTGTAAAATCCCCCAAAGCTAAGAAAAAACACTAAACCACTCATAACACTCCGCTCCTGACATTGTTTCATCAGTTTATGACCCTCTTTCAAAAATAAATATTGCAGTTAACACTAAGAGGGCACATCAGTTTATTTCCCCTGAGCCCGATAGAATGTCTACTTTTGACCAAATTTACCACTAGTCGGATCACATATCCAAAAAGACGGGGATTTTCTGGAAGAAGGGCCCATTTCATTATTGGAATTTTATTCTTTTTTAATTATCTGCACTCATGGGTGGGGTCTTTTTTCGTTTTTTTGGATTTTTCATTATATAATTTAAAAAAAAAAAGAAATCCAAAGCTAGTTCATGATGTCATTGTGCCAAACAAATTTTGTTGTCCATCGGCTTTCCTCGGACCATATACCATAGCTCTGTTTGATAGGATTACACTAACTTACACCAACCTACACCGGTAGGGATATTCCATAAATATTCAAGTAAAACTAGGCACAGGCCCATATTCACAAACGTCACTTTAACCTATTTTTACGTAAACTTCACTTAAAAAAAGTTTTTTACACAATTTTGTACTTAAAAATGTGGGAACATTGTATCTCTTGAGAGTTCCAATGTAAGAATAAAATGTTACCATACTCTTAAATACAAAATTGTGCCAAAAGTCATTTTTAAGTGAAGTTTAAGTGAAGGGAGGTTAAAGTAACGTTTGTGAATATGGGTCATAAAGTCATGTAACATTCTTACATTTGTGGAATCGTCCTTCCGGTGTAAGTTGGTGTAAGTTGGTGTAGTCCTATCAAACAGAGCTAATATTATTTCATAAAATTGTTCGTTGTTGTGGTGGTTACTTGTAGGCAAAAGTATCCCTGACCACTTGACCAAAATATTTTTAATCCTCAAGCTTGCAGCTCTCTGGTAACGTAGATTCGTGTAACAGTATTTTAATATTTTCAACACGGACTCGAATGAATTTTCGAAATATAGTTTTCTATCTCTTGTGGTTGTTAGATTACGAAAAATTGGAACGAATTTGTTCGTTGATTTTCCTTAAGCGTTTTTCCTTCGACTTGAGAAGATTTGCGAGTTTCTGCAGAGTATATTGACCCTAAGGCAGCGTTGCTGTCTCGATTGGCGACCTATAGTTCCAACAATTTAACGTTGAATTCGACAATACATTTTATCTAAATTCAGATGCCGCTATAATTTAAAAATATTCCCACGGATCTGTATGCGTCCCTTCTCTCGTCTTGTTCTCATACCAGCATGAGTACCTGTAATTACACCATCCCACAACGCTTTTTTCGCATCTCAATACCATCACGCTCGTTCGATGGGGTACTCTCTCCCTTCGGAGAAAAGTGATGCTCTGCATGCTGTACAGGGATCGGTTTTCGTGACAGGTTAATTAGAGGAAGTTACGAAACCCATGATGAGACATTCGGTGCTCATCGTCACATCCAGCAAAGCCTACACGCATAAACGGACCGGAAACGTTATCTTCATTTTCATTGTGCGTAAATATACCTACTGCATATATAGGTATGTAATTGATCCAAGCACCGAAGAGCAGCAGTAGGCTCACTATATCGTACTGTCCGTCTCTCTTACACCCTTTCAAATGAGTTATAATAGGTATCTACGTCGCATAGAAAGAACTTCCATAAGTTCACTTGGTGATTTTTTTTTCTCGTTCATTTATGTTGCAACCGTAACGACGTTCCTACGATGAAAAATTGTGACAAAAAAAAAAAAACAATACAAGTTTGCAACTCTTTTTTTTTTCTCTCCATTCGATATACTCGCTCTCTGTCGTTCCGTCTCGCTTCTATTTTGACATAAACGGATATCCACGAAACCCCAACCAGACGGAAGGAGTACCTGCATGCTATAACACGGTGGTTGTGAATGGCACCATCGACTGCCCACTCGATCTGAGAAGGCTGGATGAAGCCTCAAAGATAACATGTACGGGTGCAGTACTTTTTTGTGTACCTATACGTACTCCATATTCCATACAGCTATACTTACTGTTACTAGGTATATGGTATGTATTACGTATACATATACATATAAAACGATAGACGAAACTATATTATAATAATACTTCTCTCTCGCTCCTACGTTTCTTTTTTCTTTCATTCGCCTTCAGGAAGTATTGTATCGTATTTTTAAGGCTATATAAATGTAATAAATAATAGACGCGATGACGACATTCCGCTGTGGCCCGTGGCACAACTTTTATCACGAAAAAGTAATTTCGTCCGTGGGAGGGTAGAGGGTTGGAAAGTATGGTGAATAACCCCCGTCCACCCCCGTGTGTGTGGTGAAGACGACGAAGGTAGAAATAGCGCGGTAGTGGTGTCTCCTCGTCTCCTTCATTCTCGATAGATCGTTTTGCTGTGTATAAAACAAAAGAAGACAGATGTTTTATTAAGAGCAGCTGGCGTCGCTGACACTTGATAGGATATGACACATCGAGTACTTTAAAGAGTGAGCGAGATAGATGGATATGGATAGGTGCAGGAGGCGGACGGAGCGAGATAGACGAAAAGAAACGCACAGCTATACTGTTATCGTAATGCTTTTTTTTTTTTTTTTTTTTTTTTTTTTTTATTCTGTCGTGTACACTTTATAGTGTACATAGTTTATACCAATTTGCAAATATATTCACTAAAATTCGATTCGATATTATCGGGTTGCAACGCCTTCCTCCTCCCCTCGACCAAAAATATGGTACTTACGCTCGAGATTCTGGAGCAGACGTGTTTTTATTTTTTGTTTTTGTTTTTTTTTTTTTAAGGAGGTTTTCTATGAAAATCTACTTACTAATCTTATGGTGTCAAGGAACGACCAAGGGGTGGGGGTAGGTACGTTTTTTATTTCATAACTCAAGGAAAATTTTGGCATCAAAAACTCAAATTCATATATAAGTATATATTGAGACATCCGAAAACACACAGTCTTAACACATTACCATACTTTGAAAGACTCCAAACATTATATATTTATAAGCGTTGGGGAACGGCTCACAAACCTTAAGATTGTTTAGTTATAAGACTTATAAACAGCAAACTCAATCACCAACGTTACATCAGCGATACTCATTCTACACAAGATGGGGATACTTAATCCAACTGTTTTTGAATTGTATACATAATGGTAATGTGTAGATTTCAATGTACAACAGTGAACCAACGATGTTCGAGGTTCCCCTTTGCCATTTCTCTTCCCTAGATATATAAGTATCTGTTTCCTGTGAAGTGTGCACGGATTATTCAGTTTGGTTCGACATTCTAAGTCATTTTGCTCCCAGGTTTGGGAACCAAGTTCACAATTATAAAATCAAATATAAACCCCTGACAGTGGAAACATCGCACTCCATTTTGTGATCGGAGATTCTCAATATTCTCAACAACTCGTCAATGATTGGGATTGTTGGTTCACCATTTGTATGGATGATTCGATGAAGAAGACCATGTAATAAATAACGTGAAATGTACAACTCGATAATATTTTTTTCTGAACTCGACAATTGTAAGTTACCTTTCGTACACTATCGTTTATGTGATAATGAGTAGACCTAATTCTTTCTCTCACACTTATAAAAACATTAGTATGTTCCATTGAAGGCTATTTTATTTGTTCTGGTAGGCTGGTGATGTATACTGTTTCTGCTGACTTGTTTCCCTCTCAACTTACTAGTCTTTGAATTGTGATTCTTATTACAACTTTTAGACTCCTTTAATATTTTGTTATTGTCCTCATCACTCGAGATGTTGGGTCTTGTTTTTAGACTCCATAATATATATATATTGGTATATAATACGTATGAGCCAACTTCTCGTTACCAAGGTACAGATAGCAATTTTTACCCGATAATCACGAAATTTGGAACAAACATTAGTACCAAGCCAAAGACCTAACTGTAATGGCAGTAAAGAGAATTGTTGTACCATTTTGTTGCTCTCTTCTGTAGTCAAACTTTTGTCAAGAATACTAATATCCAATACGAATACTAATATTACTCGAGAATGATTTAATTATAGTAGGTATGTTGTATACCAAGGAGGGAAGTCTTTTTTTTTTTTGGCCAAATCTGAGTTTACAAGATACGTCGTAGGACAGCTTAACGAACTAAAAATAAGGCTTGCAAATAGATGAGGCCAGAAAAGCATTCCCTTCTTTGTACACACTATACATTACGCACTGACGACTTTACTGTTGACCCAATGAGAAAATTTTAAAAACCCTTTTTGTGAGGAAATTTATGGACTTTATTTTCGAATAGACGTATTTATTCTGTAAAATTGAAGAGGAAAATGTTGTGAAAAATGCGTTTGAGTTTTCTTCTAATATTTTCACTTGTCATTAACACCAAATGACTTCGTTTTTAATTAAATCTGTTGATAAAAAAAATTTGTTGTTAAAAAATAGGGGGTTATCATTGAAAATTTTTTCTACAACCTATTATTTTTTTAAATAAACGACAATTCAAAAAATGGCAATTTTTCCATTATTTGCTATTTTTTATTTTTTAATTATGACGAAGTCATTAACGATAAAAAAAAAGAAATTATAGATGGTAAATTTGAGTAAATTTTCTGTTCTTTCGAACAATACCAACCTCAGCTTTCTAGCTTCAATAACAGGTGAGAAATCATCAAGTGAAAGACAATAGGTTTTTCTCAAAATAAAAATGTTGTTTCAAACAAGGTTTCCACGATGTTACATCGACAACACTAATTTTTTGGTCCTAGAACTAAAAAGTGTATTTTTTGGATCTATAAATTTCACTTAGTAGTAGTGCTCTGATTCAAAAAGATGAACTTTTAGTTCTAAAACGATGCAGAAAATGTGCTATTATGAACCGGATGTGCATAAAATAATTTATTATCCACACTCTTTGGGTGGGCCTTAACGATCCAGGAATCAGACTTTAAATAAATATTTCAAACACAATAATTTAAATCACAATATAACAAATAATAGTTTTGCACATTCGACAGTACAGATTAATAAAATATAATCGTAAGACAAGTGAAGACAGTTCAGTACAGTTTAGGAACAGTATACTAATATTCTGCCTCAAACATGAGTTCATATACACAATCAGGGTATAAAAATTTCCACTGTGATTAGTACAAAGCAGGGATTCTAATGAGGTTACCAAATACCCAGATATTATCTGTATTTAAAAAAATTGTTATACAAAAGGGAAAAAGAACGTGATGAATTTCAGAAAAATGAAGAGAAAATGGAATTCAAGAATATTGTTTATGAAATAAAATAATTTCATCGGCATGTTTGAATACAGTCGTCAATGCTAATTATGGCCACCTATATACGATACACTAACCTACTAATTTTGTTGCGCACTGGCCGCACGGTACTTCTGGTATCGCTATTTTCATTTTTATTTCGCTATAAAATTATTTGAAATTTTATTGCGAGTAATTACTTTTTTAGTCGGTAATTTTCTATTTTTCGAAAACCTACTTTTTCTAACGAAGCTGCCGCTGCGTTAATTTTTTTTTCCCCAGTTCTTTTACTCTCTGTCTCTTCGCAGCTCAGTCTCCTTTTTTCTAACTTCCTTAAAACTTGATGCGAAGGGGTGTCTTGAAGTCTTCCGGACAACGTATGCATGTAAACCGCACAGAAGTCGTATGCAAATTCATTCATAAGGGTTTGACTTCCTTATCAACTCTTCGTTAAAATAGATTTTCAAGTTCGCGAGGGTCACGTGACCGGTGACTTTTTTTTTTGTTGGGTCGATTGTTTTGATATTGTTGCGCTGGAATGTGATATCTTTTGTGGCCACAGTATGAGATTGACGATTTTTCGGAAGTTACTTAATCTTCATTGTACGCCAGAGGGTTAAGGTATTTTGGTGGTATATGGTATGAGCACGTGTGCCGAGTCATGTATTGCATTACGGACGAGAGACTTTTTAGGCTATTGACTTCGCCATTTGAATGGAAGAAATTATGAATGCGGGGTGTTTTCTTTAATCTACGATATGGACGGATGAAGTGTTGGTTGAGAAGATGTCATTGTAAAAGACCCATTAACCTTCAAGTAAGAAAAAAAAAGATTGTTGTGGTTGGGTGCTTGCCTGAGAAAAGTGCGAGTTGCACATTCTAGATGAGTTATCCGTGGAAGTGTATTCAATGGGGTCCCTTTGGTACTCATACATGTGACTGAAAAATTCATGCATGTTGAAAGATAGCCATGAGATGTTAACCTTAACCCTTAAATTCGCAAGGTTAGAAGGGGGGAGTGAACATTTTTTTTTTATATATTTAGAATAACTGGCGTGTACTTACCAATAAATGCAAAAAAAAAAAATTTCCACCCCATAGAACCCTAGTTGTGAGATGTACACTTGAGTGTACACTGCTAATGATGCTGTAAATTACCTATTAATGTTGATGTGCACTATAGTGTACATTGCGAACAGTGACCTGTAACCTTGGTTATGGATATTCATATACAATATGCTTGTAATGAACAAGGTGACAATGCTGGAACTGTTTGGAATTAATTTCAGTTATCATGAAATCAATCGTGTCAATATAGGGAAGGGGTATTTCTTTATTTTCATAAGTATGTAACCTTATATCTTCATAATATCTCCATCACAACATTACTATTCACCAAAACTGGTAGTAAAAATATTCTTATTTTCCCCTTCTCTTCACCCTTGTTTTTTGGTATACAAGTGCCAACATTTATATTGTTGAGAATTTCTGTTTTGATATTGATGGTACACAGTCAAAGTTACAAGTATCAATAAAAATTTAATGCCTGCAGAGAAAAACATAGAAAATAAAATTAAATGTGATGACTATTCAGACTATTGTACTAGTAATGAATTTTTCTTTGTATTGCACTTCCCTGCTAATTGTTTAGAAGGTACTTGACAGTATTCATCAATACTTAGTGGCCTATTAACTCTAGGCTTATTTTTACTGATCAGGGCATTCACTATGTCATATCTGAATTCTTTTAAATAATAAAAAAAGGTTTGTGAACAAAATTTGAGGTTAGAAAGGTGTGATTCCTGAAAAATATTGCCTTAAATATCAAAAACAAAACATTGGTATTTATCTATATTTTGTAGGTACCTATTGATTTTGAAAACTTTTTTTTTCAATCATTGAAATTTTAAAAGCATTTCGTACACCTCTCTCACTTGAGGCCAATCAATAAAATTTATTATTGACGTTTACTTTCCAATTCCATTACTTCCAGTTACTCTTTCATTTCAGAATTCATGGATGGAGCTTCAGATTCACAATCTGAATCAGCACCAAAAATGTCCATTTCTGAAAGTTCAGAACCACTGTCTTCTAGATCTGAATCAATGAGTGGGAGCACAACAGCATTCAAAATTTTTTGAGTTCTAGTTGGTGCACTTGTAAACTTACGCACACTGAAATCTTGATGCTTAGATTTGGCTCAAATTAAATAGGTACAAAATTTAACTAAAAAAATGTGTGTATTCGCAGTGCCTGATTCAATGACAACTGCTTTATTAAGACTGCTTTATTAATTCTCGTTTCATTTCTCAATATATTGGTTTTTTTTAAAAATACATTTATAGTTTTGCTTTGAGAATAAATCTTGCCGACGCGATAAACACACTGTAGATTATAAGCAGGACCTGCTGACTCACAGGTCTGGACTATACCATTCGCACTGTACACTACATTGTACATTCAGCATACAATGGAATTTTCTATATCAGACGCACTGTACACTGTAGTGTCCGTAAACTTCAAGCTTTGATGGGACAAAAACAAAAACATGGATGGTTGAAACAAAGATGTAGTTACAATTTTCAGTCTTTTCTATACATGATAGTAGAAATGGAAGAATGAAATACCATTTTTTATCACACCAATAAGAAAATGAATTATCCCGTTTTGAGAAATTCATAAATCATGAAAACCCTGAAATTTATATTTTAAATAAGAAGTCCCCAAATGATTATAAGGGGGAGAAAAATAAAGAAAATTTAAATAAGAGTTGGTACAATAGCATGATTGAAAAAAACAAATTCTAGGTTCTTCTAAAAAATTACAAAAAATTCCTAAAATTGATGTATACTATAGTGTACAATGCGAAGTTTAGGGTTAACCCTGTTGCTCGAATAGATACCAAATAAATTCTGTAACCATGGTTTCGATGTCGAAACCTTATAAAAAAAAAATCAAAAATATCAGGTTGAAAAATGGATTTTAAGAATAATACCTGCGCTTTAATTTAGGAGTTTCTAACTTTTCTGTTATATTTAAGTGTATTTAACTATAAGCGGATTTCCATCAAATTTCATGGGGTAGCATGAATAAAAATTTTTCTGACCTGCTAGCAGTGTTTCGGTTTGATCCAATTTCTGAAGAGGGCAAAAAAATTTTTTTCGCTCAACTCACAATTTAACTCGAATAATAATATTTAATAACTACTTAACTTAATAAACGAAATGGTAAACCAAAAATGAACAGGTATGAAAAAGAAACTACCATCTACCTACTGATGATAAGAAACTTTTCAGAAGAACCAAAGAACTAATCAGTAATCATTCAATAACACGATAGAGCCGGTATTCATAGTTAACACTTGATGTTCACTCGCCTAAGTGTCAATTTAAAACTTATAGTTCTTGTAGGTTTTGTCAGTTCAAGGAATCGAACCTGGGACCTACATATTCGCCAGCTAAAAGCGATGAACTTGACAGCATAACCATCTCACCGCCGACTATAACTGGCAAATGTATTTGTATTAGGCAAGGTATGGTGGTTCTCACAGTTCTCATGTAGCTTCATTTCACAGTGAAACTAAATTTTTTTCATAGTTTTAATATAGTTTATCACAAGGAAACTATATGTTTTTCACCATTCTCAGCTAAACTATTTTTTTCGCAGCCCCTTTGCTGTTTCAAAACAGACTCTTAGGTTAATGAACACTTAGAAGGACCATAGACAGGAAATTCGGGACGGACAAGAAAAAATTTATGGGCCCCTAAAAATTGAAGATTGTACGTATATGCGGGTGTAATAACAAGGATTTACCTTTTGGAAAGGGTTTTATAATATCCACTGGGAAAGTCAGTTTTACGAGCGGAGGGTAAACATTTTGTTAAGGATTTTTCAGTAGATTTTTCATGAAAATCTACTTGTTTTTTTCTGTTTTTGAGAATGTCGAGCCCCTAAAAATTCCGGGACCGGAAGAAACCCTTCTTCCCTTTCGCTTACATTAGGCTTGATACTTAGTATCGACTACGAATACGGCCTATATATGTTTGTTTTATCTTCCGAAGGGTGTCGACACCGGGTTGACACCACGGTCAACTAAAGTTTGTCCGTAAAAACGAAGAAGAACCCCTCCCACCAACCTCCTCGAAAGATGATGAGCCAACGCATTATTTTAAAACAAATTGATACAAATGAGTGCAATTTCGTTAACAGGAAACTTTTACCTCCCCCTACGACAAATCTAGCTATAGTATAATTTATCCAACGAAATATTTATATTCCATTTATTTTTGTTTTAAAAACGTTGATTTCTTTTTATTCTTATTATTGCAGACCTACTTAGTAGGTTTTTTTTTTTTTTTTTTTTTTTTTTGTTATTAAATTGAATTTTATTCACCCAAACTTGTTTGCGGAGCAACATATGCGATGCATGGGTCTCGGGTTAAGCCCACGTAGGAGTGGAAAAAAAAAGAAAAAAAAAGAAGAAAATGCATACAATGCGAAAATAGCTCGCAATTATTTGCTGGAAGGCTTTGTATACGCGATATAATGGGGTGTCAGATTATTATCTTGGCTATTTGTCGCCATTTTTAGGTTACGGCGACTAATGAATGCGGGGACAGACTTAAAGCTGCCTAAAATGACATATTCAGAACCTCCTCCCGTTTCTCTTGTAACGGGGTTAAGCTTCGACACATCTTCGTGTTTTTTTTTGTTTTTTTTTTTTTTTGTCACCGCGCACGTCACCGTCACAAAAGCTGTACCCTACCCACTTACGACGTGCGCGCACCCCCTTTACTTTTCCTATGAATACGAATTTCCATCGTCCTTTTGTTGAATGCGTCGCCGCTTTTAACGACAGACCTCATCTTGGCGCGGTTCACGATCAGAGGGAAGTTGGTCCGACGAGTGGACGAATGCGACGAAATTTGAGGAAAATTTGGAAATAGCATTTTCAAGAACGACGAAATTCACACAGTGTTTGGGTAGATTTTGTGGTCTCGGTAGTTTTTTCGCTAAAGTGCGATTGAGTACCTAGCTTAGCACTTCGCACGGAGTAACTTATCATTTTCAAAATTTCAAATACCTACAAAATGATTTGGACGCTGGCAGTGGTGATCCATTATAATCAATTTCCAATCTCATTGTTACAATCGATATACCAGAAATTCGAATCAAAATATCGATAAAAATGTATCGATTAGAACTTATATACTGTGGGTCTGCTGGCGTGGGAAATTGAACCAGCAACCCGTAGGTCGAAGGGCCTTGAACATGTTTGCGCGGCTATGCCACCACCGATGGAGTTTACTCGTACTCGGTAGGTTTGTTTGTTTTTTTGTTTTTTTGTTTTTTTGTTTTTTTGTTTTTTTGTTTTTTATTCAATTTATTTTTTTTTCTCCCACAAGATTTTTGTTTTTTGTCAGTTCTTGACACTTGAAAAAATTAAAAGTTTCATGCACGATTAGAAGTGATAATATTGTACTGTACAGGAGCGGATCTACGGGGCGCGAAGTACCATTGGTCCGGGGTGGAAAATTTTTAAGGGTTGTGTGGGGATGAAAATTTTTATCGGAAAAAAAATCAACCCTTCGAGAAAGAAACTTTTTAAAACAATAGAAATATGCTTATGTTATACCATCTATACCTATATACTAATATATAAAGAGGAAAATTTAGAAAAGTGTATGTTAAGGGTAGTCCCAGAATCTACTAAACTGATGTTGATAAATTTTCGTACCTGCATTCTTCATGAACCTAAGAAGGTTCTAAAGAAAAGCGGATGGACAGTAAAATTTGTTTAGTACAATGAGATCATAAATCATGAGATTTTACAATGATAATTGATATGTTATCAAAATTTATGATAAATCAGAGGAATACACTGTCGCTGTGAAACTGAGCTTTATGCTTATTAAAATTAGTTTAAAATGCAGCCTTTTTTATTAAATTGTATTAAATTGAATTCTGGTAACTCTATTTGGTTTAAAATAAAGAGTCATAATTTTTTTGATGAAATACGCAAATAATTATATGAAAATGATGTATTTGAAACAAAAATTACTTTATCAGTAAAAACCTAATAACTTTTGAACGAATGAAAATAAGAGCGCCGTGAATAAAATCAATGCATTTTTCATGAAAAATATTTTTGTATAATTATTTCCGTATTTTGTCAATTTGAAACAAAAATTACTTCACTAAAAAATATTTGATAACTTTTGAACAAGTTGCATCTTGCATCCATTTATAAAATATTGTAAAATCTTATGATTTATGACCTCATTGCGCCAAACAAATTTTGCTGTCCATCTACTTTCTCAGTTCTAAGCTTAGTTTTATTATTTTATCACTTTGAAAACTTATTTATAAAAAAAAAATTAATAGCGCTGTGGGTATATAAAGTGAACAAAAAAAAAAAAAACATTATGCAAACTTATTAGTGCTTCATTTAGTGGCCTTTTCCTGATTCATAAATTTACATCATCAGATATATTTTTTGAGGCTCTGAATTTGAATTTGATGTTAATTTTATCATTAGACCCATTTTTTGACCCTCATTGAACATTTTTTAAGGCCCTGAATTCGAATTAAATGTTAATTTTATCATTAGACACATTCTTCGATCCTCATTGGGCCCAAAAAGGGGAGAATTTTACATTTTCAGATTTTATTGTATAACAAGTCAGTGGGTAGCTCAGCGTTAGGGTCAAAGGTCCTAAACATTTTTCAAGCAAAGCTGACACTACCGGCAACTAGTTATGTATGAAATTAAAAAAAAATTAGAGTGGTCAAAACCTCCCCCCCCCCAAAAAAAAAACCACTATATATGCTCAACCAGAATACTAGAATTTGAGATTAATGAAAGAACGATAATTGAGTAAGTCTCACATTTTTCCATTATCAGTCATATCTACATATGAGCATACGACATCACTTTGTTAAGATAAGTAATTCTTAAGACATTGTTGATATTTAAGTATCACTCTTGCATTCGGGCTAATATAGTATGTTCCAGAACATAAAAGATATCGAAAACTCTTTTTCACTTACTTCTCTACAATTTTTTTTTTTTTTTCAGTTTGTAACCCAGAGGAAATCTAGGCGACAAAATCCCCCAAAAAACCTCCAGGTATATAATATGTTGTACTAGAGTACCTATTAGAATACATGATCTAGAATATAAAAACAACTAAAACATTTTTTTTCGCTTGTTCAGCTCGCAAACTTTTTTTTTCTATTCGTAACCTTCACCCTCCCCAGGAAAATCTCAGGTGTTAAATTTGTAAATTCGCCTCTACTACTGCGTATTCCAAATATTTATTTTTCACCACTAATAATCTCCTCCTCTTACCAACTGAAAATTGCTTGTTAGGACCTCCACAAAATTCTGGCCCCCAAGTCCATAATACCTAAATCTGCCCTGGTCTTGCACAGCCTGTTGGTCTTGGTCTTATTCTTAATTCAGTATCATATTGGAATGCTCTGGGACGTCGTCTTCACTATGCAGAAAGTGCAAAACCAAAACTGAAACCGAAACTCCAAGACTAACTTTGCTCATCTTCAGCTAATCGAGCAAAAGTAATTTAGTTGCGTACTCAATTTGAAACCAATTATTCTACGTACTATGAATGGGAAAAGGAAAAGCTCTAAGATTCTAATATTCTAATTATAAAATTATTTTGTACTTCGTCTGGCGAAAAAAGTAATTCGCCATACATTGGGAGATGTTTCTTCTTATCTGAAGAATTTAATCGCTGTCACTATATTTGTCGAAATTCTTTCGATTTCACCCGTTTAAGAATGTTGAAAAATTGGTCAGCACATCCGACCACAGTGCAATATCAAATTTCAAAAAAACGTTGCACCAAAAGGAAAAAAAAAAAACGATACTGAAGATCGATGAAACCTCAGTAAATCAAAATTATTTCGTTTGAATGCTTCCTGCCCATCACCCTCGGTTTAATTACGCGTAATTGCATTCGGTTTAACGTTTCTCATTCGTTGCCATCACTTAGCCTGTATGTTGGCTCATTGGTTTATTCTTTTTCCAAATAATCAATTTATCACCAAAGAACTGAATATGAAAAATTTTCTAAAATGTATAACCTCTTAACTGACTTGAAAATATTCTTTGAATTTGTGTTGTTTTTAATTACTTTTTTTTACAAGTACTACAATAATTTTCGTTGTAATCAGCTGACAAACTGAGAATTGAGATAGATCATGTTTTCATTGCCTCGAATTCTCATATGTAAATAATGGTCTGCAAACAAAGAATTTCTTGAGGAAGGGAAACGAAATATAAATTAATTAATACTACACTGGGTATTAAATATACGCCCACCTAAACGGTGTTACGAGAAATAGCACCGCTTTTTGAAGCTATTGTCCCCATTCTTACGGTACCAAATTCAAATTTGCTTGTCTCCGCATTCAGACCAATTGACAATAATCAGAAATTTTTTCTTCAATAAAGAAATTGAATTGATTAACGAATGATGCATAGTTATTAATTCAGGAACCGTAAAAAACACGAATTTCGTATATAAAAATGAGATTGAAAATCATACAATTCCGTAGGAGTGGGGATATTTCTTTTTAAAAGTGGTGCCACTTTTCGATTAGCATAGGTCCTCATTACATTTAATATTCTGTGGGTAATATTCAACGTATGTCTGCAGGGTAGCAAAGATCGGAGAAACTTTTTATTTCCAATTTTATGGTTTGTAAGGAAAATTTTTAATCTCAAAATGAAGAATTTCAACGTTTTCAGCGACCATGGGTATGGATGACTTAATGCATGATATTGTAGTTATTGGTGAAACGCCACGTTTAATGGTATATAATTATGTTTTCATCAGGCCATTCTTTGGCCATCTTTGGCTTTTCAAATAGGAGATCCCATAGAATATTAACATATTTTTTATGTCATACGTCAATTCTTATGACCTCTGCGATGCAGAGTTTATTATTATGTGTCTATCTTGCCCATTTGACTATTTTTTAACACATAGCGGTTTAAAGTGAGGGATTTTTGAAACCTTTACTTAATAAATAATTTCTTGTGTCAAAGTTATGTAAATTCATGTGTTAAAATAATGATAAACCCCTATTTCTTCTGGGCGTCAACCGTGGTAAGTAGGTATATTTTCTAAGGGTCAAATTTTGAATTGGCTACTGACTGATTTTGCTCAAACGCATTACCATACCAGTCTTTGATAGTTTCTTACTAAGTATAAAAATTTCAGGCAAAAATAATTCGAAATATCAGTATGACAAATAACAACATGGGGGCTTGCAAAACTTTCAAAACCTATTCTTCCACACCTACACGATGAATTTAAAAAATTTTATCTCAGATGTATATCGTGTAAGCAATAGAAGCGTTTAAACCCTATATCAAGTTTCATTACCATCGGTCAAAAATCAAAAGCTCCACAAACTCCCAAAAAATTGATAAAATTAGAAAAAGTGGTACGAATTTGAAACCGAGTCAAATCAACTCCAATTTAACCTCATATTTTACCTTTGGGTGTTCAAGATGTTTGAGTACATAGCGTTTGAAATTGTCTGTCTAAATTCAATAATATATTACGCAACTAGGGATGCAAGTGAACAATTTTTTAAAGAATACATTTAAAGGTGTTGGGGAAAAGGAGGAATCAATTAGGCGTGAGGAAAAAGATTAAGGTGGTAGCAAAATAAATAAGGAGAGAGAAAAAGAATTACGTAGTGAGAAAAAGAAGTTTAGTGCGAAAAAAAGAAAGTAAGGAGTGAGAAAAGCAAGAGAAAAGCAAGAGAAAAGCAAGAGAAAAGCAAGAGAAGAGTTCTGAAATTGGCTACTTTCATCACGCCATACATGTCTCGAAAATTCAGCATTTCGTATACTTATTGCAAAAAAATGTTTTTTATGAAACAAGTTCAAATTTAGCGAATTGTCGGTTAGTTTTATTCTAGTGTTATATTTTCAGCATAAACAAAGTAATGCAAACCTCATGAGTTTCAATTATTATTTTCTCAGGTGCTTTATTTGCTAATTTTTGCAACACCTACACAAAAAAGTTGCATCAAAAGGGAAAAAAGTAATCCTCTGAAACGTTTGTAGAAGAAATGTAAAGTGTGAAAAAAGTGAATACCTATGCATAGGTAGAGCAGAAAATAAACTGAAACAAGAGTGCGCATGCACGGCTAAGATGGCCGCGGAAGTTCAACACGCGAATGAATTTACAAGTGCGCCGGCAAAGTCGTATTTTTTTGCACTGTGTTGAAATGCACTGCCTTTTACACACTTGAGACGCATAAAAATATCTACTTTTCCGTCAGTGTTACAAAAATTAAAATTCTAAAAGAGTCATCAATATCCTGTTTTTGTTCTTCTGAAAAATTTACTTTACACAAAAAATTTGAAATTTTGAAATAGGGTAACAAATTCAGTCATTCAGGTAGAATCTGTCCGAAAATCGTTGAAATAAATTCGTATGCCTTCACCGCGGACAAAAAATCAATTTGTTTCATTTCATCAAACTCTTCTCTTTTTCTCTTTTGCACACCATTTTTATATTGCTCCTCTTATTTTAATTTATTGTTAACTTTTTTTTTTTTTTTTTTTTTTAACATTGTTGATTAAAAGTAAGATGGTATTTTTTGAAAGTAATTAAGAAAGAATTTCGTTTTATCGTCCCTAAAACAGTTAAATAGGTATTCGTCGAATATTTTCGTCTAATAAAATATGAATTGAAAAATTCTTTTGTGCTTTATATTTAGGTGGACTATTCAAAAAAATTTAATTATTATTTTCGCATTGATGACATTGTTTCGCCTTGACGTATTTTATACACTTTGTCGAAATTTTTCTTTGAAGGTGGCAAAAATTTTGTGAACTTTACATTCACCTGTTGAACCATCATTTAGTCTGTATTAGCAGCCTCACTTTCAAAAATTGAACCGTTGCATCACATAAATTAACTGTTTCAATAACGAAGTTAAAGCATTAAAAGTAACATCATAGTGGTCTCCTAGCTGCAGTTTGTGCGTCGTAAAGATTCTTAAAATATTTTTAATTAAATCTATAATCTTTTCCGTTGATTTTTTTGTACCTACTCTTTTTACATCAGTGACGTAGGAAAAGGAGATAACAAACCCCCTGTAGGGTCTCAAAAAAATCTTGTCATTCTTTTCCTAAATAATAACGATTACCGAATATAAAGTCATAAGTTGAATGACAGAAACCCCCTTAATCTTGATTTCCCTACTCCACTGTTTTACATATTTACTTTATCTTTTGTCGGAAGTATGTACCTTCTTGGTACGAAAATTTATCAGTAAAAGAAGAAGTAGCGTTGAATACCTTTCCACAAATTCAAATTTCATGGAACATGGTTGGAACTGAGGATGATTATTTTGTGGCGAGCAGTGAAGCCCCACCTTCTAGTGAAGTCATAAAAATAGTTTTGAAAATTTCAGTAGGAGGCTGAACAACAGCCTGGGAAGTCTAGGCTTCCCATGTTCTCTCAAGTTTCATTTATGTAGATGAACCCAGCATATTGATCTAAAACATTCTTGATATGATTGACACATGAGAAAAATGAACTTGATGCTGTTGTACGGAACTAATAAGTCCATGAACATTTCTATCGATTAACAAGGTATAATAACATGAACTAAAATTTTTTTCTCTTTAGATATTTGAATGCAACACTAGCCCTACAAGAGAGGGTAGAAGGGGGATTCCTCCACACTTGGGATTTTCAGTGGCTAGGAATTCTCAAAAAAAAAAAAAAAGAAAGAGAAAAATAGTCAGATTTTCATGGAAAATCTACTGAAAAACACTTAAAATTGGTTCCCCAGTTGTATAAAATCCCTCCTACAGATAAATTCTAGATACAGCAGCACCTGAACACAGATAAAATTTTCAGTGTTTTAGTGGAACCCTACATTTTTTCTCCCGCAGTCCCAAGTTTCCTCTCTACGACCCTGTGCAGTAAAATTCATAGACATTATGGTGACTGGTATGGGTTCATTTTTCATTTCATCATTACCCAAGGAAACCTTTGGCTCTAAAAGCACAAATTCATATGTATAATTATTAATTTTGTCTGCTTTTATCCATCTATATATATGTTAGTGGCAAAAACAGAATTTGTTCGATGAGCAAAAAAATGCTCAGAATGCGTTCTGTCATTCAAAAATTGTCAGAATGTGAAAATTTGTGTTCTGGCTGTTTTTAAATGCTTAGAACGCATTGTGGAAGTTTCTCAATTCAACAATGCATTCTGTAGGCAACTTTTAATGCCACAACATGAATTTATATTGTGGCATTTGATCAAAAGGAACAGAATGCGTTGTGAAAGTTTCTCAATTCCACAACCCGTTCTCTGCGCACTTTTATCACCACAATGCGAATTCATGTTATGGCAATAAAAGTAAAGCTCTGTTCACAATAAACAAAATAATGTCTAAAACGTAGGGAGGTACTTTTACAATACAAGATTTTGACATCCACTGGTAAAAATGTGATGCTATCTCATAGGAAAAGAGGGCATAATGACTTGAACGAGGTAAGTGTTGATGGAATAACATTTCATTTTCATCAGCAAATCACAAAACATGCATCGTCAAAGGGCCTTTCTAGATTTTAAGCATTATTTTCTGTATTGTGAACAGGGCTTAACATACTGAATGTATAGTGGAATTGACTTTGGAATTGAAAAACTTCCACAATGTGTTCTGTTCCTTTCGATCAAATGCCACAATACAAATTCGTGTTGTGGCATTTAAAGTCCCACACAGAACGCTTTGTGGAATTGGGAAACTTCCATAATGTGTTCTGTGCATTTAGGCTAATAGCATAACACTAAATTTTTTTTGTGGTATTAGCCTATAGCTCAGAATGAGTTCTAAGCATTTTTTTTACTCATTGAACGAATTCAGTTTCTGCTCTTAACATATATATATATATATATACACACAAGTATATATTTTCTATTTTATAAATTAAAGTTTTTTATTTTTTTGTGTCATAGTATCACGCCTTTTTTCTTGACAAATTTTCAAATAATTTTGGCCTTATGTATAGGTTTCTGAAAAGTTTTATTTCAAAAGCTTCATTCTCTGGGTCATAATTAGGTTCAAAATTATTCTTTAATAATTTTGGTTTTTGACCTGTTCTATTGAAAGTGACTTCTCACTTCTTCTTTTGGGTTATATTGTCATTCTGAGAAGCGAAAACTTGAAAAACTGAGAGCTGTAATAAAGATCAGCATTTCGATTCAGAAAGTTTTCATTAAAAATTTTACTTCCTGAGTTATTCCTCTAAAACGTAGTCCTCAATTTCACTTTAAAATTGTACTTTCAATTCACGGAAGTGAAAACTCCAAACACTGAAAGCTGTAATCAAATTAGAAAGTTTTCTCTAAAAGTTGTAGTTGTGGACCAGTTCTGTTGAATGATAGCATCTTATATCTGTCCTAAGGGCGCGGTAGTACTGCTTGTAATATTACATAACTAGATTTTTTTTTTACCACGTTAATGGTCGCAATTTTTATTCGATATTTACAAACTTTAGTAATTATTACTAATCTAAGGACCAGACCTATTGATTTTAATGTGAATTGGCCGGATGTTACTTTCGATTTAATACCGATTTTGGGGTCTAAATATTACAATGGGTATTTTCAATCAATGGCTACGAAATTATAGTTCCATGTACTAACCTGTTACCAATTTTGGTTGTAATTGGCTGGTTTATAGAGGCGAACATGTTCTGGTCGAGCAGATGCTGCGCAGTACCCAGTTTGTTTGTTTTATAGTTTTATCGAATTCGATCATCTGATTAATGAACTTTTGCCCACCAGCAGTAACACTTTGGCACCATTCTAAAGTTTGTCAAGTACGTTTTCGTAATTTCAATCTTACTTTGAACTTATGCACAGTAACAGAGATTTAAAAAAATGTTTATTAGGCGACGCCGATTAGAGAGTAGGTATATAAATGTAAACTACTTATATAGGCAATTTGAGCTTAGCAGAAAAAAGAAGCCGACATACAAAAGACGTCGTTGCCAATTACTGCTGGTACGCATCGTGTCTCATTTGCATAAATTACTTCTTTTTTTTCCTTCACCCCTTCGTACTAAAAGGCGGTTATTCTTTCGAACAGCACAGAAAGATCTGTTCGATCAAAGTTTACCAGACACACCTTTTTCTTTTTACACGTTCGTATCATTTAGGAGACGCGCATTTCTTTCATGAACTGTACCTACTTTAAAAAGAAGAAAAAAAAAAAAAAAGAAGCTTTAAAATTATGGGGAGGACTCGGTGACAGTTGCCTTCAAACGAAATCACGTCACTTCGATTTAATTGCCAGTTTCATTACACCAGCACTATTGTATATCGCAGCCCTTCTTTAGCACACAGCAGGTTTGGGTACCTACCTACCTATAGTTACCCATATCTGTAATCCGTTTGTATTTGGACATAAACGAAAATCGCAATTTCATTTAGTCTTGTAACAATTTGCGAAAAAAGAAATAAGTAGGCTACAAAAAAAAAAAAAAAAAGTTAGGGTTCAAAGAAAGACAAAAAAAAAAGTACTAAAAGGATAGAACATTGTTACAGAGTGGCTATTTCATGAAAGTGTATTAAATTTCATATCATAATCCGGAATTTGTAAGAGTTGATACAGTTTATTTAATTTTTTTATTTTTTATTTTTTTTTAGTGAATTCTTCTCAAGTACATCATTGATGACGATATTCTGGCGAAACACACAAAAGATAATTAAGTTCAAAAGAGTGGAACAAAAAAACAAAAAAAAAAGAAAGAAAGAAGAAACGTTATAAAAGAATTCGTGTGAACTTTTTTCTACTTTTTTTTTTTTTTTTCCCCAAAAGTACCCTCATGTATCCAGCCAGTGCTATGCTATACAGGTAATTTTCTAGTCGTGGACTCAGTGGGAAACTATTATTACGGTTACATAGATGGTACCTGTATTGTTTTCTGAAGAGGCCATTTTAGGCCTTCGTCGATTGAATTCGAATACTGACAAAATGGCTTAAGTAAACGAAGTCATGATGGTATTTATTGTCGAGATCGTTCGACGATCTGGGTAATCATTATAATATCAGTTATGAGGAACCCTTGAGAACAGTCCTCAGCTTGAAGAGTACGGGTGTTTTTGTTACGTAGCTTTTTTTTTTTACGACGAGTATCTTGTAATTTTTTATTTTGTACAAAAAATTGTTACAAGTTGAGAGTAGACCGTACAGCTTAGCAGATAATTACGCGTTATTTTGTTATTGTTGTTGTTGTTGTTGTTGTCTTTGGAAACCGATTTGGTATTGTTGTTATTCGTTTGTGTAATCAATTGATCGTTATGAAGTAGGTATTTGTGAATCTGAGATGGTTCGAAATGAGGGAAAGTATTAGGAGTTTGCTTTTGTTTTCGAAAGGGGTGAGATTGAATTTTTTCAAGTCCCAAGTACTTTAGCATGGAAACGGACGTTTCATTCGACAAAATTTCTTAATAAATGGGTACGGATGAATTTCCGGAATAATGTACCAAAAGTCTCTCCCTCTCGCCTACAGATTTGCCTCCGCTATGACAAATGCAGGTATACGAAAGATGTTTTTCCAAATTAGTTTTTTGCCTGTTGTATCTCGCCTCGATGTTAATTTTGTCTTAAAAATATCTCAGTCAGAAAATATTTTAACGCAATTTTTCTCTTTTTAAAAAAGTTATCATTAATTTTTACCTATGATGCTACTAATACTGGGAAAATTTTTATTAAAATCACTCGACTTTTTTGTCATATTAGTGATAAGCAAAATCGAAGTGTAAGACCAACACTGATTATGAAAGAATGAATTTATATCAAGACTTGACTGCACAAGACCAATACTAAAGGCAATGTATAGTAAATATACTGTAAAATTTAACTTTTTTAAATAATTTGCAGTATTTAGTGATTAATGGTATAGTCTTTCGTATTTTCGAAAGATATAAAAATGGTGCGTTCAGTTTAGACATCAATAATAGGTAGTGTAAAATCTTGTAAGCAAAAAGGAACTTGACTACTGTACCAGAATAAGCCTAAGAATATTATGGTGGCATGGTCTTGGTCTTGATCCTGTTCATCGCTCGTCACACTGTGACTTCCTAGCAGTAGTTGGGCACCTAATTACTTTCTACTTATGGTTGTAGCAGTATCGGCGTGTTACCCATTACCAGAACTTAATAAATCTACATAGAAGTATTTTTTTAACAGACTTCGAAAAAAAAAAAAAGAAAATGTTTCAATTTTATCCATTTTACGTTGTTTTTTTTTGATTTTTGTTCCATCATAAATCATAATTTCCAGTTATGAGAACAGATTTTGATGAATTTTTTTTCAAATTAATGATGAAAGGTAATTCATCGGTAGTCCACTTAATTTTGTCTAGAATCTATATAAATGTGATAGTTTTTAACAAAAAAACTGTTCGTTTTAAAGCAATAATGATTCTGATAAATGTTAGAAATGAAAACGCATTAAATATAATAATATTTTACTCAATTAGTCAGCGAAATGAGTGATTATCACGAGTGGCTAACGGATGAGTACGATTTTTTTTCAACGAATCCACCAAAAAGAGGTTATTATTTAATGGATTCAACATGTAAATTTCATTCATGAATAGAATTTTAGATATAATTAAATACTATGGAGAAGCGAACTTGGTTGTTTGTGTAAGCATCATCAAGCGAAATGTCCCTTCTCATTGTAACATTTTGCAACTCGCGTACATGTAAACGGTGCTGTGAAGAAATAAACAACAAACAGTTGAGAAAAAACTCATTTCTTCCCCGTTTCTACACTTGGTGAAGAAATAAAAACCATTTTCGATGTTCTAAAGTGCTTTAGAAATCTCATATTTTGCTAATCAAAATCGATTTAATAATAATGTTTTTTTGGTGTATAAGTTGAGAAAAACTTTTTGTCAAATGATCGAATCAACTTAAGAAAGAAAGAATAAAAATGAGCTAAAAAGAGAAAAATTACAATTTTAATATTTCTTCACTGTAGGTAAATAGTTATTGAACAATCTGCTAGAATTATTGAATTTAATGCTTAGTTAAAAAGTTATTAGTTGTCACCCGCTGAAGCTACACCTAGCAATTTAATTTGAGACTTATAATCCTCCTAAAAGAAGAATCTGTGAGAAAGAGAGAACTACGAACAGAAAGAGAGATGGAGATTTTTTTTTTTTGTATTTTTCTCTTTTTGTTTTTCAGTTTACAAATAATAAACAAGTGAGAGGCTACACCTAGCAATTTAATTTGAGACTTATAATCCTCCTAAAAGAAGAATCTGTGAGAAAGAGAGAACTATGAACAGAAAGAGAGATGGAGTTTTTTTTTTTTGTATTTTTCTCTTTTTGTTTTTCAGTTTACAAATAATAAACAAGTGAGAGATGCACTCGGAGGGAAATTAAAAACCTTGCAATCAAGGAAGCTACAGACTTCCGTTAAGTCTTAAAACCTTCCTTGGGAAAACCCACTTATTAAGAGTAACCAACTCTTTTACAGAAAATGGCTCTCTTGTCTCCCTCACTCTCCCCTTCTGTTTTCCTCTTTCTCCTTAATTTCATTTTTAAATAATTTATTTGACTGGTTGTATATATGTGCAGTGTAGTACAACCTACCTACACTTTAATTTTGTAACTTTTTGGGGCTCCATATCTCAGAAAGGGGTTGACACAGAAGTGTGAAATTTTGTGGACTTATTAATATGTTAAGGGAAATATGTTTAAGGTAGGAAAAAATGTCAAAAAAATGTTTAAATGGATGAGAGGGTCAAAATCCACAATTTTTTCCCTCAGTTGGCTATGGACGTTTTCTCTTCTAATGGCACATCTACGCAAATATCTACTTGGTGGGACCTTTTTTAACATCTCAATCATGAACATTGGTCCCGCAGTTCTTTTTAACTTATCTAGTACTACGGCAGATAAAACTTTATAGAAATTCAGATATGGGGTGTTACTATGTAGGTAGATAAACTTAATACAAGTCTACATGATAAAGTTGAGGACCCACTTCAATTATTTTAGGAGATTGCGCTGCAGAAATTTTTAAAAGGTCATTTTTTTCCTTTTCAATTTTTTTTCCATCTTCATTGTTCTTCATGGTGGTAATGAAAGAGGTTGGTTGATACATTCTGTAGGTTATTTAAACATTCATTCCTATTTACTCACGACGAGATAACGTAGCCTATTAATATAAAATATTCAGGCCTGTTTTTTTGAATAAAATTCCAATAATATTTTCAGACAAAACTAAAATAAAATACCCAAAAATTACTGTGCATGTGAGACGAGTTAGCAAAAAGAGAAAAAAAGGATAAGTTTGAAGCAGGTAACCTTTTTTTTCATCCAACATGCACGGACACATCTGTATTGTTTTGACATACCACATCATTACATTGTCTCAATGTGTATACGAGATCCATACCCTCGTACCGGGTTAAAAAATGATAATATTATGATGATAGGGTGTGACTCTTTTCCATTTGATGTTGTTATTCTATCATCACATCAAAAGACACTATCTGAGATTGCAAAATTCTCAACAGAATTTGTAGGTATGATACGATCCCTGGCAACATCTTACAAAATGATATTCGTATTGTTTGTGAGTATCATATTATGATGCTCACAGATGATATGGAATGGCAAAATGATACAAATGTGTACCTGCTTTACTAGCACATCTATGACTACGAATTCTTCTACAAATCTGGAAACAATATAGGCCTGATTTCTGGAAGAGAGAGAGAGAATTTTATATACCAG
Organism: Ericerus pela; assembly: GCA_011428145.1. Classification (NCBI taxonomy): domain Eukaryota; kingdom Metazoa; phylum Arthropoda; class Insecta; order Hemiptera; family Coccidae; genus Ericerus; species Ericerus pela. Next base: position 315,187 of record WOFM01000600.1, on the reverse strand, counting down.
CTAAATAAGATAGATCAAAAAAACTTTGTATTGTACTTATGCATTTTATATTTTACACATTTTTTAAAATGAAATTTTTTTTTCAACTTAATAATTTTTAAAATTTGGTAATTAGGTTCTCTATTGGTTTTCTCAATGATAGGTATCTTATAATATGTATCTTTTATATAATTATATTTTTAAATAATATTACTAGGGTTCTGAGTTACGGCTATATGGTTAAGTAAAAATTAAAAATCATTATGGGTACTTATACAAACAGACAATGAAATTTTAAATGATGATCTGTCTGACAATGCAGTTAATATGTTTCATGAAATCTTAGCAGAAAATACAATTTTCAGGCCTATAAACCACTGAGAAAAGCACTGACAAGTACCGTACCTGCATAAGTCCTGTACTATGCGCTGGCGCAATCCAAAACGCCGTGAAGCGGTGCTTTAGGGCTTGTATTCTATAAAAATTCGAATTAGGCTCGACTATTATAGGTATTTAGTAAGAATAAAATCTTACAGATAATATGGCTTAACGTGGGAAAAATATGTATTTTTGACTTTAAAATTAATGCTAGTTAATAGACTTTACAAATAATTATTATAATGAGGGAGATTACCAATCGTGAAATAATAACCAGTGTTCTATAAATACAAATGAAGTGAAAGGGAGCATGTGAACATTATCTGGACGAACAAATAAAATTCTGATTAAGGAGTTTTTAAGAAATTTTGTTTTTTTTAAGGAAATTTCTGTAAGTGAATATCGACTGAAATTTAAGAAAAAATATTTTAAATGATTTAATCTCGAATAGAAGTGCTTTAAAATTTTTCATTTTTCAAACATTTTGGTTATATTATGAATCTTGGGGCCTTGAAAGTTAAAATTCCATCCATCCTTAATTGGCTACTGTGTGTGATTAATCGATAAAGTTTTCAAAAATTTCTGACCTTAGATATACTTAATTAGTCTACTATTTGTTAAGGATATTCACCACATTTTTGTTTTCTTTTTCATCATTAAAAATATCACAGCATTCAACATTCGTGTTGCGATGTGAATTCGGATAGTTCGAATGTTCTAATGATGTATTTCAACGGACTATCTATAACTTTTCACTTACAACAGAAGAAGAATTTACGTGCAGACGAACAACTTTTTTATCTTTCCCGTTCTCTGTCGAGATAATATATATATATGTACTTTAATACATAACATAGTCTGCAAAAAAAAAAAGGGAAGAAGAAGAGAAACCGATTTTTTTCATCCCGACTATATGTATAGATTCAAGCCCATGAAAAGAAAATCTTCTCGATGTAATTCGTATTTTTCATCTCGTCACCTTCGTCTCGTGGAAAACAAAAACCAAAGCACATTCTTGCGAAAATAATGTTGTTATTGAAACCACTAGGGATGTTTATTGAAATTCCCCGTGAAATTACTTTTTTTTTGCTCTATTACATACCCTCTCAGATGAAAATCCCTTTACAACCCCTACCCCCGCCGATAAAGTAATTACTATTCTTCAGACAATTACGACGCTCGTTTTCACCCTTCTTTTATGGTTCGCACACCCTACCGTTTACTCGAGAAATTTTTTTCATTTTATCGACAATTTTTGTTTGCTTTAAACAGTTACAATCAATTGAGTCGTTTCATTTTTTTCGCTTCTCCTTTTTCTGGTCAAAGTTGAACAGACATTTAGAAAAAGATTTTAGAGGCTTTCTGAAAGTTTCGATTCTTTTTTTTTTTGCTCGAATTTGAATGAAAGTACATTCAATTTACGTTTACGTGCATTTAAGGATATTTTTTCGGTTATTTTAGGTAATTCATTGTTTTTTCCATTCTATACTCTGATTTTCCTGTATATTTGGGAAAATGTTTTGTCGGCTGAGTAGTCTTGTTCGATTGCTTCAGAATTTTAGCAAAAGATCAACTCATATGTCATATTAATGTCGAATTTTCTGCGACCCTCGCTTGCGAACTGAATAAGCAGCAATTATAATTATTGTTCTGTTCAATATAATTATGGAAAAAAGTGCGAAACCTTCAGTTTGAAAACAATCGGTTTGATATAGAACCTGTATAGGTTGTTAGATTTTTCAGAATAGATATCAAAAATCCATTTTCTTTAAAAATTCTGAATTTCATCTGTGGACTAGCAGTGAGTAAATTCTGATGAAAATTTCTTATCCTAAAATATGGTCATGTAAGTAAATCACTTGCATGTTTTATGAGAAAAGTATTTTTAAATGTTATTTTATTTACGATATTTTTTCTGTTCAGAGTTAGGACTTCGGTGTAGCCCTTTTTTTTCGTTATCAAGTACATAATTATATATAAGGTAAAGGCGGTAAAGATGCCAGGTTGGCAAAGATGCCGCACCTTCACAAAGTCATGTTGGCTACACTGTTGAAGAAAAAATGAAATCACTGATATGTGCAGGGTAGTCAACAGACCTTCTGTTCAAGTTTCTGTGATAAGAACTCTCGGTTCCTCATTTCATTTTATTTTAAAGTGAATTTTGTGTTTGATAAGCTTAAAAATAATTAACTTGAATTTTGATGCTAGTTATTGCGGAAGTGAATTTATTTCCTCTGATCATTTTTGAAATTTTTGTTTAAATTGCAGTAGTATTTAATTCCTCTGATTTGACTGTCATTTAACTTAAAAAATATCAAACAATAAAAAATTCAAATCGGCTAATATTGCCAACATCATAGCAGCTAAGATGACGCATTTAAATTACTCATTGCAGGATGATATTTAATTGATTAAATTTAATGAATAATTGAAATAGGTACCACCTTATATATTGTGGAATACCTTGTCATGAGGAAGTATTCTCACCAGAAGGTAAATTCTACAGAATTAATTGCGTGTTCTGCCACTTCATACTATAGGTATAGGAGATCCAATCCTCGGCAAACACTGGCGATTCTAGAGGCAGTTCTGAGAGTTTATATACAGGATTTGGTACATGCACACAGACACACATGTGTACGTATACATATGTATGTGTGTTGTAGAAATCACGTCATTTCTTATTCATTGCTAAAGCAGCTGATAAGAAATGACATAATGCATTTGGGTACCGATCCGAGACATTACCGAGATCCTTATCTATCATTTTGTCACTGGCCCGAACATTGCATCTTACTTGCCTGTGTGTGCAAGTAAGAGCATACGAACAAACAGTGTATATATATACTGTTGAATATAATACGCCTGATAAAGAATGATATGTGTACGAGATGTATAGTCCCCACATATATAATTTCATTTTTATTTCTAAGAAATACATTGGAAAAACATATTGTGATTTGAGAGACTGAAGAATATCTTTAGAAAATAATTCAAACTGATTTTTTTATATTTTCAAAATCCAAGAAAAATGTTTCTGCGTGATTGTTCTCTAATTTTAATTGATTTTTTTCAGAAATTTTAACAATTTTGGATTTGATTTTTTTTTTTTTGAAATACATGTAAATTTCTATTAACTATCTTAGCCACCACTATGTGGCATCTTACCCACCCCATCGGATAAGATGGTAAAAATTCATTTTCTGTTTTTTTTTATTACTTGGTTAACGTTTAGTTGAATGGTAGCAAATGATGTATAAGGCCTTGAAGTACCTACATATGTGCCAGATATGGTCTCTTTTCAGCTTTCTATCCAAATCTTGTTCAAATATTAAAAATGTAAGGCATCTTCGCCTCCTTTACCTTGCAGCTAATGGAATTCATTTTTAACTGATTTCAAAAAAAACAAAAACCGAATAAAAATGCTTTAAAAAGTGAAAAATAATTGCTTTAAAATTTCTCGAGTAAAATCTACTGGAATTAAAATGAAGCAAAAAAGCATTATGGTAAACTAATAATCTTTTTCAAAAATAGTATGAAACCGACTTCAAAAAAACAATAAAAAATGAGCTAAAATGAGAAAAAAATTATTTTAAAACTTCTCAAGCAGGATGTAAGTCTAAGGACTAGAATAATTGAAGTCAGCGCTAATTAAAAAGTTTTGTCCGAAATTGGACAGAATTGACATAGGTATATAAGCCTCCATGGTATTAAGAAGTCAAAAAAGCGCGACTTCAATAATTCCAGTCCCCAGACCTACATCTTGCTGGAGAAGTTTTAAAAGGGTTATTTTCTCTCTTAGTTCATTTTGTATTGTTTTTTTGAAGTCGGTTCTATTATTGGAAAAAAATTATCAAGTTACCATAATACTTCTTCGTTTTAATTTAATTCCAGTAAATTTTACTGGAGAAATTTTAAAACAATATTATTTTTCACTTTTTAGAGCATTTTTATTCGATTTTTGTGTTTGAAGATGATTAGATTTTTCTATGAAAACTTTTTAGATAACGTAATATTCATTGAGATAAATGTGTAACGGAAGTAGACCACATTTTTTATTGAGGAGAAGAAAATATGGTCTTGGTCTTGCTTTGAAGATTTTTTTTTGTAATTTATGGCAAAATTTAACTTACCACTCATGTCCTTCCGAAGTATGGAAAAAAAAATTAATCGCTAAATATAGAAAATTATTCAAGTATACTAAGATTGAGATCATTTTACAGTTTGTCAAAATTTTTCAAGCTTTATGTTTAGTCTTATTCTTGGTTTTATATGGTCGGTCTTGGTCTTCTTCTTAAACTTGCGTTGTCGGTCTTTATCATGGTCTTAAGCTATTTTGCTTATCACAAATTGAAGTTAACAAGAAATCCGCAAATTAACTCATTAGTGAGAATAACTTTGAATTCAATTCGACTTTTTGTCCCCAACTCGAACTAATTTGTTCGAAGACAGTTGGAAATAAAAGTAAATAATGTTAGGGAGAGAAAAACTCATAAGATTCCCATAAACTGCCACAAAATAAGGAGAAAAATGAAAATAAAGAGGTATAATAGGATATTGTGGGTAATTTTTGTTTAGAATCTGTGAAAAGAGCTTTTTTGAGATTTATGACAAATATTCTCAACTTCTTCCCCCTCCACCTAAAATGCAGCTCTGAATCTAAAAAGGTTGAGTGAGTGTTTAATGTTTATACTCATTAAGTGAAAACTGATTGCAACTCTTTTTCAAACACTTTTGACGGTAGGTATGATTTCTCAATTTTATATTTGAATGGCCATTTGTGATGCTAGGGAAAAAAGTAGGTGATTTTAATACACGAGTGTGAATTTTGCATCTCTCTCCATCGGGTTGTGCTGTAAATCACACGAGTATCATCACCTGCTTTGCACGTATGTCATAAAAAAAATTGTTTTTTAAAACCAAAATAATAATAATTAATAATTTTACTTTTTTTAACCAAAAAATCTCGTTTCTCTTTCAACCCCCTCCCCCAATCTTATAAAAAATAACTAGAAAATTTTTTGGAACAAAATAATTACATAACTCAATAAGTAATTTTACTTTAGAAAAAAGAAGAAAGTGAGAAAGTAGTCGAACCGTGCGAAAATTTTTCGCGTCGCATAGAAATTTACTACTTTTGTTCAGTCAAGGGCATTAAAAACGTATTTTGCGGTTGGGTGTTGCAAAAAGATTTTTTTTTAGAGTTTCACCTAGACTTATAAATATTTGCTAATATTCCAGCAACCTACCATCAAACACCATCGACTATGAAATCGGTTTTCGACGTTTTACGAACGACAATAAAATGCATAATAATCACTACCAATACGTGAAGAATAAGCATAATTATTATTTTTCGTTATTTTATACAGACCAGGCGCCACAATTTCTGAAAATGTTCCCCTTTCAAAGAAAGAAAGAAAAAAAAAGTATTATAATACAAAGGGTGAAACCCTCGGTATTCGAAGATATGTTTCAAAATATGAGGTCACTCCTTACGTGAAACAGTATGCGTAAGAGTAAATGTATTGTACCCGGCAAGGGTTAATGTAACTTGTTTGCATGATATGTGCAGTCAAAAAAAAGGGAAAGAATAAAACAAAAAAATTTACTACTTTTTCGAAGTGCTAAATATTTTTCTTTAAATGCGTCCCGTTATTACATTGTTATTTCGTTTTTAAAAGAATTAGGGTTTCTCCGTTTGTTTTGGAGTTGAGTCGTTTTTATCCATATAATTATAGCCCAAGCGGTTCTTAAAGTAATCCAACCCGAGTCATTCGAACAAACGTTTTGTGAAAAAATAAAAATAAAACTGCGATAACCTGCGTAGTTTGATTTTTGGAAACAAAAATTAATAATTAAAGAAGAAATTCGTGCGGGGTTGCGGTCCGGATCTGGCTCTACGTCTCTGAAAATGCTTAGGTTTGAATCCTAATCCTATACCAAACAAGCATTTCCCAAACGAGAGAAAAACAAAAGTAGTCTGCTGAAGGAAGGTCTGAATACAGCCAGCCCCCACTGATACGTGATAACGAAACTACTCAGCGGTCTGCTAATGAGTGTTCCGACTTCAGCCGCATCTGAAAACTGATCAGTTGAAAAATGTTATTTGTTGTGGACTGGCTGTAACCATGGCAAACTGGTTTTCTCACACTTAATACCCATCTTTCTCACTCATACCTACATATCCTATTGTATCTCTCCTCTCCTTCGCTGCGGTTTTAGTTTTAGTTAGATAACTTTAGTAGCTCTAGTAGGTACGTAGCACAATAAATAAAGGATTAATAATGATTAAGTAGTGTTAATAAAAGAATTGCTGGTAGCTATGATCTAAATTTTTGCCTTTGTAGGATCTTATCAGCATGGCTTCCTAAAAAGTAGCTTTTTACGATAAGAGGCACGTTTCTAACAAGTTTTCCATTTTATGTCTAGTGAGAGATACAAGTGTCTGAAAAGTGTTGCTATGTGAAAAATCAGGTCTCTGGATTTGGTGCGACTCATAGTCCAAAATCAATTCTCTATACTGATTTTCTTCTTCGTCGACAGATTTTCTTCGATATTTCGAGCAGTCAATCTTCAGATTTTCCTGGTAAACATTATAGTAAAAACTAACAATTTTGGCGCGGTTTTAGTGTTTTGTGCAGAGGGAAAGCCAACTTTACCTGGCAAGACATGAAGTGAAAATCGCAACATCGTAAAATTGATATCTGAGACAACAGTTTCTGGGAAAACCAAAGTTTTTAGAGTTGATTTTTAAATTCCTTATTCTTTGAAATAAAATTTGTCAATCATTTTGTCATTTTTTCTCTATTGATGCCCAACACAAGATAC